>VZTI01005930.1:595542-677774 GCA_013397865.1 Struthidea cinerea
TTCTCCTCCTCCTCCTCCTCCTCCTCCTCCTTCTCCTCCTCTTCCTGCTCCTCCTTCTCCTCCCCAGAATGCTGGGGCTGTACTGGGGCTCTCTGTTCCCTTCATGCTGGGTGTGTTCATCCTTGGGGAAACAGCCCTTCAAGGGTGGGTGGGATGGCAACAAAATGATATGAAACAACATTTTTATTAAAAGTATATTTCAATTCCCTTTCATGGATGCAAAATCCATCTTTAAAAGTGCCAGTAGTGAATATTTAAGACACCGAAAGCTGTTTTATTTTCGGCATGTACCTGGATTTGAGTAGAGACCCTCCAGAGCCAAGATTGCTGGATGCTACAGTCGCTGTGTGCATGTGGGCCAGCACTTGGGAAGGGCTCCCCTTTCCTCAACTGATTTTTGTCTTTAAGATTCAGGCTGCAGCTACCTTCTCCCCAACAGCAGCTCTGCATCTAGTGAAACACAGGGATGCTCTTGGAAATGCACCGTGGAGGCAGTGGGGTCATGGGCAAGGAAAATCGTCCTCGCCAAAGCTTTGGGTAACTCCAGGAGCGAACCCAAGGGCTGGGTTTGTGCAGGGGGAGGAGCAGGAGGGAGAACTGCCAGGGAAAGACCTTGCCGGGGGTTTCCACGCACGATACACGCGTGTATGAGGGATGTCTAACGATGCTGAACTTCAGCTGGCTGGAAGAATGTCCTACTGCTGCCAGGCTACAGCCGTGTCTGTTCCCTCTCCTGGCTAAAACACGGCTGGGTTGCATGCAGCTAAATCTCTTCTTGCCTGCGGACAGCCCAAACACCGGCAAAAATGCCAATCCTGCTGGTGGGTGAGCTGGCACCCGCCAGGGCAGCACCCATCCCACGACTGTTCTAGTGACAGGGCTGGAAACGCCATCAGGAATGGAGGGGAGGTTGGGAGTTGCCATTCACACGTTCCTGAATGTGCCAAGTGCTGCAAAACGCGGCACAGCCCAGTGTGGCACGGTCTGGCCTGCTGCACCCCACCGAGCCACCAGGTCTTCCACGCTCTCTGGAGAGCAGGCTCAGCTTTTTCCTTCCAACACCTGCACGTTTTCTAACCATCCTTTCCCGAAGCCACAGCCTGGTGCGCTCAGACCTGCGGGATGAGTGCGTTTACCCGCGTGCCTCAAAGTGCGGAGCGTGAGGCTACAGTGGCATTCGAGTAGCGTCGAGTGCTTTCAAGAAGATTACACTCGCTGAAGTAGTAATTAATGTTTGTTTTATTATGTTCTGGGGAATGATCGTCCAACAAGATAATTCAAATAAAGCCGAGCATGTTCCGAGTGAACGCTGCTTAAAAGCTGATTCATTGCAAACTGGCCTGTGCAAAGGACCAATAATTAAGAGAAAAGGCACAAGTAGGAGCATATTTGCCATTTATCTGCCTTTTATGTAATTAAAATGATGGAAATTATGGCTTAATGAGTGGAAATTGGATGTGCTCTTGAGAGTTTTGCGTGTCTTGTTTTCCTACAAGCGTCAGTCTCCAACCGCGTCCCTCCAGCCGTGTCCCCATCCTGGGGGCACAGCAGAATTGCCAAGGGCCACCTGGGGACAGAAAGCTGGAGATGGTGGTGCTGACAGAGCTTCCACCTGCTGCTCCTCAGGGTCTGCACCACTCTGGGTCAGGGAACGAGGGCTGGGAGAGAGGTTTCTCGTGCCAGACCGTGGCCAAACACTCAGCACAAGCTCTGCTTCCCATGATTAACTCCTTCCTAATCTGTCATTAAATTACATACAGTGAAATCACTGTGGCACATTATGTGGTAAATAAACCCGACGAAGGCAGCACATCCAGCAGCCTGAAAACCGCCTGGTTTTATCCCACAGCTGAGAGGTACAATGGGGAAAGGCTGCTCTGCCTGGATGGTGGGAGCTGCCGGTGACGCTGCCAGCAGAGCTCTGGTGGCTCCACGTCACAGCCCGAGGCTCCGCAAGCTGGTGCGGCGCGGTGCGTCGGATAAATGATGAGAAGAAAATTGTCCCCCATCTGCTGAGACAAATTCCACCACATTTGCTTCTCTCATTAGCTGTACAGGGGCGGAACGTGGCGTGAAGCCGATGGAGGCAGAGCGGGGTAATCGGGGTGCCAGCAGGTGCCAGCACGGCCACCCCGCCAGGACTCCCACGCTGGCAGCACCGAGAGGATCCACGCACGGCGGCTCCCACGCCAGGGGCTGCATTCCCACTTCAGCTCCTCGAGGGAGCATCTTCCACAAGATGGAGCCTGTGGGCAAACGATGCGCGGCCGGGAGGACGCGGGACAGCCAGCGGCTGTCTGTCCGTCCGGCCGCCCCGACACGCAGGGGTTTGGCCATCCATCTGTCACCCAGGTGGTGCCCGGAGAGGGATGCAGAGTGGTCTGTCTGTCCATCTGTCCATCCCCCATGTGGTGCCCTGAGAGCGATACAGAGCAGTCTGTCTGTCTGTCCATCTGCCTGTCTCCCGTGCGGTGCCGGGCAGTGATGGACAGAGGGGAGCGGGCAGCCCTAAGGCCAGGGATGCCACCTCGGGGTGAGACAGTGCCAGGCATGGTGACTTCTGCCTGCACTCAGAGGGCACAGAATGCTCCCCCCCAGGAATTTTGGGCTTCCCATCCCTCCCACGGGATGCTGAAGCTGCCTCAGTTTCCCTCTCACCCCACGGGCTGTGGCTGATGCAGGGGCTCCGGTTTTGGGTGAGTTCACCTTTCTGTATCAACATCTTGCCACTTTGCCTGTTAATCCTGAGAGGGAAGTGCAAACCCAAGATGGATTAAAATAAATGCCAGAGCCCAAGGAGAAATGTCAGCAGCTGGCAGGGGGAGGCAGGAGTGGGGGGCTGGGTGCCCCAGGGAGGCCTCCCACATCCCAGCTCACCTTTCCAAAGGAAACTTCTCCCGGCACATGCTGAGCTGGAGACACCTGGGAGAAAGGCTGGTGCTTGCTTGAGGGGGTTCCCAGCCACCCTCCCCATTCCTGGGCTCTCTCCTGCCTTCTCTGCTTGCTGGGAAACCTGAGGCAGAGGCGGGCAGCTCCACTCAGCTCTGCTCTCCGTGCCATTTCCACATTATGCTAATGCACAGCTGTTGAATCCTCCTTCCCAGCGTGAATTCCAGCAGGTCCTTCCTCCTAAGTGGGAATTACTTCCATTTGCTGTTTTATTTTTTAATTATCCAGTGCTTAGGAAAGTATCTCAGTGCATGGGCTGTGGCAGCCCAGTGACGCTTGGCACAGGCAGGGCCCCGTGGCGGGTAATGCCGGGCACCTTTTGTTGATGCCAAGGACTTTTTGGGGAGATGCTGAGGCCTGAGGAGCCGGTGAAGCTGGCTGGAACATGAGGCAGCTCCGGGTGGGTGAGGGGGCAGCAGCGCTAGGGGACAGCAGCAGTTCATTAATGCCAATAGAAATGGAAAGAGGATTTGGAGAGTGAGAAGGGACAGATCAGCAGTGACAGGGAATACGGAAACAGCCGACTTTCGTCAGCCCGAGGAAATCAGTACAGTGTCACTGGAGATGCAAAGAAGACAGTGATGATCCGGGACATTGGGGACACCCAGGCTGGGGACAGCAGTGCCAGCACCACACCAGGGTTGATGAGACCCAGACCTACTCTCCTGCCCATCATCCCCGAAATCAACCTGACCACACATACGAAAATGGCAATAAATTTCGGGGATTATGTCTCTCTGCTGTTCTTTGGAGAGGTCTTTGGTTGGATTTGGAGGAGAATTCTTATTTGAACAATAGGTCAGATGTGAATTCACCTTGTTGCAGACACAGGAGCTGCAGTCTGGGAGGCTTTTAGCCCTCTTGCAGAAAGAGAAAAGGAAGAAAATCCTCGCTGTCTAATTAGGCTGGTTACAGGCAATCAGCCTCGCAGCCATATTCCGATGAATTTTATTTGACACTGATTGATCACACTTTAATCGCCACCCAGGGCACGAGGAAAAACCCTCGTGAGAAGTTTTGGAGAGCGACAGTGAGTGCAGGGACAGCTGCTGCGGGTCGCAGCCAGTGCCTACCCCTGCGCCTGGGAATCGCCTTCACAGAGCTTGGCTGGGAGCTGGGAATGCTCTGAAGGGAGCGGATCTCTGCCTGATCTGTGCCTGGCTCCGTGTCACAGCGCCTGCGGACAACAACTGCAGGCTACAACCCGCTGGGAATGGAGCTTCCAAGGGGGAGAGGAGCAGCCAAACACACCTTTGAACGTGTTCCAGTATCTTTTACCGCACTGTAGCACTCCTCCAGCTGATAGCGGAGCGGCTCTCACACTGAGAAGCGTGATGCCACTGATAAAAACCGATCAGGATTTTTAAGATAGAAAAATGCATCAATTCCGAATGCAGACGCTGGATTTATCGCTGCAGAGAACTGTTATACTCACAGCCTGACCATCCCCTGCCTGCTCCCAGCCCCTGCAGAGCTCAGCGGGGCCACAGCACCACTCCACGGGTCTTCTCCACACTCCCCCCATGCCAGGCAGGAAAACCTCCCACTGCAAAAGGAATGAAGAAGTGTGATGAGAAATTTTTATGTTCTTATGGAAATGCTGGTCCTTGCACACAGGAACAGTGCTGCAAACACTCGAGGACCTGCTTCAGCAAAGGGCAGCTTCCCCTGAGCCTTGGGAGAGGGCTGCATATCTGAGGCTGCTTCCCAGACGCCGGTGGGAGTGCTGAGGGTGATTCTCTCGTGCGGCTGCTGGCCACTGGCAGGGCAGCACAGTGATGGGTCGAGGGGCAGCCCGGGCACCCCGGTCTGGGTGAGATGTGTGGGCAGCACCCACGGGGAGCAGGGCATCCCAGTTTCATGGGATAAGCCTCCTGTAGGGAGGAGCTCAGCTGACACCAGAGCAGGTAGGCAAGAGCACCACGATATCCCAATGTGAGCATGATAAAGGAAAATCCTTCCTCTCCCACAGCCCAAACACCACATTTTCAGACCTGTGTCATTCAAATGACAAGAGGAGGCAACCCTGGTGCCTTTCAGCAACTGTGCCTTTAAATCTGCATCCGTAATGCGTTAAATATCTTTTAATGCGGCAATTGTTTGGGAACAAGTCCAAACACTTGAATATTGTGGTCAGAACATCACGGCTCAGACTCCTCGTGCCATGCTCCAGTGGAGGACTTGGAGCAGGCAATTGCTTCCTTCCATGGGAAGTGTCAGCAGGGTCAGGGCTGATGCATTGTAAATCAGCGCCTCGATGGAACAGCACCTTGTTTTACTCAGCCTGCTCTCGTCAGGTTAAAATTCATGTATAATTCCACCTCTGGCTGCTGGGGAAGCGGCTCTCTGGGTGATAACAGCTTCTCTTTGGCACCCAAACATGAACAGCAAACCAAACCATGGACTGGTGCTATGGGATCTCCACACTGGGAACCCAAGGATGAGGTGGAATAAGTTTTCTTTCTCTCCTGAGCGTGTGGCCAGCTCTGAGGTCTTACAAAACCCCTGTGTTCAGTGCCTCATCTTTGCCATCCCTGCACTGGCACAGGGCTCCTTGCTGGCACAGGTGAGTTGGTGCCAGCACTGCCCTGTCCTTTCCAAGCCTGGCTGTCCCTCCCTGTTCAGTGGCACAAGGTGATGTTTGAGGCACCCCAGGGGTGCCACAGAGCAGCCAAACGCCTGAAAAGCTCAGACCAGGCCATGATTATGAAATGAATACTCAGCATCAGCATCCAGCAGTCAATATTCAGCATCTCACCTGGGCCTTGGCGCAGCCCTGCCTGGCTGGGGCTGCCCACGCAGCTGTGTCGGGATGAAGAGCCCAGGCAAAGCTAACCCAGAAAAGGGATAGAAAAAAAGGGAAAATCTCAGCTTTGCATTTAATAAACAGCGGATGATATGGCTGTGTCTTGTTTGCTTGGAGCCAAGCGAAACCCTGCTGCTCTGGAGCAAAACGGCGAGTTATTGAGGTGAGAAAATGCGTGGGCTGGGAGCTGACCCGCGACATCCCTCCCCTCCCGCCCACGGCTGCGTCCAGCCACCACAGGGACACACCAGCTCTGTAACGAGCTCGCCAGAGCCATTCCTCAGCCTCAGGCAAGGGAAAAAAGAGAGATGTAAAAAAATATACCCAGAGTGAGGATTTAATTGTTGAACTCTTGCTGGTGGAAGCAAAGCATAAATCAATAAATGGCAGAAATGTGTCTGATAAACTATGCGAGGTGAAGATGAGAAACATATCTGCTGTATGTGGGAGTGTGTGGGATGATGAAAGGCTTTGGAAGTACCTACAGCAGGAGAAAGACCGTGGGGAGTAATAAACAGCGTGCTTAGCAAAGGTTTAGGGGAGCTTTAGGCTTCGGGCACGGTGATGCTCTCGCCTTTCCCCGTGGAGGAGCAGAGCCCGGAGAGACAGACTTTGCTTGCAGGGAAAACACGGCAAGAGGAATTTGAGGGTTCTGGAGGTATCCACAGAGGAGCCTTCGCTGACGCTGGCTGCAGGCACTGCCTGCCAGCCATGGGTGGGTTGTACTTAGCACAGGTCGGGCTGAGTCTCTGAAGCTCTGCTGCTGCTCTGGATCCACCCGGACCCCAGCAGGGACTCCAGCCCTGGCTCCAGGAGGGGAGGCTGCTGGAGCTCTGCACCCAGGGGGCTGCACCCCAGCATCCCTGGTGGTGGCCTCACCAGGACCAGAGAATGAGACCCTGTAATAACCAACCCACTTTAAAAGCAGTATCAAGTACTTTTGGTTATTTGCAGCTGGGAACACACCCTGCTTCAGACATTCCAGTCTATGTAATTGAATTATTTAGGGGCTGGCATGGCGTGATGAAATAGGCTTTCTTCCTATTTTTAGGTTTCCATCTACAGGGCTGGAAATTACAGCCATTAAAATGTTCTATTAGTAATGATATATAAAGGGGAAAAAACTGATCAGACTTTTCTAGTGCACATAGAGCATTAGGATATCATTAATTTTAATGATAGAGCCCAAAATTACAAAGCTATTACAGTCATACTTGAAGTTTCTGGAAAAAAAAGAGAGAATCAGTCTAAATTGTTGTTAATGAGTAAAAAAATATTTAAATCATATTTAACAGACCTTACAATTATGGCTGATGTCTCTGTGGGCTGATGATGGCTTGGGCTGGGGTTGTTCCCTGGTGCTGACAAAACAAATGTCTGGCACAAGGCGACGGTGAGGGGAGTCCAGGAAGATTTGCTGGAGTGTTCTGGAGGGGAACAGAGAGAGGCCACATTCCTTGAAGGGCTGCTTTTGGCCTTTTATTCCCCACGCCCAGCCCTTGTTACAGGATTCCTGCTGCCCTGGAGGAAGTTTCCAACTCCATCAGCTGCTGAGCAAAAAAAAAATAATTCCCAGCCCTGTTCACTCTGAAGTAGCAGCAATTAACAGCCCTTGGAGGGCTGGAGATTTTCCTCTTGGTTTTCCTTTAAAAAATAAATGACTGAAGAACAAAGTCCTTTGGGAAAGTGGATGGGGGAAAAGAAGAAAGTTGGAAAGACGAGCCCTCAAGAAGCTTCGTGCTCCCTGACCCACTGGTGTGAGGGGAAGGGATGCAGCACCTGGAAAGCAGCTGGGATTTCCCTGACCTGCAAGCCCAGGCAAGGGGACTGTGTGCTGCTCCGATGGGAGCTGGCTCCTGGATTTATTGAGACATGCATGCAATAATTCAACAAGCATCCCCTGGCCTGGGAGCAGTGACACAGCCGAGTCTGTCTGGAGCAGGGCTGTGACAGAGGGACAATTTACTGCCTTGTCCTTGGCAGCTCCGGTCATCTCTAAG
The DNA here is from genome assembly GCA_013397865.1 of Struthidea cinerea. Taxonomy (NCBI): domain Eukaryota; kingdom Metazoa; phylum Chordata; class Aves; order Passeriformes; family Corcoracidae; genus Struthidea; species Struthidea cinerea. The sequence continues at coordinate 603,298 of VZTI01005930.1, forward strand.
TCACCAAACCCTTGACTTCCTCATGGAAGGAAGGAAAAGCTTTTTTCCAAAGGGAAATCCCTCTCTGCTGAACCTCCCACAGCGCCTGTTTGCTGGCAGCTCTCCCAAAGGCCCGTGAAACACCTGAGCAGACCACCTGCAATAACTGCACAGGCTCGTCATGCTCTGTGTGACATTTAGGCTATTTTCCAGGTTCCTGCTACTGGAGACACCGCAATAGAAGGGTCAAAAACTTTTCAAATTCATTAGGCCTCAGAATAGCTGCCTCGTTAAGCACCGCGGAGATGGCCGATAATGGGAGGCGAAGCAGAGCGCCCCGGAGATTGGATGTGCACACCGGGCTGATAAATGGCTTCTCTGTGGCTATTCCAGAGGCGGCAAGGGGAAAAATGCCATCCCACGGATGAACAGGTCTGGAGTTTAGTACGACAACTCTGGAGCTGCCTCGGCTGGAGTGAAACATCTCCGCCTTTGCCTTGAGGAAGCAATGTGACCTTCGGGAGGGGGGCTGCAGGAAAGCAGCCAGAGGCCAGGAGGGATCAGCCTGGGTTGCAGAGCTTCTCCATCCTTCCTCAGGTGCATTAAAGCAGCAGCTGCCCTGGTGCCTTTGCCTTGGATGGCTGTGATCTCAGCGCAAGGGCTGTAACTGCATCCCTCCCACAGGTTGAAATAATCTTATGTGTCAATCTGACCTCTGCAGCACATGGAGAGGAGCCACGGCCTCGTGTCCTGCACCCCCAAAGGGTTTCCACTGAACTCAGCTTGGTCAGTACCGGCTGCAGATCTGGGATGTGCAGTACACCAGGGCTCTGAACTGCTCTCCCCTTCCTGATGGATCAGAGGGAGGATGAAGACAGACGGTTTTCTCTGACCAGGGTAATAGAGTCAGCAATTCCACTTGGATAAGCACATGGATTTTATGTCGTCCCTGCGCAGTGCCGAACAAAACACGCCGGTGGCAGAAGACGCACAGCGCTCTCTGCGGAACAGTATTCCCCACACGGCAGCTTGCTGCTTAAGAAGAAAGCACTCGAACACTTCAGAAAACAGTGAGATCCCAAAGCTGAATTTCAGAGTGCTCATCTTGCAGCTCCCAAGTTCATTACCAGCAGCAGCGAGTGCCGGCTGGCACCGGTCCAAGCAGTGCTTAGCACGCACATCGCTTGGAGTGGACCCACGGTCCCAGAATAGTTGGAGGTGTTACTCGTATCCTAAAAGTTCAGCTTCTGTCAGGGTTTTTAATGTTGGTGTTATTTTAATTTTCTTTTTAACCCCAAGACTGGCACCAGCTTCATTCTCAGACTCACCCTGTCAGGGCAGCTGAGGCTGGGGGTCCCACTGTCCCCCACCATCCTTGGGCTCTGCCAACAGAATTTATCCCATTTGTCCTCATTTCACAACACCAAGGTGTTTTCTAGTTTTTGGAAAGCAGAAACTGAGATAAACACCCCCGACTCGTGCACATCCTTCTTGTCATGCTTCTCCTGCTGCTCCCACTGTTCAGTGGTTTGGGCATCTCCTTTGGAGAGCGCTTGGAAAAGGAAATCACTTTTAATGGGAAGGCTGGGGGAAAATACAGTGTTCTGGGCGATGCACATGGGAGAGCTCCAAGTCGGGCTCCATGACCAAGCAAGAGCTGGACGACATCCTCAAGTTTGGGACAGAAGAACTCTTCAAGGATGATGTGGAGGGTGAGGTGGGAATGCTGTGTGTGAGGCAGGGCCCTCTCTGAGCTGCTGGGGCTCACTGTCCTCTCCCTGCACCACAGGCATGGTGTCTCAGGGACAGCGGATTGCCATGCCGGATGCTGTTACCCCTTTCTCGGACACACTCTCAACAAAAGGGGGTGCAGCAACTCCTGGCATGGAAAAAAAGCATGGTGGCACCCCACCAGGTGGGTAACCCCTCCTTGCTGGGGTGACTTGTGCCCCTCCCTGTCCCCTCACCTGACCTGAGCTTGCCTGGCTCAGGAGTGGGCTGTCCAGCACCCTGATCTGCGGTCAGTGGGAGCAATCACTGGACAAAGGACAAAGCCTTCCTCCCTGGACTGGGCACACTGGGCAGGTGGGGAGGAGTCAGTGGGAAGCCTGGGAGACTTTGGGGTTCTCCTCGCAACTACGCTGAGGCTCGCCTCGCTGAAGGCTGGCAAAGGGCATCTGCGGGCGCTCGGATTGGAGCCACCCAGCAGCCAGGCTTTCTATCCGGTTTCCCCTAATTTTGCACAGCCGATGCTCCCGCTGTCTGCGGTCATCCCCGCGAGTCGAAACACCTCCCCCCAGCATCCTTCCCCGCGGTGCTGCGCATCCTTGTCAGGGAGGGAAGCGCGAGTCTCCTCTTCCTGCCCTTGCCTCTGCTGAAATTCAGGTGAAAGCTGATTTTGGCACGGAGCGGGGCCGCAGGGCACACTCTGGCTCAGCTGCCTTGTCCTCCCCTGCCTCTGCTCAGAGCAGTGGGGCACCAGCCCGAGCAGCCACAGCCCAGCACACGGCTCCGGAGCTCAGCCCAAACCCACCCTCGTTCACCGAGCGAGCGCCACGATACCTGCAAATTCGGGCTGAGCTTCGCCAAATCTATTTGCTTGATCAGATTTATGTAGCAATTCCAGGACGAGGTGAATAATGAAAATGACTCATGAATATTTCATTCTTATAAATCACATAATTCATATCTATTCACAAATATTTGCTTTGCCTCATAAACCGGATGAATAATTTACAGAAATACAGAGCAACTATTTTAAAGGAAATATGAAATCCATTGACTACATTAATCAACAAATATTATTCAACTTTTACGGGTTCAGCTTGCTGACAGGCACATTCCCTGTTTATGAGAGGAGCTGGAACAGCAGATGACATTTTCCATATTAAAATACGTGGAGATGGAGCTCAGTTCTCCCCACGACAGGGTATTTCCGTGCCTACCTGCTCAGTTTTGGCCATAGAAGTTGGGGCAGAAGTCCCAGATTTGTGTTACCAGAGGGGCTGTTTGAGGGGAGAGAGGCGTAGGAGAGTGAAACAAGTGCTTATTGATCCCACTTTTCCTTGGCTGGCAGCTCTGACAATAAGTAGTAAATAAACTGTTAATTTTTCTAATTTTTCCAGTAATTCCCTCAATTATTGACCTTTTTTTAAAAAAAATCAGCTGCTTAAACAGAGTATTAAATAACTGCATTAATCCACCTGTATTTGGATGATAAAGTGATTAATCTGACTCGTTTAAATACTGTGATAGTTTGGTGATGAATGTCCTGACGGCAAAAAGGTCTCGATGGCCGGGCAGGCACGGGGCATGCATGGGGACAGGCACAGCCCCCATCCCAAAAAGGTCACCTTGACTGCTCCAAATTCATCATCAAACAGCTCCGTGGCAGTGGCTCGCAGCATTCCCGTTCTCCTTCACCTCAGATGCTTGGTCCCGGGAAACTCTCCCGGGCTGGAAGCAGAGGGGATGGCCAGCGCCGGAGGCACCTCACATCAACACATCCCATCCACGCTGGAGATGCTGTGGAGCCAGACGGTCCATCAGGGACAGGGCAGGAGCTGAGGGTACAAGGACATTGTCACCTCATGTTTCTGCAATCCAGAAACAACTGGGGGATGCCAGCGCCTGTGAACTCGCCAGGAAAATCATGGGGAAACCTGGCTGATGGAGCTCTGGAGGGCAAAGCCCCCTCTGCCCCCTGAAGGTGCCAGTCACTGCTCTGTGGGGAGTCTAAGTGCCTGAGACACTTGGTGGCCATGTGGGAAAACCATGCTTCCACGTGGGAAACTGGGGACAGCAGAGAAAGAGCCGGGTCTGCTGCTTCCCCCTCTCCTCGTAACAGGGTGAGGAGGGATGGGGCAGTTTTGTGATGCCTCAATTAAACAGCTCCTAAGAGCCCCCCAGCCCGATCTAAGCAGGAATGGGGTGCAAATGTCAGTGTTTGAGCTGGGTCCCTGGGGAATGGGGCCAAGGCCAACATGGATCCTGGCGTTCCATGCTGGTTGCTGCACCCCAAAGCAAGCAAAACTCAACATCCTTTTTAGTATTCCTACCACCGGCAGCCTGTCTTCCAAACTATCCATCTGTAACATTTGTAGGGCTATTAAGAGGGAAATACAATTTCATAGTCACAGATAAGAGATTAGACAGATCAATTCCTCCCCGCGACACAGGCTGGGAGAGAAAACTCGATTCCAAATTGCAGTGGAGGTTTTTGTTCTCCTGCTTTATTGAGCTGTGGGTCCTGCCACCAACTTTCCTGGTTGTTTCCTCATTAAGAACAACACGTTCATGACTGATAAGACAGCCAGACGTGCAGTCAGGAGGGACCTGGCTGTGGGGAATCCTTTGGGATAAAGGAGGCTGAGCCCTCCTTGGCAGCCGTCTATCTCCCGCTTCCAGGCAGCTGTGGCAGGGTGCCTTCTTCCCTTGCCCCCTTTCCCATCTCCGGGGTTTGAGCTGGGAATGATTCCCCCTGGGAGGGTTGTGGCTGCTCGATGGAGCCCGTTTCGGCGCGGGGAGCACGCGGTGCGCGGGCACGAAGCACGTGGTGTGCTGCAGCGGGGAGCCGAGGGGACTGTTACCATACAACATGTCACACTGCGCTAGGCTGCGAGACAAGAGGCTGTCAAAATATTTAGCGGCTGAAACTGAAACCTCTCCATCCGAGAATGGGGAATTCCACACAAACAGCTCTCAAAAAAACCTCCGATGTTTGTGGAAAGGGCTGGCAGAGGCGGGCAGAGCCTGGCGTGACCCACGGCCAGCCAGGGGCGGCTGCTCTCCGAGGTGCTCAGTTTGGGTACAGACACCAGTGGTTGCTTTGGGGCAGAGAAGCTTATGCATAACTCTTTGGAGGATGATGGGCTTGGCCAGATGGTTGTGTAGCCCCAGCACCCATGGAAAACCTCTGGCTTCTCCCCCCACCCCCGGCAAAGGGTGTTGCTGATAACTCCTGCAGCAGTCGGGGCAGTGGGTGATCCGGGTGCGAGGCGAGAAAGCAGAGCCAGTCCAGAAAGGCTGGGAAAAGGACAGGGACACTGCTAAGAGAGCTGTAGGATGGTGAAAGGGCACCAGTCTCCCAGGACCTGAGTCATCCCAAAGCGCCGTGTGCTCCTCACACCTGCACATGGCAGCTCTGTGCCAGAGAACCCTGAATTATTTATAGCTTGTTATCATCCCCCAGGTATTATTTGTGTAACCATTAGTCTCTGTAAAGTGTATGAAAGAAGCTGTAAAACATCAAGCATCTTCTCACTTCACCTGGGAGCTGATTATTTTCCTGCCTGATTTACCAAGCTTCAGCTCAACAATTTTAACCCTTTGTGACAGGGGTGTGCGAGCACTCCAGTGTCTCGTCAGCCCTCAGCTGCTCCCCCAAGCAGAGCCTGGATCTTCGTCCCCATGCACAGGGCAGCGTGCGACCCAAAAACCTGCTACCAGAGCTGTCAGTGAGGGGAGAGCTGGAAGCTCCCGTGGTGGAAGAGTTTATCTGAGCAGGAGCAGCTCTTGACTGAAAAGCTCTTCTCTGGATAAATACGTTTTTTAAAATAATGATTTATTCAACAGTATAATGAATTCAGTGCCTTTTAAATGTGACAGTGGATAAAATACATCGGCCTTCTGCAGGCGTAAATGTCATCTGGAAAGATCAGGCTTTCTCTTCCCTCCCCCGCGCCCGCGGGCAGTCCTTTAATTCACTGCTGGTTTTCCAGGGGCTCAGGGCAGAGCAGGACTGGTGTGGCTGTGGGGCACAGCATCTCCACCTCCCTCCATCCCCGAATCCCTGCACCCTCACATCCCCACGTCCCACAGTCCCCAAGCCCGACAAAGGGGAATCAGGGGAGCAGGGCTCGGGGGGTGAAAGGCAGACCCCACAAAGCTCAGGGGGCTGCCGGGGAGGTGAAGGCCTTGCAGGAGGGTTCAGAAGACAGCAAGGTGTTTCTCTTCAGGCCCAAGTCAGCAAGACCAAACAGAATTACACTTCAGTGTACGTAGAGAGCAAACCAAAAAAATAAAATAGAGATGACAAAGCTGACTAGCAAATAGCCCTGAAACTCACTTAGTACCGACGTGACAAGGGGCTCGGACAAGGCTTGAGAAATAACTCTATAAAGTGAGCACTTTAGAAACCAAATAAACTGTTCCAGAGACACAAAACAATTACCCCAAGCAAGCTCATATCGACTGCAGGCACCAAGCCAAACTAACAGCACGCAGGCCCTCGTGCCAGCAGTGCCCACTCGGCACCCGCTGGCCCCAGCAGCTTCTCCAGCACCTTCTGTGGGGGAGAGCAGCCTAAAACCTGAGGGGAAGATGGGTGACAGCAGCAGGAGAGAGGGGCAAAAGGGAAACCACAGGAGAGAGCAAAGAGACACAGAAAACACAGAGAAAACTGTAGAAGCAGCAGCATAAACATGGCCATGTGCTGCCCAGTGATGCTGATAAAGCAGAGTCCCCACCTCCGACACACCCAAATATAATCTTTTGGGGTGTTATTTCCCATGCAGGCACCGTTCCCTCAGAGGTTTGTACATTTTCTTCCTTCTCAAAGTGTTTTTATGCTCCTCTTCCTGCCAGGGTTGACGTCGGCATTTTTGCAAGGATGATTTTTCTGCCACCCCTGGTGGTTCTCCTTTTGCCACCGTCATTTCCCACGTCGATCCCCTCCTTGCTCTGCGAGGGGCTCTGCACTCAACTTACCCACTGGAAACTGCTGGAAAACTGCTGGAAATAGAAAACTCATTAAGAAATGTGAAAAAAAGAACACTTTTTCTCTAAAATAATTGAACTGATTGGATTAATAACCATTGGCCATCCCAGGGCTGCAGGGCAGTCTGGCCATCCCCTGCCATCATCCAGCTGGCCAGAAAGCTGCTCCCTCGGTCACAGCTCCACAAAGCAGCCTTTCCCTCCCTTGGAGAATTGAGGAGCCTTTGGAAATGCACACCAAAGGCACAACCCCCACGAGAAAAGTTCTCCAGTCTTTACGCAGGTGGGTTTGGGAGAGGGCAGCAAAGAGGGAAACAGCGCATCGGGCAATGCTGCTGGCACTGCAGACCTGGCTGGAAACAAAAATAGCATAAACCCTCAATTTCCAGCTTTTAGTGCCAACGGAGAGGCATGGAAAGCGGGATGTTCACAGGCATCTCAGCTGTTTCCCACCATGGCAGGGAGGGGATGCCCTTGGCACACTGGGCATTGCTCCCCGGGAAGAGCATCAGCACCGCCGGCCGCCCGCTGAGCAGCTGCCCTGCCAAAAGCAGCAGCTGGTACACGGTAAAAAACAAGAAAAAACCCCACATTAAAATGTTTTTCTTTCAGATTATTGAAGCAACTGTAGCAAAAACTTCACATTTAATATGCATGACCTGCTCCGTGTTCTCCACTAGAATAAATTGGTGGAACATCCTGCACAGCCAAAGCATCAGGGGGTGGGGCCAGCTGCAAATGCCAGGGGAAAAAACTCCAAGTGAAATCGACACATAAAACGTGGACCAATATTCTCATCCTGGCTGACAGACTTCGAACAGGAAACCTGATCATGGAGAGCAGAACATCTGGGAGTTGCTGTAGCCCAAGCCAGATCCATAAGGGAAGGGGGAAGTGTGGGGAGCACTCCCAGGAACACGGGGGAAGGCAGGAGCCTTTTTCAGCTGTTCCGTTAAAAATCTGCTGCCAAACATCGTGTTTTCCAGAGCTCCCTTTTAAAGGTGTGTTGTAGCTTGCAGCTTCCTAATTACCTTGGATGTTCTGCATAATTTTTGTTTTTAATTTCAGAGGGGAAAAGACCATAAACTTGCTAATTAATTACTTTTTAGCCCCGGCGCATCAGCTGAAGCACACACTTCACACACAGCGTCTCCTCTCCACAGCACTCCACGGGAAACGTCCTCTGTGCCGAGTGCTCCAGCAAGTGGCTGTGTTCGCAGGGATTTCACCAAAAACCCTGGGAAATGAAGGAAGGAGAGAACAAGGAGCCTGGTAACTCTATTTTTGGCTTTGGCAGCAGCTGCTCACCGAATGCAGCCCCTTGCAATGCTGTGCCCGGCTGTGGTGGAGAGGAGAGTGCTCAGGGCTGGGACCGTGGCAGGGGGACATCGGCTGGTGATCGATGGACTTCACGTTGAGCTGCCCAAGAGAACATGTTTAGGGAACCCAAAGCAGCCGGAAGGAAACCCAGGGTAAAAATAATAAACTGAAAAAGGCAGAAAGGAAGAGGAAGGAAGGATGATGGAAGGACTGACTGGTCCCAGACCTGCCACCCAGGGCTTGTTCCTGAAGGTTCCAGATACCTCGGCAGGTTTTGACAGTCGGCTCTTCCCGATCTGTTGTTCCTAAGCTTCCTGCTGTCTCCTTTCTCCCTGAAAACCTCCTGCTTGGGTTTACCTGATCCCATCACGGTCCGTGTCCAATGCCCCTTTAGTTAAAGGCCAGGCAGGACGATGAATCAAGAGGGGAATTTGAGGGAGAACTCAAACTAGGGAATTTGAGGGAGCACTCAAACTACCTGGGCAGAAGAGAGAGTGGCTGCTTGGCACACTGACCTGGAGATTTTCTTTTCCTTTGCTTTTTGGAATCATTCGTATTTTCAGCAACTTAAAAAGCAAACAGACAAATGTAAACAACAGGATTTTGAAACTATATGAAAAGAGATAAGGTTTAATTTCCTTTAATTCCTGGTGAATGGATGTTAATGAGAGGTGGGAGCTCTGTGGCCAGAGCAGGGCTAACAGGAGACATGTCTGGGCCGGTGATGAGAAGGCAGCCTGAGGCCAGTCCTGTGTGGGGCTGCCTGGCAGCTGCTGTCCCCATCCCACCCCAGATCAGTGACACCTGGATTGGGACGGCAGAGCAGGGCTGGGGACAGCTCAGGGCTGTGAGTGCAGCACCCGCCGGGGAGCCCCTGGACCACGGCTGGCCCCTCCTGGCACCCCCCGCCCCGCCCCACGTGCTGCCAGAGCCCTGTAAGCTGTTTATGCCCCTCGCTCCCCATCAATCATTTTTTCATACAGTTGGAAGATTAGAGCTCCTCATACACTACCTCCAGTCCAGCTTGTCACGGGAAAACTCCGGGGAGAAATTCACGGAGATGTATTAAAGCCATCCAACACTTTCTCCATGGCAACTGGGACCGGCGCAAATCCCATCAGCCCTGCCTGGAGCAGGATGGAGCCTCTGCAGCTCTTCCAGCCTCCCAGATAACGGCAGATACAGGGGAAACATCTTCATTAGCTGGAGATGCCTCCTAACCCTCACACACAATAACCTTTGATTAACGCCAGAGCACTTACCACTTATGAAATACATCTGTCTGAGGATCCCTGGCCTTTTCCCAGCGTGTCTGAGGGATCCTGTGTTCACAGGCGAAGCTCCGACAGCTTGAGCAGGCAGGGAGGGGGGAGAAGTGGTGTTGGTGGGCAGGGTGTGCTCACAGGGGCCACTGACCTGCCTGGCAGAGACCTGGGGAGAGCGTGATTGTACCAACCCACAATTAACACCGCTGTGATTAGTTCTCAGAGCCTCACTCTTTTTGCCGTGCCATCCTCAGCATGGCTGGGAGCCCCCGGACGAAGCAGGAGAGGAAATTCCTGCTGCAGGGAGCAGATTTCAAATATTTCATACTGAAAGTTATGGCCGCAGTGGGTGCTGAAAGGTCTTTAAAAGTAGCTCGGGGTCTGTGTGTGCACATCGCGAGCGAGAGGGATGTCCTACATTTCCCAGCTCGCTTAATCCCTCTGCCTGATGACAAAATCCCTGCTCATCCTCCTGGCAGGTGAGCTCCTGGCTCTGACTTGGAGAGGAACCTTGCCACAATCAAGGGCACCACTGTTCCCAGGTAGCCGTGGCTTTGGGGGTCTCACAGGGTACCCCAAGCAGGGCACATCTGGGGCGCTGGAGCTGGATGGGCGCTCTCGGGAGCTGGGCTGGTCTCCACACACAGCTACGCCAGGCGTACCGTGGGCACACCACCGCCTCCATCCCGCCGCCTGCACGAAGCCACAGGGACAAGGGGACAAGGAACGGGGCTTGGCTGATGCTGTCCAGCCCAAATCCCTGCTCTCCGAGGGAAGGCAGCTGTCTGAACCACCGCAACGAGCTTTACCGTGGCTCAACCCACACCAAACTGCGCGGGAGCCGAACCCTTTGAAGTCTGCCATGTCCAATCCATTATTAATCACTGTAAATCTGGTATAATCTCCACAAGCATATTCTGCTGCCTACAAACAGGCTGGTGCCAAGTTGCTCCAATAAATCCTGCATCAGGGCAGCTATTGTGTCTGCTCTTCAGGCAGCATTTCCCAGCAGGAATATTTAAACAATAACGCTCTCTATTTGGTGCAGTCACTTTTGTTTCAGAAGACTACGGTCTAACGTGTAACAGATTTAGAGTTTATGGAAAGGCTGGGATTTATGGCGTGCTTTCTTTCCAATGCGTTTTGTATCTGATAATCCCTGCGAGGCATTAAATGTCTCCATGTGGGTTCCTCACTTCGTGCTGAAGCAAGAAAACTCTGCTCTTCCTACCTAAAACTTTGTGGCAAATTCTGAAAGTTCTGCTGAAAAGAAGCGTTGCTAAAGAAGCAAAAACGTCCTTCTCCTGTGGACTAGAAATGACTCTGGAGGGCTGGGATGCCCGTGGAGGAAGAGAGGAAGAGCACATGTGCACAAGGAGCACTGGGGACGCTCACACGCAAGGCAAGACTCGGTGTATGGACTGACCAGTCTCCCAACAGCAAGAGACACCAACCAGCCAAAGCACCCCGACGTGAGAACAAGCCAAAAATTCAACCCCAAAATAGTCACTGGCCAGAAAGAGTCAAACATAAGGGTAAGAAAATGGAGCCCCAGATTGCGCAAGGGGAAATGGAAGAGAAGGAAGTTTATACCAGGAGCTGCTCTGTATAAACATAAACAGGAATTTCCCATTTCCATCCCGGCCTCCTCACCCATGTGAGCACCCGCCAGCGCTTGCTTTGAGCGAAGCCAGGGTCCCAGAGGAACTGGGAAGCTCCAAGGTTCAACAGAGATCCTGATGTTTCCCAGACAAGTGAACCTTCTCCCACAGGTCTGTGGCTCGGTGTGGCGCCAGCAGCCCCTGTCTCCCCGCTGGCAAACATTGGCACTGACCAGCTCCCGGCAGCACAGCTTCCAGGGAGTGGGGAGAGAGTGTGGGACGCTCCCGGGGATTTCTGGATCTGCTGCCTGGGGCACAGCAGCCAGCTTGGGGATGCCTGGCTGCTGTAATCCAAGGGCCAGCTCCAGATGGGTGTTTAGGGAAGGTTTAACTGCTGCTGCTGGCCACGGGGACAGCACTCCTCGTCGCCTGGGAATTCCTGTGAGCCCAACCAGCCGGGAGGACACCGTCAGCCCCAGAAACAGCTTGTTTGCTCTCACTGACAAGTGAGTTACAGATCCAAAAGCCATTTAGTCTGGGCACAAAGCACCGAGGACCTGCGGCTGGGGCCGAGGCGCTCCAGGAGCCGAGCAGAGGGCGGCTGTGGCAAACTCTGCTTCCAGGCACTTGGTTCTCACTTGACTTCCTCCACTGGCAGCTCACAGCCAGCTTAACACCCTCCAAGAGGAGCGGTGAATTCCTGCCCGTGCCAAGGACTCCGGCCAGAAAAGGCTTTTTTCCTCCCCTGACGCTGCTCATTAATTTTGTTTGTTTTCCCCTTTTTTTTTTTTAAGCTTTTGCTGGCTCCCCAAGTAGGAGGGGATTAAAAAAGCAAAAGGAGGAAAACTTGAGGCACAGAGAATTCAGCTGGATCCCTCATGGGGGCAGTGGGGATTCCTAAGACACCTAAGCCTTTCTTGGTGACAGTGTGGGCAGCCAGGCCACCACGTCCTCACCTCCGTCCTCCTCGTGCCAGCATAACTCACGCTGTGCCTTGCCTGCATTGATAAATCGGCAATAAAATCACGCAGGATCCCCAAGCTGGATCGATTTATTTCAATATTTCTGACACAGCTGCTGTGGGAGCCACGGAACCAACAACACAATTTCCTACCAGAGAGTCACTGAGATGCTGGGCATAAATTACCCTGAAATGCCACAGATAACGAGGCTGCACCCAAGAAGGTTCCTCTCCCTTTTTCTCACATTGGAAACGCTCCAAGACAGCAAAGTGACGTAGGAACATCATGGCAGAAGCTTTCCAGCAGGATGGGAGGTGGTTCCTCCACTGATGCTGTGGGGATGGAACTGTGGTACCCAGCCTCGGAGCGGTGTTTTCCTCCCTCATCCCCCATCTCTGCAGCTCTGAGGCCGAAGCACATGCCTAACGACTGAAAATCAGAATATTAATGTCTACCTTTCAGGGAGTAGTTGGATGTGCCGCTTCCAATGAGGAAGGGTATTAATTTCAATGCTCCTAAGAGCCGTCTGAGACAGTTTCCATCATGGTCACGGAGCTGTCTGCTGGCAGCCAAGACCGAAGAGTAGATTTTTCTTTTTTCATTTAGAAAAATACACCTTGTACTCCTGCTCTTGTTGAGCAGGTTTCCAGCTGGAGTTCATCACTTCTTCCCACTCCTCTGCAGTAGGAATCCCTCTCAAAGCCTGTTTGGAGCAGTGATTTTGGTAAATAGCCTGCTGGGGGTATTCCCTTTGGTTCAGCACGTGCACAACCACTTCTAATGGTTCAAATCAGGATTCCCCGTGGTGCAGCAATGACTAATTGCATCTCCTGACACTCCCCTGCTTCAAGCCCGACTAGCTGATTGCAAGCACCTCGTTAGTTTGCTCTCCCAGCCATACCTGCTGGCCTGGAGAGCGAGTAAAGCTGGCAAACGGGCTGCACATCCCATCAGGCGTGACAGGGACCCCAGCTTGGGAGTGGGGGGGCTCGTCATCTGGGGCTGCCACCCTGCAAGGGCACACACCCTCTCTTTCTTGGCACTTGACAAAATTTATGTGCAGAAGGAAACGAGGGGAAGGCTGGAGCAGGGGCTGCTGTAACGACACGGATCGGCTGCAGTAACGAGCTTTTCCAAAAATATCTCTCCTCGGTCGGAGATGCTCTATTTTTAGAGCCCCACAGTATCACACTGACAAGCGGCAGGGTCAACGTGTACCTTTAAACCTCTGAAATGCCTTTGCCCTTGCACAAGCACCGTGGTGTTCCAGCTGGATATCAAACATACCAACAGACACCTCTGGTGAGCATGGCCGGGAGACCTGGTGGTCACCTCCCCCCGAGCCACGTGGGCAGGGCAGCTCAGACAGGACTGGGCACCGTCCGTCCCATGGATCGCCGACACCTTTACCTGGAGCAGTTGACACAGGTCTGTGGAAAAAAAAATAAAAATCTGTGATTGAAAACCCCACAATGACATCTCCAAGTGGGGAAATTGCCATTCTGTGATTTTTGTATCAGAGCCGTTGACACTCGGGCCGAGCAGTGACTCCCTGGGTGTCTGGATCCTTCCCCCTTCTCCAACAGATGCAGCAGAAAAGGGCAGGTCCATAAAATCATGGATCTGAGAGCTGCTCGACAGCAGTGGAAATAGGGAAGATGACAGTCAGAGCCGTAGGACTCCCGTGTCTGCATAGTGAGCTGAGCACATAGGGAGTAAAATTAACAATCCAACCGTTCTATTGTTAGGAATAAAAAAACGTCATTTGCATGTTAAAACACCTCGATTTACAGCAGCAGTTTCTCTCTTTAACTTTCCTGGTTTACCCAGTTCCCAGGATGAATAATGCAATGGAACTCCTCAGCAGCCACGCAAATGGAAAAATTCAATAGGACTCCTTTTTCCCCTCTAAACCTACACATCTTCTGCAGGAAGCCTTTCCACTGAGACGTGGAAATCCCTGCTGCCAACGCCTCTGAAAGAGCTTTTTAACAGAGAAGGCTGGGGAGGAGCAGCCAGCCCCAGTGATAAACCTTGTTTGCCCAAATCCCAACACAGCCTCTGCAGAGTCATGTTAACCAGACCTTGCCTCGCTTCCCTTAGGAATAAGCAAATTAGCTCATGGGGGAAAAAAGATTATCGTCAATGCGGGCCTGACATCTGGAAGCAGATTACATCAAATTTGAATAATCTAGGTGACATTTCAATTTAAATTGTCCTCGCGTCTGAAGAGGAAAGAGAATTAAGTGCAAACTCATCGATCGGCGCCTCGCGGCCGAGCCGCTGCGATGAACGTCCTCAGACCCAGCAGAGACAGGAGTGCCCCGCCGGCTGCTGCACCCCCTGCATGCCCCCCACTCCACAACTGCTTTGCTCACCAGTTCTGCCCATTCCTCACCCACTCCTGCATTTTCCCCAGCTGCAGGAGCAGCTCAGCTGCCCTCTGGGGGAGTGCGATGTCCCCAAGAGGCCGGTGCAAGGGGAAAGGCTGGCGCTCTCCGTGGCAGAGCAGGCACAGGGTGTGCCCGGAGCCCGTGCCGTCATCCCTCATTCTGGGAGATATTCCTGCCTTTTTCTCTGCCACCAATTCCATGCAGACTCAAAGACACAGCTTTCCCTGGGCTTGGAGACTTGGCTCTGTGAGGAATGGAAGGCCTTTCCACTCTGAAACACACAGAGCAAGCAAGGGCGTGCAGGCACCAAGGAGCCACTCAGCCTCTGATGAGGGGATTTAAAGCCTCACCCTCTGCCATCTGAGCAGCTTTCTCTGCAGCTGAGTTCAACTGCTGCACCCACTCACACCGTCCTGCTGATCCTGCTCCACAGCTGGGAATTGTCACCTTCCCACTGCTGCACGACAGAGGCTGTGGCTGGGCAGGGTTTTTCCTATGTGCAAAGGGACCCGCATTTACAATTACACAGAATGTTTTGGGTTCCATGTCCATTAACCCACAGGGAAGCGACCTGTGTGTAGGTGATGTACATACCCCGCTTAGCAGAGGTAACAATCCTCCTCTTGTTGGCACTTCCCAGCACTTAGTGCTTTGTACTTCTATTATGCACAGATCTTCCACCAAGCTCAGTGAAAACACCTCACTGGCTTTAACCCACACCTATTTACAGGAGCATATCGTGATCCTGGAGAGGGCCAGAAGGATGTGAAAAACATTTTTGAAAGCAGCACCACAGATATTGAGCAGCACCCTCATCATTGCTGTCACCTCCACGGAGACACCTCAAGGACGCAGCAGGACCTGACCTGAGCCCTCCCACGGCTGACAGTGTGAAACAATTCACTATGGCAGCACAGCTCAGTGCTTGTGATGTTTGGGAATTCCAGCGAAAGTGAGAAACTCCATTTGCAGGAGGTTCAGGGCCGGAGGCCCTGGCTGTGCCGCACACCAGCGCTGCTCCAGGAACAGGCGTTTTCTATCAATGCAAATTTTTTGCTTGCATTAGAAAATAAAATAATTTCCATTTATACATGTTTAATGAGAATTTCAAAAGCCTATAATGCAGCTAATGCTTCCAGGCTGTGTGCAGGCATCTGGAGCTGGAGATGAGGGGGTCCGCTGCGCCGCTGGATCCCGGCCCACAGCTGGCCTCTCCTATCCCCTCCTGGAGCATGGCCTCCCAAGCTCTTCGCTTAAGATGTGAAAAGCATCTGGGTCCCTGAGCTCCCCCTGCCCAGCCGCCCGCAGCAGCAAACGGGTGGGTCGGCTGAGCTACGAGACCGAAACTCTCTCATTAACAAGCTGTTAAATAATTAATAAGTTTATATGTAATTGCTTCTGTGTACATAATCTCGCATTTTTCAGAAAACTATCATCGCTTTTCAGTTAGTTCCACTCGAGGAAACAAGGGCTCCTGCTTTCACTTGAGCAGATGAATATTTATGTTGAGCTTGTTCTCTCTGGGGCTGAGGAAAACCAGATTATTGGGCTTCCCAGTGTGGGGAAGGTGGGGGGTGGGCATGGCACGTGCTTGGCTGTCACCGGCGCCCATCGACCCCTCCAGATCTCCCATCCCAGTTAATGGGTCTCTAAAGCGCCTGCAAATTTGGCCAGAGAAGCTGTTGATGTCCCACCCCTGGAAGTGTTCCAGGCCAGGGTGGATGGGGCTTGGAGCAACCTGCTCTGGTAGATTGTGCCATCACCACAAATGGATGGGACCTTTATGGGACCAGGAGTGCTCATCTGCTCCACCTTGGAGGAGCATCCTTCAGAAAAGCCCAGCTGCCCGTCCTGTCATCATTTATCCACAGGCTGATGAAAAGAGCCACCGAAGGGGTTGTTGGAGTATTTTAGGTGTGAAGAGTCAGCAAACAGGAGGGTTTCAGAAAAGCTTTGTTCTCTCAGGAGTGGTGGAGGTGACTGGCTCCCTCATGGGGTGCAGATCCATGCCCGTGGAACGATGTGACTTGACGCCGCGGCAGCTCAATGTTAAAGCAGCCCAAGCTGAACAGAAACCTTTTGATTTCAAAATATTCCTTCCTTGTTTTAATGCCACAAATTTGAGGCTTGCTGCTTCTCAGCTTCCACGCCGTGACAAGTCCTTCAGCAGCCTCAGCTTGCCGTGAAAACCAAATATTTTGACTTTGCTGTTTATTCCCGGTTTTTAAAGTGTGTTTTGAGTGAATAACAAATATGTTTTGTGAGGCAGCTGGTGCTTCTTCCTGTAATGTACAAGGTAAGGGAGAAACAAACATATTTGCTTTTGCTGCGTCTATTTATCCAACAATTGTAGCTGCTGTTTTAACGGCACAAAAATGTAATTACTGCACGTGTTCTCGCCAGCCCTAATTAGCAGCATGCTTAAGCATTCGCTTAGAGACACTGCTGCTCCACGGCAGCATTCCCGTGGGATCATCAAGGGCTGATGGGGCCGTGTCCTCATGGGTCACCTTGTGCTGATCGAACGCCGGCATTTGTGCATCTTGAAACCCTGGGATGTATTTTTATCCCGACCAGCGTGTGGCTGTAGGAATCCCCGGCACCGAGAGTCGCGTCTTCCCCAGAGAGCTTCGCACGTGGGAGAGCACCAAAGGAATCCGCACAACGGGCAGTGATGGAGCTTTACAAAGGGTCACGTCCCTCACTTGTCCGTAATCGAGGCTTTGCTAATCCAGGAGATTTTTTATCTTTTCTCCTTTTTTTCCCTTTGTGTTGGCAGTAACAGTGGCTTAGTGAAAGCATCGTTAACGTAATTAAGTGAGCAATTTGCTTATTAACAGATTGCAACCTTTTCAACGAACTTAGCTGGGTTTTCCCTTTTTGAATGCCAGCTCCTCGTGCTCAGGAAGGAAGGGCTCCTGTGAGGAGGAGGTTGAGCTCTCTACCCCAACCTCTGCTCTGCTCCATCAACAGGACCCATCTCAAGCTCAGCCCCCAAGGCTGAGCCCGCTGCCAGTCCTGGAGCTGCCACCCCCTGGCCCCACCTTCCTGGCTGAGGCTCCACTGATGTCGAGCAGCGGGTAAGCTGCTCTCCCACCTCACCCCTCAGGAAAAAGAGCCACTGGGGCTGGTGAGGCAGGATGGGAACAGCTCTGACATCACTGCATAGGGAATTAAAAACTCCTGGGAGAGTTTGCCACAATTTTTCGCTGTGCGTTCAGGAAAAACAGCTTGTGCCCAGGAGACCCGTCTCTGCTCCAGAATCCATCCCACGTTGCCCTTTCCTGCTCTGAGTGTAGACTAGCCTTTTATTTTTCCTTTCAATTTTCTCAGTGTGTTCCAAAGTAGGTGTAAGAGAAGTCAGGAGTGGTTTCTTCGCCCCGTGTGAAGCAGGTTGATGCTTATTCTGGAGCCTGTGCTCTCAACACCTCATCCCAGTGGGAATCTGCCACCACTCTCACCAGAGAAAAGCACTCGGTGTTTCCCTAGGGCGGCTTTCCCTTCCGCAGTGCTCAGTTGCCTGGATATCTTACACTGCAGTATTAAAAAACATGGATAATTATTACTGTTCAACAGCATAATGGTTTCAAGGATCAGCATCCTTACTTTTCGCAAGGAACACATCCCCAGGCGGTCGCCTTTGCATATGAGCGCACAAAAAAAAGTTCAAGTGAGAAAAAACCCCTATCAGCAAAGCACATTTAGAGAGATGAATTATTTGGAAAATTTCTGAGCATCCCAACTCTTCGCAGCAGATTTGAATTACAGAATTATAAGCAACAAGTTCATTTTGACCCTCTGGGCTCAAAAGTTATAATTAGCGCAGGCACCATAAAACTGGCTTTTAATTAAATCAGCCTCAGAGCGGAGGGAGTTCTGCAAGGTCCCTCCCTCGCTTACATAAGGCAGCCGGCCTGAGCGGCCGCCGCGGAGATGCTGTGGCACTCCGAGCCCGGGAAGACTTCTGCAGGATTTTCCAGAGAGGACAAATGTGAAATGGGAAACGGGGGAAGTGGTGAGCCCACAGCCAGCCCCAGATCTCACGCAGTC
Source organism: Struthidea cinerea (assembly GCA_013397865.1). Lineage (NCBI taxonomy): Eukaryota > Metazoa > Chordata > Aves > Passeriformes > Corcoracidae > Struthidea > Struthidea cinerea. The sequence goes on from VZTI01005930.1 coordinate 621,585, forward strand.
GTGGGCCAAGGAGCGATCGCCGCCACACGAGCTGGAAGGATGGTTTGCGTGGGTGAGTTGAGCTGTGGTTCTGGGTGCGCGGTGCCCTGGGTTATGGTGACAGCAGTTCAGGGGCAGCCCCAACACCCACGGCTTGCGGGGTGGTGCAGCCGCAGGGCATCAGTACTGCCCCGGTGGGACCCAACCCCAACCCATGCTGGGAAGGGCCAGCTCAGAGGCCACTGCTTGTACTTTGAAGCCTCCAGAACAGCCCGGCAGTATGTCCTGCTACCGGTTGCCGGTATGATAATGGGCTGAGTGTATTCCCAAAAAGCATATGTCGCGGTGCCGAGCGTGGCGATGCCAGTCTCACAGTTGTCTCTTTCTTCGCACTTTCAAAAGGCTGTAGGAAACGATGACATATGGCACCCCAGCGTATGGTGGTTTAATCAACACAGGTAAGGCCAGGGAAAATAGAGCCGAGTGGCATTCCTCCGGGAGGATGCCTGTCCTGGTCCCACTGGGATGCCCCAGCTGCCTCCCGTCCCCACAGGTGCCGGGTCCAGCAGGCGTGTGTGCTGCCAGTGCCAGCCCAGAGAAGTTTCAGCCACACGCTGGCACTGGGTGATCAAATGAGGCAATTAACAGGCGCCTCCTCGTCAACGCCAAAGCCGAACTTCTCGTTCTGCAAATATATAATTAAAGCACACTCTCACAATTATAAGATTCTCTTCCACTTGAGCGAAGGCGGAGGGCTGACAGGTGCTGGAGTCGATCCAATTGTTTCCACTCGCTCTCCTTTCCTCCGACGCGTGGCACAGACCGGGCATGGGGGTGAGGCAGGGCGGGTGGTGCGGCTGAGGGTGGAGCTGAGACGCCTTGGCAGAGGCTGCACCAGTGCCCAGAGTGGGTGCTGACTGGGGCTCTGGATGTGGGAGGGCTGAAGGCAGCGCTGTGGCTGACGGAGCCTCAGGAAGGATGAAACCCTCTGGTGCTGTCTCAGGATGACTACAGTCATGAGCAGTTACAGGAGTCAGTGCTGGGAGTGGAGTCTGTGCTGGATCAGGAGGGCCAGGGAAGGCTGTCGGCACAAATACCTTGTGTAGCTGGGAAAGAAAATGCTGCTATTTTCCCTCAATATCCAAAATTATCTGCAAATGCCACTGCTGTCATGTTCTATAAATACTGGCTGTTCCCAAAGCCTCCTGCTCAAAAGCCCTCCCTGAGCCCACTTTCCCCTTCAGACCAGGCACCGAATCGCACTCTTCCCTTCCCTGGGGCGACAAACAGCAGGGACAAAACCATCACAGGAACACCAACACCCAGCTCATCGTGCCACACCTGAAGACGGAAACCCGGAAAAGTTCCGGACACAGGGAGGACACAGAGAACCACAGACCAAGGGAATGCATTCGTCTCTAGGAAAGCACCCAGGGGATGATGGACGTCCCTCAGTGCCTGCTTGGGTGAAAGGAAAAAGATCTTTTCATCCCAATGCTGAGCCAGAGAAAACTCACTGAGGCTGGGCGGAAGTGGGAGGGCATCGGCACTGGAGCCGAACCTGGAGCAGCCACAGCAGCAGCCAGCCAAGTGTGGGTGGGAAGCATCGCCTCCAGAGACCAAACCCACTGCTGTCCCCAAAACAGCTTGAGGAAACAAGGGCAAGGGCACAGTGGGGGTCCCCCCACAAACTGGGTTTTCCCCGGCATGGTTTTGGGGGAAAATTGGAGTTAAGGCCCTGACCCACCTCTGCAGGCACAAACCCTCCTCCGTACCTGTGTGGGCTGCTCAAACTGTGATGCTGGAAAAGCCAATGGAGAAAATCTTAACCGCACCAAGCTCCTTCCATGCCCTTGTCCCTTCTCCAGGAGAACAATCACTGCCGAGGATCTTTGCCAAAATTAGTTCCTTTAAGATCTGAGGGATCTTTCTGCTACTGCACCGAGCAGTGGGAGTGAGCCCATAAATCCAGTTAGTCACAGTCGCTGGATTACATCGGACCTTGTCCTTCTGCCTTTAATAACACGATTGTTTGCTGCATAAGGAGCTTTATGTAACTGGGAATCAGGGGTGATCCGCAGGACTGCCCAGGCTGGAGCTGTCAACCCTCCCTTCTCTCTGGGCCCGTGTGAACCTCCTGCTGCCAGTCCATATCTCAGAAATAAATAACCTCCTTGCTCTGGTAGTTAAAGGTCTGCCTCCAGCCTGCTGCGGTGGTGCTCTTGGCACAGGATTGCAGTCTGATAACACGCGGGTCACTATCAGAGGTGATGCAGGGATGAAGTTACCCCTGGAAGTTGTTTCCCATCCCGCACTTCTCCCTTGAGGACAGCCCTCAGGTACAAGGGGTGGTATTGAGGCTCCCTCCGGGTGCCAGGCAGGAGACCACCATGTCCCAAAGCCACCGAGGCTGTCTAGGGACAGCAGTTACCAGCTCCTTCATCTATGAAGGGCAAGTACTTGGAGGCGAAGACGGCCTGAAGCCTGCACTGCCCGCAGCGCGCACACTGGTCTCGCCCAGCACCATTAAATCTCTGTTTTATTGCAAGAGAGCAACCTCTGCGCTCCCCCCACGCTCTCTGCATCCCTTTTTCCTCTCCGTCTTTTTAAGTGGCTCTGCCACACAGCGCCTGCATAGCCGAGGCCAAGCACTGGTGCTGGCAGATGGGCAGCATCGTTAATGTCTCCAGCACTGAGCGGTGTCGTGTTTGGTGAAGAGCTGCTCTTTAAGGATAAGTTTGGAGGTTTGACACCGCAGCGCAAGTCTGAAATTCCTTTACAATTTGCCAGTGATGGCCCCATGCCATCACTGCGTCACTGCTGGGGGGTCAGCTGGGTTCCTGCAGCTGCCTCCCTCCCCCGGGCAGTTGGGACACGGCTCCTGGCACCTGCACCGCTCCCCTCACTGGACCGGGTGAGCGGAAAGCTCTGGCTTGGGAGAGCCTTTTCATCTGAGCATGGGCAGCCTTAATCCTCACACAGACGTAATTTGTTTAATGTATTTTGGTTAACCTATCAAGTGCTACGAAATGAATGTGTAGCCTTGTTGCCATGCCACCACCCAGCCTAACTCACAGGGCCAGCACGTCTGTCCGACAGCAAGGAGGTGTTATTCACACAATTAGGGAAAGGAAGGCAGGTGAAGCTGCCAGAGCAGCTCCTGGCTGAAGACAGCTTTCAGGGAAAATACCAGAAAAACGCAGGACAAACACTGGCTCAACCTCATCCAGCTGCTGGAGGAACTGCTGTCCCCCCAAGCCCGGGTAACCGATCAGGGCAGGAGCTGCTGCCACCCGGCACAGCTTCGTGCCTGCCCCAAAACCCCACTGGTAGATCCAGTACTGGATTCTCTGGACAGTGATCACTGGCTTATCCTGTGGCCAAGACACAACTCTGAGCTCCCTGGTGAGGTACCTGTGGCTGGCACACAGGAGCACTGGCTGGTCCTCAAAACCTGGCAGGGTGAGAGCCGGTGGCTCCAGAGGAGGTCACTGGTGCCAGCTCCTGACAGTGCAGCGCACCCTTGGCAGCATCATGATGCCCCGAGTGAGACTTGCTGGATAAATAAACATTCCAGAGATGCTCCAGGTCATGTATTTTTCATGAGTTTGTTGTGCTATTGGGAGCCACACCCTTTAAGAAGATTGGGTGCATCTGGAACCGAAGTCATTTTTATAGTGAATAATTCGCTTGAAAATCTGATTCTGGATATCTTGGTGCAGGAAACACAGCTTGGCTCCCTGGAATGATCCTGCAGGGACCCACCGAGGGTCAGGTGTGCCCCAGGGCTCTGCCCAAGGAGGGCTGCTCTCCTGGCTGCAAACACCAGCAATTCCTGAAGGAAAGTCACACTGAAGCAGAAGTTTCATGTAGATTCCAGGAGTTTTTGGGGAAAGGCGTGGACTGTTCCCAGTCTGGGGGCTGACTTGGGTGACCCACTCAGTGCTGCCGGAGCTGGATCCATGTGGATTCACAGTGGGAACTTTGGGATCCTGGTGAAACAGCCAGCACAGTATTTATTATTGTGCTGGGTTTCAGCTATGGATTTAGATATTGATGGAGTCTGCGCCTCCAAGCAAAGAGCGCTAATTAGCACCCGCAACAGAGAGCCAGCTTTTAATTAAACACGGCTTAGCGAGGGGGACCTGTTAGAGACACGGTGCCACGTGTGAGAGTGATGAACGCAGGAGGATTTCGGAGCAGGGCTGAGTCTGGCAGGGCACAAGGCACCGGGACGGGGGTCCCTCCGTGGGACAGGGTGTGGGGTGGGCAGCTGCACTGCCGGGGCCAAGCAGAGCCTCAGGGTTCCTGATGCCCACATCGCCTCCTCCACCAAGAACCATCCCATTCCTGTCACTGCAAATAACCAAACAAGCTGCACAGAGAAAGAGAATAATATTAATATTAAAAAGGCATTTATAGTTTTAATCAAGCTTTGGGGGGAAAAGACAGCTTAACACGGCACTTTACACAGTTGATAAAATGTTTGACATTTACTGGTGCCTGTAATGAATCTTGTCTCAATTTTCTCTTTTAAAATGCCACTCCAGATACTCCAGCTATCTGTAGAGTTTAAAAAGCACTTATCCAACAAAGCGTTATCACGATGGAGAATACGAGAGGGCATCTCGGCAGAGCAGCACCAGCTCTAGGGTTTGCCGGCACCCAAGCAGGCCCTGCGTGGGGTGGGCAGAGGAGGGAGAAGCAGTGTGGCCCCATGGCCCTGCTACAGCCCAGCCCACCAAAACACCCCCATTTCCCCACTGGTCACAGCACAGAACGTGAGGCTCGGCTGTGGAGCAGCGCCGAGTGCCTGGGATGCAGCAAACCCGAACACTTTGGAGGCAGAGGTGGCTGGAAGTTTGCTCTGTCCCAGAAGAACAGACCTTGGCTGCCAGTGCTGCCCACGGCAGGACAGCGCAGGGGCTCTGGGTGTTATCAGGGAACCGCAGTTGTCCTGTGCAAACAGAGCTGCTGCTCCACGGGCGCTGATGCGAGCGCTCCCACTCCTCCTCTGGAAGGACACTGCGGAGGGAAGTATCAGCAGTGAACACAGGCAGCCGCTGGCCTGGACTTCCCTTTGAACAACCACTCCAATGTCCTTTGCTTCTCCCTTTTTTCTTTGCTTTTTTACAGAGGAAAGAAATGAATTATTCTATGGAAGTTAGTGTCTGTCTCAGGAGCCCGGTATAGAAAATTAGGTTTTAATAGCTTTGAAATTGAAGCTCTTTGGGTCAATAGGACAAGATTCAGACAGTGAAATCACAGGCCCATAAAGGAAAAAAAGCAAATATTTTGTTAGTCATCAGAGAGTCACAGTCCAAAGATAGCAGGCAAGAGCTTAAAATACCGCTGTGCTCGTCAGCTCCCGAAGTGTTTAGTCATAAGCTCCTTTTTTCTGTTGTTGTCTCTCTATATATTAGCTTTGGGAATGCAGAATTTGGCTTTCCGTCCTTGGACGTGCCTGGGAATTCCTCAAGTCACTGCTGGAACTGGAAAGTTAACTCTGAGCTAAAAGCGCTGTAAAGTCCGTAAGGTAATGCAAAGAGAGAAGCCACTAACTCAGGCAGCACTTCAGATCACACAGGATGAAGAACTTCCAGAGAAGTTCTGCCAACAGGCACTGGAATTATTTGACTCATTATTAAAGGGATGAATGGGTTATAATTATTCCTAATTTCCTATTCAGAGCTCATTACCACCCCTAAGAAGGCGAGGTGGGGAGCCCTCGAGATCCGGCAAGTTACTTTAAATATTCATACAGCTGAGAGAAATTTCTCATGGTTTGGAGCTGTGATGGGGAAATGGGTGCAATGGGCTGGGAGGCTCCCCCACCACGGTCACTGCTCCCTGAGGGAGCCCACGCTGACAGCAGCACCAGCCCAGCATTCAGAGCTAAGGCGCTGTTAAGGGATCATCCACTGGCGAGCAGGAGATGGACCCCTCAGTGTTTTATCCAGGTCACTCACTGCTTTGTGGCTCTTCCAGGTTTTAGCTGTGGGGAGGTGAGGCAGTGGAAGGCCACGGGACTGGGACGTGGCTCCTGGAGAGCTGCTCTCCTCTGACCGCGGGTGACGGCACACGAGGGGCCGGCGACGCGCACCCCGAATGTCTCCCACAGCGCACACGCCCGAACACGTGGAAATGTCACTTTGCTTCAAGCATTGCACCCAACTTCTGTCCTCCAACCGGTGCCCAATTTCCTTCCAAGGATAAAGCCGTGCGTTATTTTTGGCTGACCACTCCAGCTCGGGGCACGCTCATTTTCCCCGTACGCTCAGAGGACAGACGCTTCCCGCGATTGCCTCAGAGCAATGACAAAACAAGCACATTCCTAATGGCTGGCAGAGCGCATACGAAATATATTAAATGTATTAACTTTGGCACTTGCTGGGTCTCGGGAGGAGCTCTTGGAGCTGCTCCTGTGCTTCGGCTCCGCTCCCCCGGCTCCTTTACGCTCTCCCCTTCTGCTTGGAAAATTCCCTGTCCCCAAACCGCGGCTGCCTGGAGGTCACCGACATTTGCCGGCAGCCCGTCTGTGCCCCACCGGGAGCGGCCCAGGCCCGCGAGGTGAGGCTGGCAGATGGCACTCAGCCACCCCGTGCCACAGAGCAGCTGAGCTGGGCCAGCAGTGCCTGGGCTGGGAGATGCTCATTGCTCCCAAGGGCTCGCGTGACCCCGGAGCCAACTCACGAGCAGAGCAGGGAGCACGGGAATGCGTCCAGGACAACACGGCCAACTGCTCTGTTGGCTCAGGAACACCCGGACTCATAATGCCCAGATGCTTAAAGCCTGGCTGAGACTCACTGCGGGCTGTGCTGCCGGGAGCAAAGCTCTGGGAGGAGCAAGGCTCTGGGAGGAGCGCGGAGAGGGACAAGGCAAGTGGGAAGTCACCTCCTTGTCCCCACTCCGGGATGAACCATGTGGGACAGAGCACCCCAGGATGCCCGGCAGGGAAATACGAGGGGGCTCCTCTGCTGTGCCACCTGCCCACGGTGGAACTGTGGCTGGCACTGGCCATGCAGTGGCCACCCACAGCAAACCCAGTCAGCTCCATGTGGGAAGTGCTCCCTGGGGCTCACTCCCCGGCCACACACAGCCTGGAATTTGATTATGTTTTCAATAAAAGAAGTGCTGGAAGATAACCCCTCTGAGTGGCATCTGCCACGTGGGCTGCTGCTGCCAGGATGGGAAAATTGCCCTTTGTTCTTCACAAATAAATCTGAGGGAAAGCCCGTTCTGAGCAGGCAGCGTTCTCTGGGGGATGCTGAGGACTTTGCAGGCGTTGCCATGAATAACAGTTTATCTACAGAGTTTCGTTCAAAATGAAGCCTCAGACACAGCCTAAAATTATGGGGATGCTGTGAAAATGGCTTTATAAACTATTGCTTTTTCCTCTCCGAGCAGCAGCAAAGTACAGGCCAGGCAAAAGCCAGCCGAGACTCTAACTGTCATAAATAAGTCAGCAGAGCTGATAAAAATAAAGGATGAAATATAATTCAGCCATTCAGTGACAGATCCCATCTTAGCTGTGATATAGGGTCTGTTGAGACTGTCATTGCTTCAGGAAATTAAAGAATGAGCCCATTAGCGAGGATATTTAAAGATGCTCATATTAAGATTATGACTTCCCAGACTCAGCCCGACCAGGGAACTCACTCGATTCCAAAGTCATTTTTCACAGTCCCTTTTCAGCGCTGCTCTGAAGGACCCAAAAGTGCCATGGGGGGGTCATGGCACGAGGGGAAAGTGGGGGCTGTGGGTGACAGCCCCCAGGTCAGCTTGTCTGTTGCCATGGCAACGGGAATACCTGCCCAGAGCCTCGAGAGGCAGCACACAGGGGACGCCTGGTCCTGGGAGAGGGATGGTAACCATGTGCCATTCCTCGGCTCTGCCACTCCTCGCACACACGTGTGAGCATCTCCACACTCCCTGGAGCTCCTCCTGGAGCCAGGAGCGATCGCTGCCGTTTGCTTCCCCTCCTGTCTGGCAGAGCAAACACAGATCCTGGCAGCAATGGAGCAAATCACATCAGAAGAGTGGGTGCCCCATGAGAAGGAGCCCCAGGGAAGAGGAAGAACAGGGAGCACCCATGGCCTGGGAGTGGACTTGTGGATGCCCATGTTGGGTAAAAGAAAAAAGCAAAAAAAAGGTGAAGGTTCCAGTCCCGGGATGTTGGAAAACTGATGGATAATTGTAATTAGCTTTCAGAATTTTTAATTATAGAAGGGGTATAAATAATCACAAAGCACAGCTTCACTAATGAGAGTCCTTGTGCTCAGAAACACGGGGATGCATTTGTTAGGGAGACTTTGAAAGCTCTGCTGTTAATTAGGTGTCTCACAGCCAGCAGGGTTTCAGGAGAAGGAGAAACATGTATACATTTAAATCAGGCTCATTGTGAGAGGTACCCAACATCAATTATGGGATAGCAGGGTGCTAAAATGAACGAGCTTTGTAATTAGAGAGTGGATCTGAAAGGCAGAGAAGAGCCTTTGCTTCCCCTCAGGTGTCTGCCAAAGGTGTTTAATGTTGGTCAGGACACGGGCAGGAGGAGATGTGACCTGCCTTCCTCACGCTGGGGATCATCCCATGGCAGTGACCTGGCTTCCATGTGCCCTGCAGGACATCCCACGGCGGTGACCTGCTGTAGAACATCCCACGATGACAACCATGCACTGCAGAACATCCCAAGGCATCCTGTGGCGGGCTGGGATGGATCAGAGCTTCAGCAGGACGTCCCTGCTGGGGCTCGTACGGCCCCGTGCCACTGCTTTTATTGGAAGAGAAGCAGAAGGGGAGGGGGAAGGCTCGATTAGTTTAATTAAGCATGTGGGAACAGATTGCATTTCCCCACCCACAAAACCAAACGGGGCAGCTGGGGAGCTGCTGGCCCTGCTCTGGCCCGTACCCAAGACTGGAGGGAGGTCCTGTGATCCCCCATGGGTGCAAAGAGAGCAAGTGAGGATGTTTTCTTCTTCCACTTCCTTTCTGGGGCCACCTGGTGTGTTTTCTCAGTGGCTGTAAACAAGCAGAAAAGGACATGACAAAGGCTGGGGGACGCTTTTTGAAGCTACGTCTGTTTTCGGCTGCTCCGAGAGCAGCAGTGAGCTCAGACCCCGAGGCCAATCTCCACCGTTCTTCCTTACATTTTCTCTTTTGGCTACAAATTTCAAGCTCTGCCACAGGAGTTTATGTAAGTAATTATGTTTAGTTGGTATTTGGCTAAATCTAATGAAGCAATGATAAACAGCTCAGCGTTGTCTTCCTGATGGCTAATGAATATTAATTTCTCTGTCAAAAAGGAACCTCTGCTCACTGCAAAAGATTAGATTCCCATGCTAAAACTTGGGGAGGGGGTAGGAGTTCACCAGAAAGGATGGGGTTTTGGGAAAGCCTGCATCTGCTCCTGTACGGAGAGCAGCAGGCTGGGTTCAGGTGCCTTCCCAAGGAGTGGCCATCAATCCCTGTCTGACCCATCAGTGTGTTTTGGCAGAAACCTGTCCAAGGCTGAGCTGTGAGGATGTGTCAGGCACCAAGCGTCCCATGGCACAGGCAGCAGTGACCGCAGGAATCCTCCTGCAGCCAGGGAGTGCAGGAAAATGGCTCAAAAGTCTTCTACAGGTGATTTTCCTCACAGAGTGTGGCTCTCCCTTTCTGGAACTTGAAGGGTAGGTGTTAATCTGCCACTTGATGGTCATTTCTGGCAGTGTGGGAAACGTGGTGCCGCTGTCACCACGGAAACCCTGGTACTGGAGATGACTCTGCGCTCCAGCATCCTGTGGGACATTCCTGCTGCTGGACCCAGGCCAGCCTGGCAGTCCCAAGGGCTTGGGGTGCTCACCCCAGCTCCCTGTGCTGCTCCGTGCTGCTCGGAGCGAGGACTCAGTGCCAGCATCGTGTTAAACTGTTCTAACTTTAATCAGCTCGTGGGCTGCAGTGAAACGCAGTTCACACATGATGTGAGGGGAGCCGTGCGGCTCCTCCCGGGGAGGGGGCAGCATGAAAATGAATCTGCCCGGGTGGGTGAGGGGCAGCAAGACCCAGGTGGCCACCGCAGGCCCCCAGCAGGATGCCTGTGAGGTGATGTTTGCCAAGCCATCTCCTTCCAGCACGCTGCTGGCTGGCATCCCTCCTCCGAGGAGGGAATTGGATCGTCTTCTTCCCAGCAGCTGCTCTCAACAGCCCAGTAGGATGTGTTGAGTTTCTTGACGTTGCTCTCGAGCATCAGCACCCTGTGCCTGAGGCGGTGCCAAGGACTGGGGAAGCATCCTGGGCGCAGTGGGGTTTGGGTCTATCTGTTTTGAGGGGCACAGAGAGACCAGGGCAGCTCCTCGGCACCTGCATCCTCCCTGTTGACATCTTGGCAAGGCACCAGGAAGCTCCAGCAGGAGCACCCCCAAGCCAAGGCGCTGGAAGGGACTGGAGAAGCAGCGTCAGGGTTTACAGTAAAAACAGATGCTAAACTTTGATTTTGGCAAAAGGAAGCAACTTCAGCATCTGCTTGAGGAGATGCCCAGGCTGGGGAATGTGGGAGTTCCCAGAGCCCAGCAGCTGCTTAATCAAGCTCATTTTTGCTGTTCATCCTTGTGCAGCTCAGAGACAACAGGAAAAGCACCGACGACTGCACCCACCGACTGGTTTAAGGCACTTCAAAGTGCTGAACAGTTTGCCCACCTTGTGGAACTTTGTTCCCTGCGATCCAGCTTCCCAGCGGTGCTGCCACCCACCACGCTCTGCACTGCAAACCTGCTCATCTCTCCAGAGCCGGCCTGGGAGAGGGATGAGAGTGGCGGCTGCTCCGCCACTGATGGGTACAACTGAGTATTCCTTAGAACGAGGGGGAGAGGAAAGGGTGCCCTGTGCAAATACCATCTGCATTCAGATTCAAATAAAATTATAGCAAATCTGCAGCGCTGGAGATAAAAATGGTAATGAGTTTTAATAGTTCCCTTTGATTTCTGCTATTGGAATCAACTCCGGGAGGCTGATATTGTATTGGGAGATGTTAGATCCCTGGCCACACATCAGGCAGCTGTACAGCTTCCAGGAGTGAGGGAGAGGGAATGCTGCTGTCACCACTCTGGAGCATTGTGGCCGTGGCAGGAGTGGAGGCCTGCGAGAGGCAGCCATTAGAGCAGCCGTGCAATTAGTCCAGCTATTGATCGTTAATACACTTTTAATCAATAATCTGGGCAAAGCTGGGAGCTGGATTGATGTTGCAGGGGTGTGCAGTATCCATGAAATTGTCATCTGAGCACTCAGGGAGGTGAGTTGCTTCTCCACTGCTGATTAGCTGGACGGGGCTGTAATCGGCCAGGGAAAGGCGGGAGGTGATGCCAGATTATTCATTCCCGAGTGCACATCCCTGCCTGACAGACACGATCCCACCAGCACCAGCTCTGCGCCCCCTCCCCTCACTGTGGATCACCATTCCAGCTAATTGTGCGTGTTCATGCACACTCATCAACGTCAAGATCCGGGATTGGCACCCGTTCCCTGAGACTGAGCTCATTACCGATGCTGCTGATCAATTAACGATCTCGCTGTCCCTCACGTGAGCAGCCACAAGTCCAGATGGAATGAGGGACACGGGTAGGAAGTGCCTCGGCATCCCTGCTTGTCTGGAGGGCCTTAACCCCAATTTCACCAAGGGAGCCATCACCTCACTTTGGAGTCAGATCACGTCACTGCCACGAGCCGTGGCTGCGCCGGCAAACTTCACTTCTGCCAAATGGATTTCTCTCCTGCCGTGGGGCCGTGGCTGCCGGGAGCGCAAGACCGGCGCCCTGGGCTCCGGATGAGCCCCGTGTGCTTGCAAGGAGCCATCTGGGTCAAATAGCAGGAGGAAAGCTCAAAACCTCATTTTTTTTTCCTCTCTGAGAGCTCAAGGGCAAAATTTGAACATCAGAGGCAGGGACAAGTCTTCCTGGGCTGATTTGTGAACATCTTGTTGAGACATCCAGGATCAGATCCGAGAATATTTTGGTGATGCAGAGAGTGATTCAGAGTCATCCGGGTTATCCCCCCCTCGCTGAGGATGCGATTGAAATGTTTTGTGGCTGAGTATCACCCGGGAAGAGCCGAGCAGTCACACTGGCACACAGACTGTCATGTTTACACCCCAGGATCTCCTCAGCCTCCCAGCAAGGCTGAGAGGAGCATCCATCATTTTCATACCCGGGCTCTGCCCGGTGTGCAGGGCTCCCTCACTCAGTACCACTCCCGGATCCGACCCAGCTGCTCTAGGAGGGTGGGCCACAGCCCTTCCCCCCTTCTCATACAGCAGGTCCAGCCAGGACTGATGAGATCCTCGCGGGAAAGGCCAGGGATATGCCGTGGCTCAGGAAAAGCTGATCCCTACGTTTTTTATACCAGAAGTTTTAAGTGCAGGGGGTTAACTTCCGGAGCCCGTGGATGCAGCAGTGATCAGGGACCACGGGATGTTTAGGATGGCCAGGTGCCCCCAGCTCCCACCCCGGTGTGCCACGGCAGCACCCCCGCAGTGAGGGGCTGCAGGAGCGCTGGCTCCGAGCGGGAGCAGCCGGCCAAAGGAATCTCCAAGCACCTTTCCAGCGGGTGCTGTTCGCTGCCCGGCTGCCGGCGTGCGCGGATGAAACGTTGCCTTGTTTCTTCCCTCAGCGCTAGCCAGCTGCCCAAAGACAAACTGTCCTCCCTTGGGGGGTACATTAGAAATGCTTAAGCAAATTAGCCATAAATAGAAAATGTAACATATGGGGCTGTAGATAATGTTTCATTATAAATTATCATATTCTCCAGGGAGATACGCCTCTTCCCTTCACACCAAAGACTCTGGGTTTCTTCTTCTGTGCAGATTTTGAGTTTCTTCTTCTTTCTTTTTTTTTTTTTTTGGTAACTGTTTCTGACAACGATTGGACTCAGTAGTTGATTTCCTGGGTGCGGAAATTGGGATATGTAGCTCACTTCTGCTGCAAATCCTCTTGGATTTAAAATTCCCTCATTAAAAAAAGGAAAGAAGTGAATACAGTCCTGATGAAAGGTGCCTGAGTGATTAAATGGGGCTGTTTATCCACCACAGAGTTGCACCAAGGACAACAAGGCTGCTTCCCTGGCTCTGTCCCAGCACTGCTGGCACTGCCAGACCACAGTCCCAGTTCTTAGCCGTGTGGAATTCAGGCACTTTCCATAACAAGAGCGCCCACGGATTATTCCCTTCTCCTGCTTGGGCTGAACAGCTGAGGAGGAATCAGCCCAGTGCAGAGGCATCTCCCCGGGAGCCTGTCCATCATCCCAACACCATTCAGCTGGTGGGGATCCTGGTGGGCAGCACCAAGCTCCTCCCTCCTTGAGTGAATATGAGAAAACTGGTACTATTCATCCAGCCACAGAGTCCTTGAGGGAACAGATTCCCCAGACAGCCCAAAATTCATCTTTCACATCTTGAAAATTGACTGGTTTGGTGTTTTTTTCTGTTTTACTTATAATCCTGTGGGTTTTTTCCCACGGTGATCCAGAAACAAATTCCCGGTGGCCACACAGAAGGTCCCGTGTTGCTCTGTCTGGGTAGGCATTTTTCTTCTTGCTGAAACCTCCCTGAACTGACCTCCACTGGAGTCTCAATCCTCACACAGATGGCAGCGGAAAAGAGATTTTTTTTCCCCAAAATATTACTGCGTATGCAAACACAGACTGTGCAGGCAGGAGCCACAGCACAGGAAGTGGTTTTCTGCTCCACAGCTAGAGGTGCATATGGATGTTGGTCTCCAAAACCCAGAAACTGAACCCATTAGAACCACTTCAAGTGAGATTATTGCGGACGCAGAGATTTACCTGCTGTAATTGCAGAAATCTTGGCGCTTGCATCCTGGAGCTAATTGATGTCATCAAAGCCCTGAATGAGTCCTGATTTTGGTAGTTACAGTCCCACCTGGCACCTCCGCCTCTCCGTAATAACCACAAGCTTAAGGGAAAGGAAATGCAGAAAGGAACATCTGTTGCAATGCAAATATTTGGGAGGATGGTGGCAGCTCCTGGCAGAGATGTTTCCCTGCCTGGTTACACGTGCAACGTGTCCACTCCTGGTTTCTCAGCGTCCTCCTCGCCTGCTGGTGGGATGCAGAGCACTGGAGCTCACGTACCAGTAGGATGCAGGGAGAGGAGTGGGCGTGTTGGCGGGATGTGGAGCTCTGAAGCATCCGTGCTGGTGGGATCCTGTCCTTGCCAGGACCAAACTGAACCTGGCAGGGTGGGATGTGGCTGTGCAAGCAGCCGGTGGGACGCTTTCCCTGTTGTCCCATCCCCGGTATGCTGCTGCACGCAGTCAAAGAGGATTCGCAGTGGTTCCCAGCGGCACTGAGGGGTTTAGCAGACATCCCGTTATGCTGGGGACAGGTGACTTAATTGGGTCAGCAGGCCTTGCTCTGCAAAGGCTTAAACCTTTCCATTAGCTGCCTCTGCGTGTCTCCTGCAAGCTTCAAACCAGAAGGAAATATGCCTTCAAATGTATGTGGAATTTCATTCTTGGTGGAACCCGGTGGAGATGCGCCCTTGTCTTGGTATTGCCAAAAGGAGATGGGTGCTGAGGGGGGGTCCTACCTTGCTCCCCACAGGATGCTCGCGTGGCACTGGGGCTGGAGGGGACCCAGCAGTGCCCGCCTCATCCTTCTGCCTCACCGTCATCACTCCCAGCGGGAGATGGAGGTGTCGTCAGGAGACACAAACACGGGATTTTCTGTCTCTGGGACCACCCCTGTCCCTCGAGGCTTTCATGCTGTACAGACCCTCACAAGGACCTCGGAGTGCGGTGACAGTGGTGGGACCAGAGTCCCTGCTGAATTTCCTTTGAACATTCGAGCTGGGAGCAGTGGCTGTCATGGCTCACAAGGCTCGGAGAAACTTTCTGCCCAAGGAAATATTGACCTTTCCTGCAGAGCAGCAGAGCGCAAGGATGAACAGAGCTGCGCCTTCAGCACCCGACTGAGAGCCGAGCATCCCGCAGATCAGCCCCGTCAGTTAAAATAAACAACAACCCCAGTGCATCCCTGCCAGGGCAGAGCTTCGGCTTATTGTTCCAGTCAAAATAGAATTATCGCCCTGAGGCCTTGGAGATCAAAAATGGGGGAAAAGAACAGCGAAGGCAGTGAGGGAATTGCTGGAGCAGTGATTCTCTCGCCAGTGCTGGGAGCTGACGCTGGATTCCTGTAGACACAGGGAACAATGCAGTGCTGAGGGCGGGAGTCGCAACCTACTCGGGTGCTCGATCCCCTTCCTTGCTCCTTGCCAACCTCTGGCTTTTATTGCCTTCGACTTGGACTTTTTTTTTTTAAAACACAAATCCATTGCTCACTTTCTTGCTGCGGCATGACGCACTCCGTGCAGCGAGATGGACAAAGGCAAGGGGGATCTTGAGTGTGGGGCAGCACAAGCCCTTGCCAGCAAACCCTCCACAGCCGAAAACATTGGAGTCCTAATCCTAGCTGGAACAGGAGAGGGAGGCAATGCTCTCTGGACATCTCGGTCTCCTCTGGAGGCTGTGACAGGCTCTGGGGCAGGCAGTGATGCCCTGGGCACACAGAATTCCAACCAGGCAGGAAATTGAGGCAAAATCTGTCTGGTGTGTTCCGTGTGCTGGTGATGAATTATTCATCCCCTCCCAGCCAGCATTTCCATGAAAAAGGGCCACCTCAGTACTAAGGACACCGGAGGAAGGAGGCAGGGCCGTGGGTCCTGCAGGAACACCGTGCACTTCCAGGAGCGGAGCGGGCGCGTCTCCCGCACGTCTGCGCAAAGCAAACACAGATTATGCCGTTTCTTCAGGCCTTTCATTTCACACGTCATTTTTTCTATCTAAGTATAGGTTTACACGAGAGGTAATTACCATCCTTTCACAGCTCTTAGTGCAGAGCAAAATGAGACGGAGTATTACATTCGTAATCTAATCGTAAATAAAAAGGGCCGTAATAACCCCCAATTAGCACATTAAAGTGTGTCGAGGACTTGTTTTACCACTCCGGTGTAAACAGGACCCCTGGGAACACCTCACATTGCTGAGGCAGAACTGGTGGGTCCCTCTTCTCCCTCACGGAGCCAAGTTATGCAACACTCTGAGCACCAGCTCTTAGTTGGAGTCAGACATGGATTTTTCATGAGGATAAATTAATTATGGGCAATTCTGTTCCCTCTGCTGACACATCTGGTGCCAGGCAGGGAGGAGAGGGCTGGAGTCTCCTCTTCCAAGCTGCTGGGACAGCATCGCTGGCTCCCGTCAGCAGGTTGTGGGGAAGGACATGGAGATAAAACAAAGGGGTGGTGTGAAGATGAAGGTCAAAAATGACTAGGAGCCCATTGCTGCTCGCAGAGTTAGGCACTGAACACAGCATCGGATGGAAAACATCGTCTCCCAGCACTCCAGGGTGGGAAACAGCCGAGGTGAGGGCTGGTGGGATCACCTCCACACCTGGGTCGAACCTGGTGGATGTGCATCCGCCATCCAACAGGAGATAGTACTTTTTTGTCGCCTTCTGTGAATACATGGAAGGCAAACAGGCTCAGGCCTTTCCCAAAGCCGTGATTGCAATCCCCCGGGGAGACTCATTTTCAAATGATCTTGTTAGACATTGTTAGGAATTGATATATTTGCATAGCATGAATGTTAAAACTCAGAAAGAACTCAAATGCCAATTAGAACCACGGCGGTTTTTTCTCCCCCTTCATTAATCAGTCATAAAAGAGCAGCTCCAGGTGTTTTTCCCCGACTAAACGCCGGCAGAACTCCAGCGTTATTAATCTTGATGACCCAAGTGCCATCACCGTACGCGGATTTCAGCAAAGTGATGGAAGACTGGAAGCGACGCAAGCCGCGAGGCGTAAGCGCAGCCATGGATCACTCCCAGGGCCTGGGGACCACCGCTGGGATAACAGTGCTGGGATAACCCCGCTGGGATAACACAGGCTTGGAACGCAGCAGTCGGGGATGCTGCTGGGATAGCGGCGCTGGGATAACCTTACGCTCTGCATAAAATCAGCAACAAAACCTGGAATTTTGTTTCCGAAAACAGCGAGGAGGAAGTGATGAGTCAAGCGAGACTGGGCTGAGAAATGCTTGTGCCGATGTTCCAAGGCAAGGAGTGCTGCACTCAGGTGAGGGAAATGCCATCGGGAAAGTAAAAGGCATCAGGAATCGAACGAACACGCAGATGGGTTGGGTTATGGCACCTGGCACAGCGGGTCTGTGCTGTCACCCACTTGGCATCTGGGCACCCAGAGTTCGCTTGCTGGGGCCGAGTTCCCTCTTTTGACATCACTTGTTTTCCTTGCTGGGCTTCGAACGGCACAGCCCACCACGGAGTCACTGGGGGTCCACGGCGGCTCAGCCTCGGTGGGCACTGGTTATGGAGAGAAGGACTCTGGAAATGAGCGGGGCATGGGGGCAGCCCCTGTGCCAGCAGGGACCGAGGCACATGCCAGCCTACAGGCAGTCAGGAGGACATCGCCAGGCTGCTCTGTGCCCTCGCAGGAGGAATTCAATCAGCTTCACAGTGATTAATTACCCAGCCATAGCCTCAGGTGCAGCCCTCCCCTGGGACAGGCTGGGGCAGAGGCGCAGCCCTTGCCTGGCCTCCCACCGGGAATAAAACCTGCATGGGATCAGCTGTAATTAGCAGCACCCAATTATATATCCCGCTACAAATGATGATGAAAAAGCAAAAACCCTGAACTAAAAATATCTCCCCTGGGAGAAGTGTGGCCAGTGTTTAAGCTGATAAGACAGAGAGCGAGGAAGAAGATGAAGCAGCAAACTGTCCTTCCACTTAAAAGGTAGGGCTTCAGATATGCAGATTTTCAATAAGCTTTTGAAATTCTCTAATAAAAATACTGTTAAATATTAATTATATTGCTATTTATAAATCTATACATAATTAATAGGAAAAATTAATGGAGCAAGGATCGGTTAAGAACTGTCTTCTAAATATTTGAATAGTGAAACATAATTATGTTTTGATGTGAAAATGTCAGGAATACACTGAAGTGTTTTTCTATTATTGAAATGAGCGAAACTTGCTGGGAACTGCAGCCCTGGGAAGGGGCTGTTTCACCTTGTTCCACTTCACCCGCAGAGTTTTTGTCCACTTTGCTGCCTCGGGACAGTGAACGCCACTGAAAGTGAGAAGTGTTGACACAACAAACTGTGATTCTCCCTGTTTCAGGCTACAAACACCATCGTGACCCAGCTGGAGACCCCCTGGGAGATGGTGAGGAGCAGCACCCTCCTGACAGAGCGGGGACAAAGGCACAGCAGTGGCCAAGGACAGACCGCACGCGTTGTGGGAACCTCGCGGAGATATCCAAAATACTTGGCTGCTTTGCCTCCTTTTGGGGAGATTTCATGGGAAAGAGATGCCAGGCTCTTTTCTCTGGAATTTGTGACCTCTGCTGCATTTGAAGAGAAAATGGGATGGAATGACCAAGGAGGGGGGGGAGAGATGGAAGGAAGTGCTCAATGTGATTCCAGTCTTGGGCAGCTGCTGAGACTTGGAGCAGGGTTTCCTGGGCTCCCTGGAAGTGTTTTTGGGACTTTTTGGGCAGATGCTGCACTCACCACCCTGTGCCCCATCCCTGGGCAAGATGTGGGTGCAGCCCCCTGCAGCGTCTCCAGAGTCCACCCACAGTCCTGCTGCGAAGGTTTGGGAGGGCTCTGCACTAAAAGCAACGCAAATCACACGTTTTTCTTTACAGGAGAACACCGTACAAGCTTTTGCACTTAGTCAAAAGGCTTTTTTACCTTAAAAGTGCGATTTGCTGCAAGGGAACAATGAATTCCAAATAAGTTTTATTTCCAAACAGTCTTATATGCTGGCTTGCTTTGTCCTGAAAAACTCCGGCTTGCTTCTGTTCCCTGTTTTTGTGTTTGCTGATGAGCAGGGTCGTTGAGAGATGGCTGTGATGGAGGGCGAGCCCTCAGCCAAGGAGACGGATGCTTGGGACTTCCTGCTAGGGAAACGGCATCCGTGAAAATCGGATCCAGCGGGAGTGTGAGCATTCAGAACAAGCAAGGCTGCCTCCATCAGGGCGTTGGATCTGTTGTGGTGCTGGAGTCCTCATCCTGCTCCCAGCCCCTGCCCCTCTGGCTGGTGGTTTGGCTCCTTGGGGACTCCCACACCAGCGCAGCAGCCGGAGCCTTCCTTGCCATGGCACGAGGGCAGAGCCACTCCCGTGGCACCAGGAGCTCATCCATAAATGTCCCAGAGGTGTTACACAACCCGACAAACCCGGCGCTGTGAGGAACGTGGCATAAAACACAAGGAATTTAGTAGAGCGTGTGAAAGATGCTACAAACCCATAAATTTTCCCCTAATGCAATCCTTATGCAGATCTGGGCACAGGGCTGGGCCCTCTCTGCCATCACTCACCCTGACAAATGAAACTTTCCCAAACTTTTGCGCATGAAGGAAAGGTTTGCAGCTCGGTTTCTCGGTTTGCTTGTTTTTAAATGCGTAACATGAGCGATTATGTCTCAAACCAAATGCTTCAAAGGCCTTCTAACTTTCTGGAAGATTCATGGCACAGCTTCCCCATGTTTTTTGAAGAGGGAAGTACATTTATTTATTGCACTTTAAGGGAGAGATAGTATCTCTCAGCCAATTCCCTAAAACAGCTCTGTTGTCCTAAGGCACTTACCGAGTATTGCTCTGCTCAGCTAATATATTACAGTATAAAAAGGGAACAAATGACCTCAAAATTCGGACATCTGTCTCTGATGGGTTTCTCCGTGGTTCTCAGAAAGAAGTAACAGAGACAGGCCTCCCTCAGGCCTGTGCAGAAAGCAGGAGCTGTTCTGGCTGTCCTGCTGCTCCTGCCAAAAATCTTTGGCTGGAGCAGTGCCTGAGCATCTCTGTGTCAGCACAGGGAGAGAAGCCCTCTGCAAGGACCTGGCCCAAAGGCAGGTTTTTCTTCACGACTTTGTGGACTGAGGACTCGCCCCATCCCTGAGCTCTGCCCCGGGTGAGGCTTTGGGACACAGTCACAGCGCCTGGTGGGAGGGGAGTGATGGCTCCCAGGTACCCCTGTGCTCACACCCTGCTCCCCTGGGTTTGAACACGGTGAGCATCCCCAGGTCCCCGCAGGCACTTCCATTTTGGTGGGGGATGCTGAGGGCGCTGAGCCCGAGCGATGCACCAAGTTCCTGGCACTTGAAGGTAGAGGAGATGAATCCCGAGGCAGCACATGGGCTGTGTGGTGGCTGTGCCTGACTCCAGTCACAGGCTGAGCATCTGCCCAGTGCCATCCCCGTGGCAGGGCCCTAGGTGAGGGGGCACACGCTGTGCCACAGCCTGTGGCCCGAGCTGCTGGAGGCAGCGATAACCCCTCTGTCCTTCTGATCTCCTGCCACTCTCCTTCCCAATGCTGCAGGTGATCAAAAATGGGCAACAAACGAGCAGCCAGCATTTGTGCTTGAGATGTATTTAAAAAGGTTAAAGCAAAACAGATCAAAACATCCTTTATTCTACAGCCTTTTCCCCAAAGTAACACGTTAGCCCTAAGGTAAAAATCAATGTTCAAAGCCTGTACCAATTTTCAGAGAGACAAATGCTGTGTTTAACACTTTGCGTCCTCCGTGTGCGTGAGGCGGCGCCAGTGGTTCCCAGTTCATGTCTCTGTACTGGTGAGGTGGTGCTGCGGGTTGAGGAGAGAAAGAGCTGAACCAGGCACTTGTGAGAACTCCCTTCACAGCATTTCACACTGATGGCTTTAGAGGACGCCGACGCTCTGGGCTTGTCAGCCACATCTCCCCAGGACGAATGCAGGAATTAGCCTTCCGTGCCAAATCAAGACAGCACATCCCCGAGGATGTGCCGAGCACGCACTGCCCAGCCCCCACGTCCCACTGCAGGAGCCACACTGGGACCAGCACAGTGCTGGGGCATCACTGAAACTGAGCACGTACCGGTCTTGTGTCCTTCTCAAGTCTTTAAACTCAGCAAAACAGGCAGCACTTCGCTCAGACTTGTAAGGAGAAGATTGGGTTTGTCCACAGGAGCCTTTCCGTGCTTGTGAAAGGTCAGTGGGGGATGCGAAACTCGCCGTGGAACCGCAGTGGTTCGTTCAATTTACAAGCACCATTCGTTTCGGTGCAAACAGAAACTTACTCAGGTCCCTGCCTGCAGCCCTGCCCCTCTCACCAGAGGCCGGGGCTGGATCAGAGCATCGATGCCAGCCCTGGCTGGATCAGAGCATCGATGCCAGCCCTGGCTGGATCAGAGCATCGATGCCAGCCCTGAGCCGGGGGGCTGCGATGCCCCGGCAGAAGATGAGAGAGGCCAACGAGGCTTCTCATTAGCCCACAGCAGTTTAATTACTCGTTGCATGGATGTCTCCTCAGAGAGAGGACAAGGGGCATGGATTCTTGCTGCTTCTTTCTAAGCAAATGCCAGGGGTCTAATTCCTAAATTTTCAGACATTTTCTTGATTAGAGGCTGCCTCAAGCATGAGGGAAAAGCCAGCAACAGAGCAGAGGTTGAGGTGCCTCGCTGACCCTTGCTCTCCACAGCAATCCTGGCAGTGATCCCTGCTTCCCATCCCTGCAGAGCTGCTGCTGCTCCTGCAAGCACCCGCTCCTTCCACGCAGAAACGTGTGGCTGATCAAACATGAGGCAATGAAAAATTCCCTCAGCCCACAAACACCTTCCCCAGGCAGCTGGGCATTTTCTGAGCTAAAAGGGCTTTTTTCTCCCTTGATGGATCCCTAGAACGATAATTGAACGATTTGCTGTAATAAAAAGTTAAATTGCATAAAATTAATATCGATCCAAATTAAACCATTTGTCTCCCTTCCCTTTTCAGCTCCACAATCACGATTATTGCTCTGGCTGTTACAAACCAAATACAATCACAAGTTGCAATCACAGCTTGTTTTCTGCCCTTTGCTCTCCCTCCCCAGCTCCCTCCTTTTGCAGGGGAGAAGGCAGCAGCCCGGCCAGCACCTTTTGGATCTTCCCAAGCACCAGGATGCTTCCCTGGCCCTGGCCAGGCTGTGGCACATGCTCCAGCCTCGAATGTTTGCAGGAGGGACCACAGTGGACAAGGAAGGGAGGAAATATCCCAGTGGCAAACTTCAGAGCCACTTCCCTCCTGCTTTCTCTTCCCCTCCACCATTTTCTCATGGCGATGATTGGAAAGGAAGGAAGGAGCTATAAATACCTCTGGAAATTAAAAGGAGCATGTATAGTCTTGGCAGAGAGGGAGAATATCTGGAGGGTCTCGACTCCTCTCCCCATCACCTACTGGCAAGTGTTTACTTTGAAATTTTTCATTTGTCTCCTCTGGGAGTACAGGCAAAACAACATTTGACAGCCCAGGAAAACTGCGGTTTCTATGGAGCCAGGGATGAAAATCTGGCTCGGAGGAAAGCAGGGTCTTAAGCATGAGCGAGCCTCTGCAGCGGGATGCGGGAAAAGATGCCCCCACTGCCTGCAGGGAGCCTCAGAGCAGGGATATGTCCCTGGAGCTGGTGAACGGAGCCAGATTCCCAATGTCCACCTGCAGGTGGACACAGCACCGGAACTCCCAGCACCCGCAGTGCCACACAGAATCCCCATGGCATTGCCCAGACAAACCCTGGGTTCGCTGGAAACCCCCCTGGCTGCCATCCCCATCCCCAGGAGCAGCTCAAGGCAGCAGCCTCCCCACCAAGACCTGCTCTCCACAGGCCAAGGAGCTGCTGCTGAGTGGCTCTGGGACATCGCTGCTGGAACCAGAACTCGCTGGGGCAGAGTAAAGCAGAAGGAAATCCAGGCTTGCCTGCGTAGGACACATATTTTCCCTGCATTTGGGCTTGTTCCAGAGCAAGCCCTTGAGTGCAGAGCTGCTTGCCAGGCCCAGACCCCAGCCTGGGAGGCAGAGAAAGTTCATGGGACTAGAGAGGTTTCAAACCAAACATTCCTGGGTCAGGGAAGCAGGGCTGTTCCCACAGAGCCATTCCAAACCAGCTCCAGTGCCAAACAGGTTTATTCTGTAAACTTTGCAGATGCAGGGCAGAGTTACTGAAACAGCTCTCACTGGGCAGGTTTGGGGCTCAGCTGCCATGTAAAACTCCAAGGAAATATTCGAGGTGAGCAGCTGGGTCCAAACTCTGCCAGAACTCAGCCCAGAGCATTGCACGGGACCGGGGAGAGCTCCCGACTGTGGTTCCTGGTGTGCTGGATTTACCAGGACCAGGGAGGAAGAAAAGGAAAGGGAAAGGCAATTGCACATTCAGCTCAGCACCGGATTGTTCTTTCACCACGTTCAGCTGAGCTTTACGGTGCTTAATTTAAAGTGCTGTTCCGTGTGGGAAACTCCTAAAACAACACAATCCATATTTATTATCTCATGATGATTCCGACTGAAATCTTCCCATTTTGTGAGATCAAGGGGAGGGAGCAAAGGCTCTTGCTGCTGTGCCAGTCCTGCCAGGGGTCACACATGGGTCTGCAGGCAGCCCATGCTCACTGCTCTGCTCGGCCACCTGCACAGGCAAGAGGCTGCAAAAGACACTGCCCTTGCCAACATCTGCCTCGTGCCCCTTATCTCCCACTCCTTCCCCTCCAGGAAAACACAAACCAGCGCCTCACAAAGCCTTGGAGAAAGGCTTTTGAGCTGCTAGGCAGAGCCCAGCAGCTAATCTGTCTTTTTCCCTGGGAATCCACCGTGAGCAGCTCCCCCAGCCCTCCCCGCGCCTCGCAGCCGCTCTCCAGCCGAGCTCTGCTCCTGCCTATTCTCCGATGCCTTGTTGTCCTCCAAAGTGAACATGAGTTGCTGCCAGCTCAAATTAGTGTCTTCTCACACCCGGCCAACTGAGCTGCTGAAGGAGGAGAAGGAGTCGGGATCTTCCAGCCTTTAGAGTCTGTTCAACTTCTGTTCCACGCTGTCTGATTGCCGAGCGGGTGAGAGAGCCTTTGGAACCGGGGTCTCTCCATCTCTCCTCAGATGGGAACCCGGCTCTTCCCAGAGAAGCCATGGAGCAAAGCTCCTGCATGGGAGCCTCAGGCAAGGCTCTGAGGAGGTGAAACTTTGTACACGAGACAGAGAAGCAGCAGCAGCTGAGCCAAAGGTACCAAGGGCAGGGTTTCAGCAGGAGATGCCAAGGATGGTTATAAAACTGCAAACCAACCAACCAAACCAACCTGCAACAGCAAACTGGCCCCAGAAACAGCTCAGTGAGCAGGAACTGGCCACAGCAGCAGTTCCTCTAGGACACCCTGGAAATGACGAAGCTGGGGAAGAGGGGAATCCCTATTGCATTTCTTGGGAAACACAACTCCAGCGACTGAGCTGGATGAGGAAAACCTTTCACAGGGGCCGTTGGTCATTTGATTGGGTGTGGTTGATGGCGCAGCTTTGGTGTCGAACTGCCACATGTGACATCCCTCTGGAATGGCACCTGGCTGCCAAAAAAATTAACAGGAGCCAGAAAAAATCCCAGCTCAATCCAGATACTTTTGCCTGGTTATTTTTGACTGTCCTCCCGGTCTGCTTGCAGACCCTGTGGAGGAGGATAGGCTTTTTATTGACCAGATAGCTGTGGCTGTAATCTCTCTGAAAATGCACATTAAAGGAATTTTAAAATCGAGATTATCTCCGTGAGTAGTCCTTAATGACTCCTCTGCAGCTGTTACAATGCTTATGTAAATATTGCCAGTGAATATTTAAGGCTCTATTAAAGAGAAATTTACTGTGCTGTCCATAATTGAATCTCTCCATAAATCCCACTGCACAGGTTGGCTCTCTGGAACACAACCACTGCCTCCCTGTTCAGCTCAGCGTCGGGATCCGCCCCTCCACAATCCTTATGTGGTTGTGGTTATGATGCTGGCAGCACCCTCGGAGAGACACAAGCCTCTGGAGGGGACCTGCACCCCAACTCCAGCAACTTTAAAATCAAAATGTAGGAATAATGTTCAAGTAGGGAGGAAAAAATTAAACTAGGAGGATGAAACAAAATGTGATTGAATTCAGTATAAATTAATATTCCAGGTGGGAGCAGTACACGTGTACGTATGCACAACTGCCATCAGCTCTTTTGTTCTGAAGCTGGAGGAGCATGAAAACAGAAACGCGGCTCCTATCCGAGCTCGAACCTGCCAGAAGTAGCTGAGACATGAGAAGAGGCTTTGGCATTTCTCTGGGCTCACGAAGAGAAAGCCAAATGAATTCAGATTCATCTGCACTTGAAAAGCCACTTCTCTGCAGGATTGGAGCAGCAGATGGATGGAGAACAGGAGCACCACAACCTTCCAGAGCATCTCCCACCACCCAGCATCGCAGTGCCCAGGGCATGAGCTGAACCACGAGCCGAGCCATGGAAATTCCAGCATTTCCCAGAAGGCTCTGAAAGACCATTGCAATAAACTGAACAAGAAGCAGCACCAGGTGAAGTTCTCTGAACCAGACAGGCCTTTTCTTCCCCCTCTCCATTACCAGGTCTCAGTCTGCCCACACAAACTTACCCCGCTGGCAGTGGCACCCCCTGGTCTCAAACCACAGGCACACACCCCCAGAAGCTTAAAGAGAGGAGAAAACCAAAGATCACAACTAGCTGAACCTTATTTTTTTAAATAATTATATTATTGAACCTTTACAAGCAAATATAGCATCAGGATCTTAGGAGGATTTGATGGGAAAAATTAATTTTCCTAATTCATTTTCGTAATGAAGTACTTGAGCTCCAGGGCAACAACTGCTAATGGTGCTTCTATCTCAGATGAAGAGGCAAAAAACTTGTGTTTAATAGTAATTTTAAACATAGATTGGAGGTCCTTTCCCATAAATCATGAGGTCAGATAAGGACTGCACATAATAACTTGTCAGATTACATAAACAAAACTGATTTAAAATACTTTAAAAAACACTTTTCTTCCATTTGCAAGGCTGCATGCTTGCGAGGAGACTTCACATCTGCGTGAGCCACCACACACTTAACCCTTCACCTGCGGTAACTCTCCCTATTTAACAGCACCAAACCCGGTCATCACACAGGCTTTAAAAAAGAATTTAAATTGTATGGACATGAATTTGTCCAGGGAGGGATCCTGGCCAGTTTGCTCAAGGAGAAGAGCTGCTTCCCACGCAGGGGTGATGGGCACCTGTGAGGAGCCAGAGGGGACCCGCAGCGACAGCAGCCCAGCCAGGCACCACGAGATGCCCCAGGAGATCCTGGGGTTAAAAGCAGCCAAAACCTCTGCTGGCAGCTCAGGGCTGCTTCCCCCCGGGTTTCCAGCCCCAGCAGCTTCCCAGTGCCTGCTCACAGGAGCATTGTCCCTCCAGCACGAGCCCTGCGTGTCAGGGAAATGCAGCATCCATCAGTTTTATTCCCCGCGTGCTGCCCTGAGACACCTCTCGGCTGCTGCCGTGCTGAGCTATTACTCTGAATGTAAATAATGGCCCACGCTGTTCCAGTCCTTTACAACAGGTACTTTTTTAATGCTTCCCTCCTTGAATCCCTCTTCCCCCGAGGACCAGAGTGCTGCAGGCTGCTGCAGTAACGCCGGAACCCCGTCAGCAGAGCAACACCCGCCGCCCCTGGAGAGTGGGTTCCACTGGGGGAGCAAACACCCCTCTCTGGTACACTGAAAACATCAAGATGATCATTAACATCCTCCCCGAACCTCTGCTCCCTTCAGTAAAGGGATGCCAGGGGGAAAAACCTCACTGGCAAAACCTGAATTATCACTTCAGGGTGTGTTGACAGACAGTGGGGGATTCGTACCACGAACCCTCCAAACTGACCATGCTCTGGCCTTGGACCATCCCTAAATCCCCGCTGCCAGGACAACCACCCATCCCCAGCTTGAGGGCCTGCTGATTACCATCAATTACCACCAGTTTGTGCTGAACTGAACATTCCCATGAGGGAATACCTGGGCTGAACCAGTGGCTCCCACTGAGCCCTCTGTCCCTGGCCAAGGAGCCCGTGCAGGGAGGGAGCGGGGCCGTAGCTGCCAGCAGAACCACCTTCAGGGACCAGTGGGAACTGGGACTCCTCAGAAAGCCCAAAACTCTTCCCTTCTCCAGAACAAGCAGAGGGACCAAATATCTCCATCCCAAATGCCCTACCCTTTTCAGTGCTTTATAAACTTTTTATCCAGCTGTAAAATTTCTAATTATCTGAGGTAACTAACCAATATTGCATGAACTCAAACCGAGACTATTCCAGTCAAATACATAATTAAAAATTTCTGCTGTGCTGGCTCCTTCCCCCAGTTACATAAATTACTGTGCAGGGTGCAGCACCATGGCTGGGACCCCTGACTGTGGTAAATGCCAGGACCAGGAGGAATGAGCTCCACCCTGCCCTTGCCCCCACTGCAGCAGCACCGGCCCTCCTGGCCAGCATTCCCAACTCTCCCAGCCATTATTCCCTGCCCTCTCCATCTGCACTTGCTTTGGAGAGTCCCAGGCTGCACCCAGGAGCAGGCTCAGCTGGCAGAGACGGCTCCGGAATTAGAGCAAAGCACATCCTCAGCTCGCCCCTCCTCAGAATCCACTCTGGGAAACATTTCTTCTGTAAGGAGCCAGCAGCAGCTGGAGACTGACAATTTGGAAAGCCACAAAGAAGAGAGACCGTGGCAGGGAGAAGCTGGTGCTCCCAGCTTCTCCGGGGTGTGCATGTCCCAGCTGCTGGGACCTCAGTGTTTGCATCCTGCCGACCATGGGGAAACTTCAGCATCTCCTCAAGCCGTGCCAGAAAACCTGATATTCCTCCTAATGATTCACCTGCCTCCACACTGCATCAAAGACATCAAGTGGGTCTCATAGCAACTGCCAGATTAGCACATCTCCCTAAGCCAGGCTTATCACTTCCAGCGGCAGGGCTGGAAGGGAATGTGCGTGATGCCAGCTGGGAAACAGGAGCAGTTCCCCCCAGCTGCCACATACCTGCCAGGGATGAGCTGCCACTGGGCCCCTAGAAGGGACAAGCACGGGCTGAGCCCCAGACAGCACTGGCTCCTTGCCTGGCTCTTAAATAACGTCTCCCCCAGCCCAATCAAGCCTGGGAGGCTCCTACCCCACAGGCAGTTGCTTTCCTGCACACCTGCCTGTGAGAGGAGCTGACTTTCAGCGCTCTGCTTTGGCTCAGCTGTGTCCAGCTGTAGCCTCTGGCACATCCGTGTGTGCCATGTTCACGACTCCCTCAGCTTCCCGCAGTCCACGTGAGCAGGGAGAGGGTCTGCAGCAGCTTGCTGTGCTTGTGTCCATGTTCCATGGGCGCTTGTGTGTGATGTGTGAGTGCTGGCAGTGGATGTCAGCACCTTTAAGCTGCAGCAGGGATTCAGAATCACAGAATCACAAACTGGTTTGGGCTGGGAGGGACCTTGGAGTTCATCTTGTTCCAACCCCCTGCCATGGGCAGGGACACCTTCCACAAACCCAGGTTGTTCCACGGCCCTTTTTACTCCGAGGGTCCTGCTGGAACAGCCCCAGCCTGCTGGAAAGCCTGGCTGGAAGTGCTGGTGGGACAGGGAGGCCAGCCACGCTAAACGCTGCTGGCAGCGAACACGCGGGTGGACAGGCGCATCCCACTCCACTCCAAATCCATTTTAGATGAAAGGCATCTGCCTAATTCCAAAGAGGCCTTCCCAGTCCAGCTGTAAGACTTCCCAGGCACAGCCCTAGTCCTGCTGCTGCCCCAGCACTGAGTGTGGGGGTGCCTTTGGGTGCCACGAGTCCCATCTCCTTGGCAGTACCGTGGCAAGAGGGGACAAGTCCAGAGCAGTCCAGACAGTTTCTGTGGCTTTTTTGGAAAGGGCTGTGGAAATCCTGTCCTTTGGGTCTCACTGCTGCTGCTTTGCCCAAGCATTTCCAGCCTCTCCTTCCTCTCTGGGTTTACCCTGCTATCCATGGCACTGATCAGCGATGCCAGGGAGCGTGGCAGGACTTTGTGACCCCATGCCTGCCGTGCCACAGCTCTGGGGATTTTGCTTGCCAGGGCAGCTGGATACAGAGACATCTCCAATGGGAGTGTTTAACAGCTCCTCACAACAGATTATTGGAGGGTGCTTTAAACCCCAGGGCCATTATCTGAGCCTAATTTTCCGTTCCAGCCCCTAACACTTCAATTTCCCCCTTCACTGATCTCTGGCTTTAATGGCTCTCCCAAACTTTCCTCAAGTTGAGAAGTGCCCATTTGGTGCTCCTGCTGCATCCTACCGATGCCTCATCTCCTTTCTTTCTCCTACCCCCTTCCCTTTTCTCATCCTTTTCACCTTGAAAACACAGCCTCAATGTCCTCACTTCCCTGGGAATTGCGGCACTGGCCCTGCCCCTGGCAGGGATGCTGCATTTCCCCTCTTGGCTCCCTCACATGGGGCTGCAGTTGGACCCTGGGAAGGAATTCCATGGAGCCTGGGAACCTTCACTTCCCCTTTTCTTCCCTCTCTTTGCAAGCCAGGCTGGAGCTGACACTCCGTGTCGCTCCGGCGGGACCGAGGGTGGTGCTTGGCCGCCAAACAGCTCCAAATCCTTTCAGTGGGGCCCAGCAGCACTCGGTGGTCTCCAGTGGCTCCGGGGGCTCTCGTCCCCCAGCTTTGTCTGCTCACTCCGCGTGCCCAGCGCTTTTGGCCGGCTGCCGCCAGCGAGGCTGCACTGTCCGGTCTCTTCCCAGCCCCCTGGGCATAGGATGCTGCCGGGCTTTGGCAGCTGCTGCTCGGTGCCACTCAGCTGCCACTGCCTTTGTCCCTGCCAGCAGGCTGCCTCCCCGGAGAGGGGCTTGCTCACCCACTCCCAGTCTCCCTGGCACCAAGTGGTGCTGTGGGCTCAGGAGAGGGTTTTGTTGGGCTCTTGGCTGCTTCTTCTCCCATCCTGCGGAGTGGTTCCTCAGGCAGAGCCGGCTCTGGGATGTGGGCACAGCCCAGCACTGCTCTGCCTTCCCCTCTGCCCAAGGAGAGGTGGCCTCAGTGCCTTTGGGAGTCAATTATTCGAAGCCAGACAGTTCTAAAGCCAGCCAACACTCAGGGGAAAGGCTTTAGTGGCATTTAGACTATTAGTCCTGGCACCCGGTTTTCAGCCACGGTCTCTGCTGGACTTGGAAAAATGCTGGTGGGACAAGGGACACTGAGCCAGGTTCTTCCCGGGCAGTGTGGGACACACAGCCACAGCAAAGCTCCAGCATGCCAGTGTCTGCCCAGGATGGCCAGGTTTTGAGGGTTCCTGTCTCCTAAGCCCCTGGGAGAATGCCAGGGCAAATACACCAGCCCGAGCATTAACAGCATCCATGGATGCGGAATGGTTTCAGCCAAGAGGCTCTTGGGGCTGATTGAAAGCAAATTGGTGAATGTGGGGCTTTTTCTCTCCCAGGGCTGAGCGTGGCTAACTGCTCCGATGGACAGCTTTATGGACTGTTACGTGGATATGGCTCTTCCCATGGCTTCACAGACCCATTTCACAAATGGTGCTGGCTGCAAGCCACTGCTCTGTGCCGAGCTGCTGGTTGGGACATGGTCGTGGAGGCTGAAGCGACGAGAAGGAAAACACAGATGAGAAATGGATAGGGAAAAACAAATGTCAAGCTGTGCTTTTTATAGCGCGAGGGCAGAGTACTGGCTGGGCTTTTAAGTAGAGAAGGATGCGCTGGTAATTGGAAAGGTGCCAGGGGGAGGGTGGCAGCCTGGCTGCTGTACCTGCAAGCGCTCGGGACCCCTGGGCAGCCAGTCCTGGGCTAGGATGTTGCTCTCTGACTGCCCACACTGAGCCTGGCTGAGACCAAAGGCACCGTGGCCCTCACCGTGCAGCCCAGGCACAGGCCAGTCCTGATCACCCCCGTCACAGAGCCTGCAAGGCTGGAGAGAGGAGACTCAGAGGAAAGGACTGAGCTGGATCGCAGCTTTCAGGCAGGGATGGCCCCGTGTCACCACAAGCAGAGCAGTCCTGTGGGTTAGCAGAGAGCTTGGAAACACTCCCTGGCAGCCAGAGGCTGAATTAGTGTTCCTCAGCTGTGGCTTTTTCTGGGAAAATAAAGCCTCAAGGCCACATGTGGCCATACCTGTTTGTGCTGTCCATCGGACACGTCAGGTGATGTGCTCCTGCCG
This sequence comes from Struthidea cinerea, assembly GCA_013397865.1. Lineage (NCBI taxonomy): Eukaryota > Metazoa > Chordata > Aves > Passeriformes > Corcoracidae > Struthidea > Struthidea cinerea. The sequence continues at coordinate 652,607 of VZTI01005930.1, forward strand.
GTGAATCCCGTGATCTATTCCTAAACACCGCATTATCGAAGGCCAGAGCGAGTATCAGGCAGCGAAATCAACTGTTCCCTGATCTAAGGCGACTGGAATCAATTGCTGCAGGGGGAAAGTGCGGTCAGCCACCTCGGAGCCCTCTGACAGGTCAATAAATACACCTGAGAGGACACGCTCGCCTGCGGAGGTGGATGTGTTTCCCCTGGCATCGCTGCTTGAGTGATGCCCCGCTGTGCTCCGGTGCTGCTGACCTGGGTGTCACATGGGCTTCACACCAGGATGTCACCTTGCCCCCAAGTGCCACCAGGGCTTTTGCTCCTGCCCCTCCTGCACTGGTCCTGCTGTGGCAGAGGCGAGGAGCCGGCTCCCAGGACACCCACCACCAGCTCCCGCCTCCGTCCTCTGCGCCAGTCCCAGCACTTATTCACGCTTGGAAATTTGCAAGGGAAAGATAATAAACCCCCGAAGAAAGTCTGTCCCTGTTTTGGCCTGACAAGGAACGAAGATTAATGTCAGTTCTCAGTTAATATCGTGTTCGGAAAATGAGCAGGAACAGTGGGGATTTCATTCTGGCACGTTTATTGAACACACAGAGACGTGTCACTGCCGAGCAGGTCCTGCAGCCCTGGAGCTCAGTCCCCACCAGCATCAAAAATACCCGAGATTAGATCCAATACAAGCCTGGCATTTGAAACCTGGGAACTGCATCCACGTGTGCTTCCTGAGTCCTCAGGAGAAGTCCCACTGGAAAGCCAGTCCACAGCACAAGCCACGGGCAGCCGCCTCACTGCCCATCCCAGGTGGGCAGGTGGAGACTGTGGGCTGAGCCTACTGTGGACTGAGCCCACCGCGGACAAGCCTCACCACAGGCTGTGCCCACCACGGGCTGTGCCGACATGTGCCACGCAGGTCTCCTCCACTGCGGCATCCCCTCCAAGCCCTCCTGCCATAACTCATCTCTGCTGAGAGGCGTCGCTGCCTCGAGCTGCTTATTAGCACAAACTGCCTGGCAGTAACAAACTGCTCTCTCAGCGCTCGTCACTCGCTGGGCGCGCGCGGCCGTGGCCAAGCGCGGCGATGGGGCCGGGCACGTTGGCAGCTCACTGCTGCAGGGCACCGCAGGGCTCGGCACGACCCACGGGCTGCCTCAGCAACGACAGCAGCGATAAACCCTCCGTTCTGCAACAGAACTTATGGATGGGTCAGTTAATTCCAATTTTAATAAAAGGTTTTGTTCAGACGTGAGTGGGCCACGCCATCCGCCAGGAGCTGGACGCGTGCTAGGGGCTGGTACCTGTTTGGGGAAGGGGAAACACGGAGTAGGGATGAGCTGCTGGACAACCCTACCCATCAGTGTTCCCTCTGCTCTGCCGCAGAGCCACACTGCCTGCCACCACAGGCACCTACACGTGGCCCCCCATCCCTGACCCCCATCCCCATGAGGTCCTAAGGGCACTCAGAGGGTGGAGAGTGTGGAGATCTTGGAGACCCATCAGCTGGAATGATGTACTCACACTTTTAATAAGAAATAGCATTTGATATAGAACAGTTCCAGCGTTTATTGAACCGAAGTGCCTTCCGCTGCTTCAGTGCGGAGCCCTGAAGCCTGTCCTGGATGATTTAAGAATGATCCATCTGGAAAATGATGCAGACAATTTGTTACATCCAGCCAGAGAGCCATAGAAACCACCATAACAAGCTTAAATGATTTCAGCATCACTACATCATCCAGCCCCAGCCAATCTTCCTCAGAGCCACCGCCGAGCTGGGGTTGCCCATCCTGCGTGGCTCCTCTTCCTGAAGCTGATGCTGCTCCTGCAGCCCATCCCGGTGCTGGACCCAGGCTTCTAGTCAATGCTTTGTGGGACATGGGGGACCCCTTTCCACCTTCCCACTGCTTGTCTCACCCCCCTGCCCTCCCAAATCCCTATTTTCAGACAAGAAGCTCCGAGCAGCTCACAAACCCTCCCGGTGGGCTCCTCCGGCGGCCGGCAGCACGGGTGCCTGTTGATGGTAACCACCTCGCCCCGGGTAAATCAGGGCTTCGGTTTTCAAAATAGCGTGTTGATTGAAGCTTAAAATATCCCCAGCAATTACTTCGCCCCGGTATAATTATAATAATTAAACTTGGATAATGCTTAGTCCTACTTTTTATCAGCACTGTGTGCTGCGGCACCAGCGTGTGGTGTTTTGTTTCCAGCCTCATTTCCCAGCCTTGCCCCGCTGAGCTGAGCTGAAGGGACACGAGCTGGCAGCCTCCAGTGCTGACAAGGGGACGGTGACCCTGTCACGGCCCCTCCAGCCCTGGGGACCACTCGTGGCACCGTTTAACCCAGGGCACGGTGTGTGGTGGCCGTGCCCTGGCCCTCGCGGCGCAGCGGGGCGAGCAGCAGGAGGGGATGCTCCCGACTCCGTGCCGGGGCGATGGGTGCTGGAGGGAGTAGGGATGCTGGTTCTTCCCTTTGGCTGCTTGCCTCGTCCCACCCCAATCCCTCTCCCACGGCTCAGCACAATATTTCTCCTCCACGCTCGCAGCAGCGGCACTTGGAACAGCTCAGGCTGGTGAGTACGTTTCCGGCTGTGATAAATAGCAGGGAAAGGAATGAGATCCTAACACTGTATTTCATGCCCTGAAATCCCACTTGCATTTGGAAATGAACAGAGTTCTCCAGCTGATATATGCAGCTCTGAGGCCATTCGCATCCTGTTCGCTTGTACACATTGTCTTGGTGATTTAAGCTGGCAATTTGGCCCTAAAATGAAGAGCAGCTCTCTTTGTCCCTCCCCATTTTTCTATATATTTTCCTGCAGAGAGGAGCTTTTGGAGATTTGGCTGGGCTGGGGCTGCGCATCATCTCTGGTCTTGGTTTTGTGCAGCCCTGGCACGGAGAGCTGTGGAGGGTCCTGGCACTGCGGGAAGGCTGCTGCCACAGCCTGGGAATGCAAGTGGCAGGTGGCTGTGCTGATGTCTGTCTTCCCAGACCATCCCTCTTCCAAGCCAACACGGACACCAATAAAGGCTTTCCCCCCTTGCCAGGTCAGACGGCATCGTGAGGAATGACAGCCATGCTGTCCCACGTGGCCTGGGGAAGGGGGATGCTGTGGGAGCACAGGGGGCTATGGGAGCTGTCCCTGCTGCCTGGCGAGAGCCCTCCTTGTGCTGCCCAGTCCCCACATCTGTCTGTCCATCTGTGGAGCAGCGCAGCAGCAGGGCCGGCCTGAGTGTGAACCATTGTCACCTGCTCCACACCCAATGTGCAAAGCAGAGCCATCACTTACCAGGGACCTGCTCATGGCCAGAACTCCTCCTTGGGTAAAAGATGTAGCTGGCCGAAGTGATTTCATAGCAGAGCTGTTCAAGACATCATTAGTGATGTTTAATTAACTCCCCAACAGTCCTATTCAATGGCTTCCTTCTTCCAAGCAGCTGTCCCAAGGCACATGGGGTCCCCTAAAAGACCTGGGGGACACTGGGTGAGCCTGGCACCCTCCTGCCTGCGCCACAGGGCGTGGAGGTGGTGCTGCCGTGGCAGAGACTCCAAGGGGATGCACAAGACCCTCTTCCCAGGACGAAGGCCGGGCTATTTCCCAGCTGCTCACCCGAGGCGTGCACAGCTGGGAACAGTGGGATTTCCCCAGGGAAGCCTCTGGACTCCTTCTTGAGAGTCATTGATCCCCCTGGACACCAAACCAACCCCCTCCCCTCCCCAGGGACCGCGGCCACACGCAGAGGAACCCAGTCACCAGTGGCTGCGCGGTTCTCATATCAGTTTTAATAGCAACATCAGAGTACTAAATATACAGAGGGCAAGGGGACAGGGTGGCATTTACAGTGCTTCCAAATACACGGCTTCCACGGACAGAGACAAATTAAAAACCGCTTGGGAAGAAAAGGTCCTTTTGGCACCGCCCCAGCTCGCGCTGCGGGCGCGTGGGGCAGCCACAATGCCAAAAGGCGACGGCGCTTCCACCGGATGCCTCCCGGTGCAGGGTTTTCCCAGGAAAAGAAAGAAGTACTCAGTGATGTAAAACCGGTTACAAAGTAAAACTGTCGCATGTTAGAAAACGGGTTTTGGCAAAATAAAAATAAAGTGTAAACTTCACTGTACATGTCCTATCAAACAAAAAAATAAACCCCTTGGAACCTAAAATAGAAGAATCTGGGTCAGAAATCTGTGCCCTTAGTGTACATTTTTGTGCAACATATACTTTATTCAAAGTAAATATCTCCACTCGTGACACTATTAAAAATGTACCTACAAATGCTGAGAGTAATTCTTAAAAATGTGTGAGAAGCGTTAGATGAGCTCGGGAGACCAAACCCACAGACTTGGAAATGGCGAGGGATTTCTTGCTGGTTTTGAAAAAATCGCGTACAGATTTGATATCTGGTTGAACGAAAATTCCAACCACATTCATCCTGAAATGGGTGGGCTGAGATAGGATAGATATATTTTTGTTCTATTTTATTTTTTAATTTTTTTTTTTACAAAATATATATTATGTGTAGAATATCTACTATTTAACTACCGTTTCAGCTGAACTACCTTCCTTCGCAACAAGCTGCCAGTGGAGAAGAGGTAACCTGAAATCCGCCCCCGCGCCGGCGCTGCCATCGCTGCGGTGACCTCCTGGCAGGCTCGGTGCCCTTGACCCCATGGAGCACTGGTGCCCCACGGAGCACTGGTGTTCTCTGGAGCACGGCTCCTGCCACCACCACCGGCCGCCCTTTCTCCAGCTGGGAAGACAGAGTGAAGGTAAACGATCGGATCTGGAGAGACGGGCGGCTGCCCAGGGCTGGCTCTGCCCGGGGTGCTGTGGGGTGAAGCCGCCCTCGGGGGACCCCGGCTTCCAAAGGTCAGGGGATTGAGGACCAAACCCTGCCCGCCCTACCCGCTGGTGCCATGACATGGGAGCTCGGACCTGGAGCCCCAAACCAGCTCAGTTTGGTGCGGGACAGAGCCCACTGGTGCCGGTGGCGCGACTCCCTGGCTCAGTGGGAGCGGCACATCCTGTGGCTCCTGCTCAGGGTTTGCAAGGGATGTGGAGGGAGGAGAGTCCCGCACGGCCCTGGGAAGCCTGGGCTTGCTGTAGAGCCCAAGGAGAGCCAACCTCTCCTTGCCATGGGTGGCTTGTCCCACGCCACTTTCTCTAGGACAGAGCCACAAGTGACACACAGACACTCCATGGCACGCCTGGGATTGTGGCAGCCTCTCGGCTGCCATGGTGTGTTTCTCAGGGACTACTCAGGGGCTAAGGAATCCGGAAAATGAACTGAAAAGAAACAAGCAGCAGCGGGCTGAGGGCTTACAGCAAAGCAAGGAGCAAAACTTTTCTTTTTTAAGCTTCCAGGACCTCGGGGTGAGATGATGTGCCCAGAACATGACAAAGCTCCCATGGGAGCATGTCTGAGAACACCACGCTTCCCTGCTTTTCCACGGTGGGAAGATCTACTCAATAGACTATGCCATGGAAATGCGACTTTCTATTTTCATTTCTTTCTTGTTTTTTGGCTTTCATCAATAGGAGGGAATGAAATCACCACAGTTCATTTCTCTTCACCGTGCAAGACCTTGGGATGCCTGGATCCTGCCTCATACATCACTGCATCAGCGGCTCCATCCCAGCCCTTCCTCCTCCTCCTCTCCCTCCACCGCAGTGGCCCAGCATGGATGGGGGGAGGCTTCCTCTGATAAAGTGCAAGTGCTGTTGGTCCTTATAAATAAGGGAAGATTGTGCATCTACTTTTGTTCCCTGGTTCACCGCTCAGCTCTGGGGAGACCAGGACATGTCCTGCTGCAGACTGTGGGGGAAGCTCGTGCAAGTCCTGCCCTCTGAAACCTGTGCCCGTCCTCGGGGTCACAGTGATTCACCTTCCTTCTCTCTCCGTGACACACACACACACACACACACACACAAACACGCGCGCACGCTTTCCCCTCCTCGTGCCTCCTCATCACCACTGCCATCATCACCACCGCTTGCCCGTGCTGCCCTGGCACCCCCCAGCTCTGCCTGACGACTCCCCTGCGGGCAGCAGGTTCCATCCATGCAGAAACAGAATGCTGCTTCACATGCCCTGGAATGAGGGAGCTGAGATATATTTCTTGTCGTACTGCTACCGCGATTACACTGGAGTACCTGTGGGAATGAAATAAATAGGAAGATTAAGGGGAGAAGCCCAAGGAACGTGGCTCCAAGCTGGCGTGGATGGATTCCCATGAAGTCACAAAGGGAGGGGAGCCTGTGGGCAGGGGCTGCACCACTGACACCAGCGTCACAGGAAAGCCCCAGGACACTGAGATGACGCTGGAGCAGTCGCCCAGACTCCACGCTTCCCAAGGACAGACACTCCCCACGTTTCCTGGGGATGGCTAAAGCTTTGGGGGTCACTGCTCTAGCAAGACACTGTCTCCTCTCCTCCCTGGAGGCATCCAATGCTCTGGAGAGCCGGACATGAGCCACACAGGAGATAGAGCTCTGCCCAGGGGATGGTTGGCTCGAGTCCGCAGGTAATTGTCAGGGCTGGCAAGGAAGACTTCTGTCTGAGGCAGTGTCCAAAAATTCAGGACAAATAATCCAGACTGTGCAATTCCATGGGAAAAGGACAGAAAAGGACACGGGAACAAGAGACCGCACGCGTGGCTATGCGTAATACCACAGGGTTCTACTTCTTTTTTTTTGTTGTTTTTAAACTGCACGTTCATTATCATAAAGAAAAGGAGCTGAGTAATCAGTGGGGGAGTAGAAACGTGGATCTGGACAGTTCTAAAAAACCACTAGTATTTACCAAGGGCAGTTTACAAAAAGAACTGGAGGACTTTGGTCTGATCTCTGCTGTCGTTCCCACCATTTAACATCGAAGGGACCCAAGAGAGACCCATCCCAGTGTCTGATGTGCATGGCAGCACCCGACTCCATGGAAAGACTTGGACAGAGGGTTTAGGGTCAGCACCCACCAACACCACCCACTCCAGCAGGAGCTGGATGGGCATAGACGTGTTTCTAGAGCAACACACCAAGCCGGAGCCTGCGGAATCGTGCTTCCCTGGCAGAAATTCCCTTTAAACACTGTTAAGTGATCTCCAGGATTGTGGACAGCTGGCTGTGCCTTCTCCTGCCGCAGCAGAGCCAGCCAAGACCAGGAGAACAAAGGAAGAGGCTCTCTCAATCCCACAGCCCCAGGCTGGGGCAGGAGGCCACGAGCTCCTTCCTCTTGTTTCTCACACAGGGCTGAGTAAGCTTTGGTGCTGTGGCCAATTTAGAAGCCATTTTCCAAAACACCTCCCACACCCCACTCCTAAAATTTGTCTTCTGTGCCAAGAGAGGCCCATCTTTTGGAAGTCCACCCCTAAAATCTGCCCCGTTCAGCCCCGAGGTGTCATGCCTAGCACGGCGGAGATCACAGCTCTGTGGACACGGGGCAGGCCCAGGATTTCCGGCTTCTTCCCATCGACCTTGATGATGTATCGGGATACAGAAGCCTGGAAATACCTTCAGCACCGCCTTGAGCTGCGCTCTGGATGGTTTTGGGAAGCTTCTCCTCCGCTTCCCGCCGGCAGCGCAGCCCCGGCTGTCTCCCACCACAGTCACATCGCAACGCTGGAAAAGCATTTCCAAAAAGAACCAAAATTATATATATATATGTATACATACATATATATGTCTATACATACACACACACACGTATATATATGTATATATGTCTACCTATATATACACATATAGGTTGACAGGCAAGCTGCCAAAGTAGAAAACATCAGATCACCCAGTTTGCATGATGCGTGTTAAAGAAATGAGACTTTTAGCCCATGACATCATCTTTAAAAATGAGTATTTAAGATCTTCAAAAATTGCTACAGTACAAAAAGTGTTTGTGTGTGTATATATATATATATATATTTTCTCTCTCTACATATACCGTATGTATGTACGCGTATGGATCGGAATGGATGACCCCACCAGAAGAGATGCCCCACTCGTCCTCCACAACATTTCCAGGCGTTATTGACTCGGCTCTTTGCGAAGTCTTTGCATCGGTTCATGGCACATAATGGTATTATTGGCACAGGTTCAGAGTCACCGTCCGTGGCCGGGCTCCAGGCGCTCATCCTTCCCTTTCCATCCCTTGCTGGTTCCTCCTCCTCCTCCTCCTCCTCCACGGGATTCTTTGCTTGCACACTTTCCTTTCTCTCCTCCCAAAAAACGCGCTCCTTGACAACGCAGTTACCTATAGGCGTGTTCATTTTTATAAAAATATATTTGGCCCATAGAACGCTGCTCTTTGAGTCTCCTACTGGTAAACAGAAATGGTAGGTACAGGTAACCCATTATTTTTTTATATTTTTTACAGGTTCACCAATGGAATCCTGTTGAGGACGAGAAGAAAAAGAAAGATTAAGTCATGACAGGGAATTGCACCATGTCTTGTGTCACTGCTTGGATGATCCCCCACTACCTGGAGGTTTCCTCCTCCTTCCCCCTGGCTGCTGAGCTGCAGCACTCCTGGGGGACCGGAGCATGGAGGGAGCAGGGTACCAGTGACCTCCTCCTCCTTCTCTGCAGCTGCCGGTCTGTGCTGGGGATTGGGACCACTACTTCTCTCTCCTCGAGGCTTTTTCCAGAGTGGGATTTATTCCTGATCATCCCTGCATTCTGCAGCTTCTCACACTCAGGCCTCGAGCAGCGAGTGCTCTGGCAGACAAGCAGATGATGACAAGCACTAACAAGATTTTCTAAAGTTAAATCTAAAGAATCAATAAGGAATTGGTTAAACACCAAACCAGAGATCCTATCAAAGTCCTTGAGCTATTTATTTACCGTCTGCTGGAAGATCTCTCCGTATGCAATCTTGGACCCTCAATGTGAAGACAATCACTCCCCATCACTGGCATGTGGCCACTTGCTTTACAAGTCCGTGACATTTCATGGGCTGCAGCACAGCTGGGTGTGCCAGAGCCAGCTCCAAGCAGGTACCTACACCCCGTACAGCAGTGCTCAGGGCACACATCCCTAATCCACACATCCCTAATCTGCGCCCTCTGCCTCGCTGGGATCAGCATCCAGAATGTGGCATGCTTTTTGTCCCGAGGTTCTTTCTCTAAAAACCATTATTTTTAAGCAAGATGCCCAATACACCATCTCCAAGAACAACCCCGAAGTCTTAATTAGCGAGACAGATTTTCCAGAGTCCTTAATCTCCTGTGCTGGGAGTGCTGGGACTGCTGCTACTCCTCCGAAGACAAGCTGGGATTTTTTATGATGACTCATTATCTGTTAATGTTAACACAAACCATTTGCTGTTGTTAGGCAGAACGGGGCCAGGCCAGCACAGCAGCTGCTGCCGTGTTTGAGCGCGGCATTACCACACAACGCCGTCGGCGCTCACCGCCCCGTGCCAGGGCAGGGCCGGGCCGATGTCACCGAACCAGCACAGCTGCTGGGTCCCAAAGTGCCCCGTCCCTGCCAGCGGTGCCGAGCCTCCCGTGGCTCCGGGTGAGCGCTGGTTAATGCACGACGGCAGGAGGTACAATTGGTATTGTATCCCAAATAGCCTCTTTGTGCAAAGTAGGTCAGCGCTTGATCAACCTTACAGATTTTTGTATAATCTCATTCCATGGGGTTTTTCAGTCAAAGAGAGTGGGATTAAGGACGAGAATAATGCGGAATCTCAAACTTCATTTCAGAAAGCCCCAGAGCCAGGATGCGATCAAGTCAAACCAGCCACCCTGTGCTGTGGTGCTCGGACAAAGCCACTCACGTCTTTGTCACACGTCCCGTGCTGGTCTGCAGAGCGGCGGCGCTCCTGCCTCTGTCTGGCTGCTCCTCCAGCACCACTGGCACCAGGGCAAGGGGAGCTTTCCTTCTCATCCCTCCCTGCAGGTAACTCCCGAGAGCTTTCACTGACTGCTCCACTCCTCACCTGCCCAGCCCGGGGCCACACTGAGGCTACACCAGGCTGCTGCAGCCAGACCGGCTTCTCCGCCTGCAGGAGTAGCTGCTGGCAGCCACTGCTGAGGTGTGGCATCCACCCAGGTGTGACATCTACCAAGGAGCTGGTGCTCCAGTGGGGCCTGGCCGCCGGCACAAGCAATCTGCTGGAAAGCTGCACCAGCTGCTTGCCACGGGCGGCATCGCCTGCTGCGGGGAGGGATGGCATCCTGGCAGGGACCATGCCTGCAGCACAGGAACTCTCCCCATGGCTCCTGCAGGCACAGGAGGAATCTGACCCCAGGAAATAGCTTCAACATCTGCTCCCCGTGTGACTAGATGAGTTTCACCAGGTTTCCTGACACAGCCCTCCACGCGGAGATGCTCGGCAGTGCTTTCCCTTACATCTGCTGCCTCAAGTGCTCTGACCAGCCGGATGAGGCTGTCGGCATCACCCGAGGCCAGGGTGCCAGTTGGGCAGCACCATGGTCAGTCCTCACACCAGGCTGATGGACTGTCAGATGTGAAGTTCACATTAAATGCCAACTTGACTCCCAGTGGTCATCTCGACAAAACATCTGCAGCACCTCTGTCCTGCCAGCCCTGTCCTGGGACATGCCACCCGCCTTGTGCCTCCAGCTCTGGCCCCACACCACCAGGGACACTAACGTGCCAACCAGAGATCTCAGAGCTGTGAAGCGCTGTCAATTAAAACTCGTAAAACACCAGGAGAAAGGGGCTGTGAGGAGAAGGCTGCATGTAGCCCCTCCAGCCAAAAAGCTGCACGCGCTCCAGAGCATCCTCTGCCTCTGCCGTGGTGCAGCGGGTCAACAGCAACTGTCCCCTTCAGGTGACCTTGCCGCGGCTGTGGAGGCCAGCCAGGAAACACTCATTCCCCTGGAAGCAGTGCAGCCCAAGCAGCTGCATCTCCTTTTCCACCAGCCTTTCCTCTAGAAACAAGAGCTGGAGAGGCATCCTCCATGCGTCCGCTCCTCTGGCTCTTCCCTCCATCCTGTAGGTGCTGAAAAGCTGGAAGTAGAGAAATTCTTCAGCCTTTTCTCAATATTCTGTGAGCAGACTGTCTTTCCCATGTAAACTATTTTAAACAAGGTCACAGTTCCACAAACTTCTTGCACCCGCAGGCTGTTTTGCAAGATTGTTATGGCTTTGACTTTGAAAATATTTTGGAATAGGTATCTTAGGACTTGGCCAATCCTCTCAAGGGGTGGATGGCCGAGGAACCAATTACCTATTGCCACTCAACACACTTTTTGCGATCTATCCTATAAAAGTAGTTAGAAAATTATTAAAGAAAAGCTTCGGCTTCCACTTGTTCATAAGCCTGGACTCTGTGGCGTTTTCTTTATGCGCCTCGGACCTAACAGCGACACCATCCCACTGCTCCTCTGGCACTTGGCAGCTGGTGCCAGCACAAGGCAACCACGGTGGCAGGGACAGCCTAGCAGGGAGCTCATCTCGGCGCCATCTGCACTTTGCACAGCGGCACGTGAAACTTGGAATGCTCGTTTCACCTGCGGGATTTCCCACCGGCACCTGGTCTCAACTGGGACACACCACTTACGCAAGCGTGTTCCAGAAACAGCCTGGTGCAACCACACCTATGCACAGCAAACACGCCGAGAACAGGTAGAACAGGTTTGGGATCAATCTCATTTGGTTATCGTTAATGAAACCAAACAGCAGCTTCCAGAATTGCATCTGTAATTGAAGTGCCATTACAGAGCTAATGCTCCAGGTGCGAGCCGGATAGATTTTTCCAGAGCACGTCAATGCGCGTTTTATGGATTCCATGAAAACGGGTCAATGAGAATTTCAAGGATTTAATAAGGCGTAATGGAATGGCTTCAGGCTATTTGAAGAAATCTGTGGAGGCGACCAGGGCACAGTCTTTGGCCCAGGGTTTCACAGGACCCGGGGCAGGAGCAGTGGGATCCACACAGGATTCCTACAGTGCTTCAAGCTGCTCCTTCCTTCCTTCTACCTGAGGCATGGAGAGCTGTAGATGGCATTGAGTGTAGCTGGCTTGCTTTACGTGTTATTTCTCTTTTTTAATTCACTTTAAGTCAATGGAAAGACATCCCAAACTACAAAACTGAGGGTGGAAAAGGCCCAGTGGGTTATTGCTGAGGCTGGTGTTCCCTGCAGAACTGCACTGCTCATTCTCCTGCCGCCCTCACTCCTGGCACCAGCTCCTGCCTGGGTTCCTTTGCCCCCTGTCCCCTGAGACAGCGACCACAACAAAAGAGTCAGAGAAAAAACATGAGCATGTCAATGGATGGGGAGTGAGAGCCTTTCACCTTCACCAGTGAAGCTGCTTCAGCTGGAAGAGGCTCTGGGGGCCAGTGGGGCCATGCCAGACAAACCCCTGCTCTCTGCCCCACTGCACTGGCACACACCTCACCTGCCCTGTCCAGACACCGCCAGCCTCGGCACGGCCGAGACCATTAACTTTTTATTCCCTTCCATTCTAATCTAATTATATTTCTCTGTTCAATAGCTGTGCATAATGTTAAACAGGCTATTCCGAGCGAGCTGCAGCCAGGGAAGGCTGGAAATTTCATTTACACTGAATATATGATTCATTACAGCAGGGACTTGAGACAGAGCAATTAATTCACCTGAGCACGTGGCTCGAGAGGGCACCGCTGCCCAGGGCAAGCTGGCACACACAGACCTCTAATGGCCTTTCCTGCCACTGCTATCGGCTGTGCCACCTTCAAAAGCGACACAAGGAGGTGGAAACGGCTCAGGCCAACTCAACAAAAGCGAAGAAAATCCCCAACGATTGTACTCTTGCAACCAGAACAACATCACTGCACTCCTTCAGTCACAGCAACACCCCAGGTGTGACCGGCTGCTGGGGTCTGTGCTCGAAGGGTTGGCTTTGCAGAGCAGCAGGAGAAGGAGGAGGAGGAAAGGGAGGAGGAGGAGGAGGACCCCAGCACCCTTGCAGTGAGAATGGAAGTGTTCATGACAGCAAACATCACCAAATGAGCTTTCAGATAGTGATGGAGCGTGCATGCCGGACGTGTGGCGGGCTGTCCATCATGCCACCAGAGGTTAATTACAGATCAGGCCATTTCCCAGCACAGAAATTACTGTGGCTTGTCGAGGTTTTAGAGGTGGGCTGGAACCAGGGGATCAGGCTGAAGTTCACGGCTGCCCCAGGGACCCTTTGCGTTTGAGTCCATGTCCATCCCAGTCCCTGTCTGTTAGCCTGGGCCTGTCTGCAATTAACCTCCCTGGAAAAGCCACTTGGCTCCCAGTGCCCCATCCACGGCAGGAAATATGTCCAGTCACACTGACGGAGGTGCAGAGGGGAGGATGGCACCAGGCAGGGTATGATGGGCACAGTGGGGGCACAGGATGGATTCGGGATGGATGCGGGGAGCGCGGTACGTACCAGGAAACAGCCCGCTGGCGTCTGCCCTGCCCCCAGAAGTCAAACAGGCTTCGGCCAGTCAGCAGGAGATTTCAAACCATTTCTCAGACACAAAGGCCACGGGAATAAGATGCCGGTCAGAAGAAGAGGGTCTGCAGTGAGCAGAAAGAGGGGCTTGTACACGCTGGTACGTAACACACACGGTGCAAGCCGGGGTGGCCTGCTGCACAATCAGCTTTTTAGGGGGAAAAAGTTCCATCTCTCTAGAGTGATGCTTTGAGTGGGCCTGGGCTCGCCAGGCTGCCTGGAAGTGCTCTGGGATAGAGGGTCCCAGAAAGCATCCCTGGGTGGCAGAAAAGCCATAATCCCTGCCAGCCAGAACATAGGCACCCTCTGTCACCTGGCTGGGGTTCACATCAAACCAAGGCTTGTGGGTACCCAACGAAATGGTGTGACAATCCCTGCCAGTTCTCCACCTTCCCAGATCTGAGGAAACCCTGGAAAATGCGGATGAGCAGAACCCCGAACACACGCAAGAGATGCTGATTGAAGAGGCATCAATGAAGTTGTTGGCTCCAGGCCTGTCCTTGGGGCAGGCAGACATGGGCTGTGGCTGCCACACATGCCCTGGTTCCTCAAGGCTGCCTGGAGCATCAGCTGCTCATTTTCTCCCTCAAAACTCTGTGCCTGGCTTCCTCTCTACCTTTGCTGGGGACACACATTTACCAGATGGTGAAACCACACCAGCACCCAGTGAAAGGGCTCTGGAGCCAGCCTGTGGTGTGGGAAACATCGCTCCCAACCCCATCGCTCCCCATCCCGCTCCCAATCCCCTCCCTCTGGGCAGGCGAGGGGCTGGCAGAGCACGGCCACATCCCTTGGCTGCCAGTGAGGCTCCTCGTTAACGCTCCGCGTTATTTCACAGCAGCCAAACGGTTCATTTGGCTCTCGCCGCCTGCTCCTCCATTAATCACCCGCTCGTTTGCAGCCCAGCAGCTTTGCCGGTGCCACTGAGAAGACAGCTTGGGCGCTGGAAAAATGGATCCAGTGGCATTTTATGTGCTGGCAGCAGCAGCAGCAGTAGCTGGGAACTGAACACCACATGGTGCTGAGCTCACCCAGCCCTGCAGGGCCAGGGGCTGCTGAGGCACCCACCCAGCCTCACTGCCAGAACTGGGGGCCAGTCCCACACTGAACTATGAGTGGGTGAGCACCCGAGAGGAAGGTGGCTCTGCCACATGCTCCCACAACATCACCCCTGAGCGCCAGGGCCCCATCACCACAGCGGGATGGCGCTCCCCAACCCACCGGGAAACCACGGCGCCCACCTCACCTGTTTCCATTGAAGGTCGTTTTATAATCCCCGGGCGAGTGCAACGTGTCCTCTGCGTAGACGGGCACGGGGGTCCGGACGCACTCGTGGGAGCACTGCAGCGTCTCGTTGTAGGCGGTGAAGATGTCGAGGGCGCTGGGCACGCGGGCGGGGGCGAAGTCAGTCAGGTTCTGGCAGCTCTCCTCCTGCTGGTCCAGCTTGCGTTGGTGGCTGTTGCGCCGCGGGCGCCCGCTCTGCGCGCAGCTGGGCCGGGGGAGAGACAATCAGACAATCATGGGATGGTCTGGGTTGGAAGGGACCTTAAAAACCATCCAGTTCCATCCCCCTGCCATGGGCAGGGACACCTTCCACTACGCCAGGTTGATCCAAGCCCCGTCCAACCTGGCCTTGGACACTTTCAGGGATGGGGCAGCCACAGCTTCTCTGGGCAGCCTGTGCCAGGGCATCACCATCCTCACAGGGAAGAAATTTTTCCTAAGATCTAACCTAAGTCTTCCCTCTTTTAGCTGAAAACCTTCCCCCTTGCACCATCCCACTGTGTGCTTGTGTAAAAAGTTGCTCTCCATCATTTTTATAAGTCTGTTATGACCTGAAAGGTCCAAGCAGAAGGGACGGGATGCACAGTGTATCCCTGAAATTTGGCAAGGGAACTCTCCCGACTGACCAGCCATTACAGATTGCTCAATACTAGATTAGAATTCAGAAATTCCAATTCAGAATTGGAAAGATCAGCCACAAGCAGTCATTTGGCTGGGTGCTATTTTTTAAGAATCGAATTTACATTTTAGACACAAGCTTTTTCCCATCAGAGGAATTACTTAATGAGTCACACATTTGTACCTGCAGGAAGCAAAAGCCTTCTCTTAAGTGCAAATATGTAGGTGAGAACAATGAAGTGAAAACCTTTCCATTTGGGAGGCACCAACAGGTTGGAACTTCTCAGGATAAATGAGCTCAGGACCTGGTGTGACACAGCAGAGGGATGGCTGGCAGGGCAGCCCTGCTCTCCGGGGGCTCCTCTAGCTCTGGAGGCTTCATCAGGATCTCGTGGCTGCACAACACTTCTGGCTCAGTACGTCAGAGGCGAGGAGAACCCCAGCTCGCAGGAGCCGCCCTCAATCAGCCCGGTCCTATTTCAGGGTCTAGACACTGATTTAATTAAGATGCCACTTTTTCCAGATGGGATTGACAGCGCCTCGCGGAATGCTGGAGTTTTGGGAGGTGGCAGCTCCGAGGGCAGTGGGAGCTGGAGATGCTGGCACTGTCTGGGGAGGGGCACCCGTGGGGACGGGACCGTGGGGCTGTGCCGAGAGCGGCGCTGCCCGGCCGCCAGCAGCAGGGCACTGCCGGCTCCGCTCCGGTTGATGCAACCCAAAGAGACAGCCCTAACCCAGCTGCTGTCTCCCCACGGCACGTGTGCAGGAGCAGCAGTGACAAGAAGGACGCTGGCTTGGCACGCAGCCATCGCTCACCCATCCTGCCCGAGGGCGACAAGTGCCAGCCAAGGGACGGGGACGGCGACTGTGTCCCTGCTGGGGACGGGGCCGGGGTGTGCGATGTGGGTCAGCCCGGCCACAGAGCGCCCGCACACGGCCCAGGGTCACCCAACAAACCCAGGCAGTTTGGTCAGAGCTGAGCAAACTCCCAGGTATTGTTCCTTCACCTGGGACACACCTGGGTGCTGCCCACACTCCCCTGCTGGGGATTTTCTCTGGTGAGTTCTCAATTTCACTTACTGTAAAGCATTTCTATTCTACACTGATCACTGGATTTATTTTTTCCCCTTTTCAGCTTCAGCAGCAGTTACTGAGCTGTTCTGCCAAGCCGTGGTCAGCCGGATCAATGATTCGTACCGCTCACTGCTGCGACTGGAGACAAATCCCACAAGTGTTTTATAAACTATTTTCCCTGCTCCTTCACTGAAACACTGTGGCAACCAGGGAACTTCAGTGAATTAAATCCCGCTTGAGATACAGGAGGGAGCGTCACTGGCTGCTCCCCAAAGCAAGTCCAGCTGTGGCACCAGAACCTCGGCGCTTTCGGCCGGCTGCTGTGCCGCATTACGGCTTGGCCAAGATGAAGATGCCTCCACAGCCCTGCAAAGGGCTTCTTCCCTCATCCCAGTCACCAGCAGGCTCCTCATCAACCCGATGTTGTAATTTCCTCCTGGCTGCAGGAATCGATTTGCGGCAGCACCCACGCAGGGCTCGGCCAGGCCAGAGGGGAGAGGCACGGGCAGGGCCGCGGCTGCTCTCCCCCGGCCCCGCACTGCAGCCGTGTCGCTACTCCAGCAACGCTGACCTCAAAGTAGGCCAGTTTCCCTGGGAAAATAGGTAAAGTGAGGAGTGCCTGGAGCGAAAGCTAACCTATTTTGCCATACGCTCAGCCACGCTGAGAGAATAAACGGGAGCAAACGAAGCTGGAGGAGCACAGCAGCGCCCTGGGGGTTGGGGTATGCTTCAAACCATGGCACCTGAGGGGCTTCAAAGGTGCCCTTCAGCCCCTGGGGTCGCAGGGAGATGCAGCTGCTTCTTGCCAAGACAGGCTGGGGATTTTAGGAGCAGCATCAGAGCTCCTTAGGGAAGGCGGTGGGGGAGCTGCTGCCGGCCCCGGGCAGATCCTGGGAACACCCGCTGTGGCCCAACACATGGCTCTGACCCCTCCACTGGCATCGTGCTGAGGCACTCGGCCCCGGAGCGGCGATGTGCACGTGTCCCACGTGAGACCTGTCCACCCAACCCTGGGCATGTGCCGGTCCCCAAAGCCACAGACCAGGTGGTGTGAGGTGGGGAAGTTGCGGGGGCACAGCTGAACCCTGATGAGCCAACCACCTTTGGAGGTTTTGGTGTAAACCCCCCATTTTCTCCTGCAGCTTTCCAAAACTATCCTGGGAGATGCCACAGGCTTTGGCACCTGCAGCTGGATGGGCACCTCCACTCCCACCCTGTCCCTGTCCCACGCCACCCCCCAAACCAAGCAGAGCAGGAGGGACCTTACCAATTTTTTAAGACAAGAGTTGTTATCAGTGCGGCTATGACCATGATGAGGGACACGGTAATAGTGATTATCTGATGAACTGCCAGACCTGCAGACAGAAGAAAAAAGAGAGTGGGGACAGGAACTGAGGGGACCCCGGCAGAGTCCCCCTCCCCACACAGCCCCCTGCCACCCCCTCCCAGCCCGTCCCGGTGCGGGGCCACACACAGCTCCCGGCAGCGGTGCCGCAATCCTCTCTCCTGCCTTACACAAAATAATCTGGAAGCCAGGCTCCTCATTTCCTATCCTCTCAAGTATGTTCCTTGTCAGCCCGAATTAGGCACGAAGAACGGAAGAGAAGTGAAGACGTCTCCCCTCCGGGACGGAAAGGGAGACGAGCGCAGCCTTGCACCGGGTGCGGGATTCACCAGGGATAATAATTACGGCGCTGACGGCTGCTCACTTTGCAGGTCGGGTGGGCTCATTTCCCCCTCTTCACCTTCCACGGGGTATCATTTTGGCTCGTGGATCATTCCTAATGAGCAGTTTGGAAACAAAAGCAGCTCGCTGTACACTATGTTTGTGATTTTGTGCTGCCTTACAGTTGCAATTTCATAATGAAATGATTTTTCCTGGCTGCAGCCCAAGGATGTGCTATTTTTCACAAACAGATGTTGCAGCTCCTGATGGATGGTAGTTTTAATAAATAAATAAGTCTTAGAATGACAGGAAAATAAGCAGTTTTATATATATATATATATCTATATATATATATATCTGTGTGCATCTGTGGCAAGGCTGGCGTCAGTGCCAGGGCCACGGCTCAGCTGGAGCTGGGGTTGCCTGGGGGCCACCAGGAAGCACTGGGGCAGCTCATGGGGAAGGATTCACTTGTGGCCCCGGTGCTGGCAGGGCGGGCAGCAGCCAATTCCTGCCAGAGCTGGAGCCATGGTACTCCCTCCTCATCTGCTCCACCTCTGGCTTTCATCTCCCAGGGGAATTCCCAGGGAAAATGCCACAGGGCTCCCCACCGCCCGCTGGCACCCCACCTCCTGAAGGTGAGGCATGGAGAAAGACTTCTGGCCCCATGCTATGAGTTCCCAGAGCGTGGTGACGATGGCAGCATGTCCCGACGGGCCCGAGGAGCGCGGTGGCAGCTCGTGCCCACGCGTGCCAGGTCAGGAGTGACGCCCACCCCGGCAGCAGCCAGCCCGGTCGCATCCTGCACGGCAGTCTTGGAGCAGCTCCCAGTGGGACGCTGCTGAAAAAGATAAAAGGAAAGGCTCTAAAAATAAAATCAAACCAGCCCAGTGCCCGATTCCTTTGAAAACAGAAGCGGAGTCGGGGACGAGACCTTCCGCAACACTGGGAGCTCAGGCAGTGGTGGCAGGGCCGAGGGAGAACCTAACGGTGCAATTAATCCTTGCATTTACATAATGGGAAAGGCACAGGCAGAACAGATTGCAGGTGGCTGAGCACTGGGAAGGATGGCAGCTCCTCGGAGCAGGACACATGGATTTTAAGACAGGCTGGATAATTTTAGACTCCATCACACACATAAGTTGCCATATGTACCGGCACAGCAAAGTTCCTTTGCATCATGTGTTAATTCTGCACCAGAAGCCAGGGGGATTTCAAGGGGACAGGAGATCTTTGTCTCAGTGGTGGTGATGATGGACAGAGGGAAGGGACCCGACAGGTGGCCCGGGATGGCTCCCTGGGAAGCCCTGCAGCGATACCTGCTGCAATAAATGCTACCAGGTCTTTATTCTTAATTTATAAATATATCAACTCCTTTCCTCTAGGCCCTCAAAGAATGTAGGGCCATACGGATCGAGGTCAAACAAATATCCAGTCTGCGAGGGGTGGGGTTAATGGATGGGGCACGCTTCGAGAGGGGCATGTCCTGTAAGGGACATAAAACACCCTAGGGGGTGAGGTGAGATGGAGAGAGATGCTGCCAAGGGCAAAGCAGTATTTTAGACACAGCCCTCGAAGCCCAGTTGGATGGAGGAAGGGGACTTGGAAGACAAAATCAATAGCTCATGGAGCAAAATCCTCCTCCTCCAGCGTGGGAAGCTGCCCGGCACAGGCATAACTCCCCGCGAGAGCCCGTGCCCCCAGAGAGACACCCTGGGAGCAGGGATTGCAGCGCCTGGGTTTTGTTTGCTCATCTCCATGGCGAAAGCTCCGATCCCAGCGGGTCACGGAACCTGGCGGCCCCGTAATTACACGTTATTAACCGTGGAAACCGGGAGCCGCAGGGACGGCAGCGGTGGGCGCGGGAGGGCGGGGAGGGACACCCGGCACCGACCCCGGCACCTGCGAATGCCTCAGCCCTGTGAGGGCCCGGCGAGGGCTCCCCCTGCCAAGGCTTTTACCAGGCAATTTGACGCAGTGACCATTTAACTGGAGGGTAATTACAGGAGAAGTATTTAATGGAACTGAAAGTGTGTCCAAGCCTCTGCGCTTCTGCTAGTGCAGCAGAATTCCGCGTGCCGCCTGCCAGGAGGGAAAGCTCTTCAAAGGCGGTCTCTGAACCCTCGGAAATGCTGAAATATCTCTGGGTTTTTCCACTCTCGTGCCGTCTGTGTGCACTCTGCTCTCATCAGGGCCTCTCATCCCCCCGGTGAGGGGAGAGGGGCCACAGAATCCCGGCAGGCAGCACAACTCAGCTCCTGATCCCCCACATCCTGGGCAAAACCCCCATCTTCTCACAGCAAGCCAATGCCAGGGCTTTTTTTTAATCTGTTATTTTAAAGACCATATATTTGCTGCTGAGATGAAAGTGCTGAGGTTTGGCCTTTCTGGCCACCTTTTGAAACGGCTCCCGGACAGCTCTGCATCAATGGAATTAATTCCATGAGAAAATCCATTTGAGACTAATGTCTTGCTACTGCAGGAGCGCGCAATGGCAGCGAACAGGAGATATAAGCTCTTAATTAAAAACAAAGAGAACCTCTATCCCCCAAGGCCTTTATTTCAACAGCTCTGGTTAGGGAGCCTGTATTTTTCATTTTCCCAATAAAAACAGCTACGAGCAGCAACTCTTTGAAGACCCTCGTCAAGGCCTCGAAGCTGAATAAAATTAAAAGAAGGAGAAAACAGCTCTATTTCATTTCAAAGGGAGAAAACTGGAGTTACTCTTACGAGCCTGATACGGCTACCTCCAGCCAGGGCTGCGCTGGAGGCACCCCAGCCCCTTCCCACACATGTGCTGTGTGGATCTCCCTCTCCTCAGCATCCCATCCTCACCCCTGCTATGAGTCTCCTTCCTCTGTTCTCACATGCCCTGGGCACCAGGATGCCAATGCCTCCTCCTGAGCATCGTGGAGAAGCCGGGGCAACCCGGCCGGACTCAAGAGGCTTTACAGCTTCCCCAGCCATCAGAAATCACATCTGAGCCCCAAAAGCCTCATCCCCTGATAAAGCTGCTTGTGGACAGAACAATTCAATCAGGAGCGTGGTGTAGCCTCCCTGCTGCCACCGCTGGACTTTCCCAGGGGGGATCAGCCAGATTTGACCATAACATGAACCTACTGCTGGTTAATAGCTCATAAGGAGAATAATTTACAAAAGCCACAAGGGTCTGATACAGGAGAGACGCAGCAGAAGCCTTCTTGAAAAGCCTTGTTACAGAACACAGCCAGCTCCTCTGCTGCCCAATCCACCGCCCCACAAACCGCCTTGGGTCTGCTCTTCCCAACACCTTCTTGCTGGCAAACTTGGGGTCAGCAAAGCCCCTTGGTTTTCCGCCTGGTAAATCAGTGATCACTCCAAAACCTAGCCCAGGGAGTGTTAGTCATCCTGAGGTGAAAACGCAGCTTTTCAGTGAAAAACCCAGCAAGGTTCCTGGTAACTTCCTGGTATTTTGAGCTGGACTGATGAAAGAAGGAAAATATCCTCCCGCTGCTGCTGCTGCTGCGAAATGTTCTTACCTAGAAGGAAGATCCTGAAGGCTTATGCTAAAGACACTGGGACTTATCTTCTCAGGTGTTACAGCAAATATCACCGAGCAATAAATACTTGGAGAGCAGCAGAGGAGAGTTTCTGGCTCACTGAGACGCACGTGGGAGGATGTGCACAGGCACGTTTGCCATCCGCACAGCCCGGGCAGTGTCCTGTCTCCCTCGCAGGGAGAGCTCAGCTGATGGCCACGCTCCTTCCTTGCCTCCACCATCATCCTCCACCCTTCCGGAGAACTGCAGCTGATGCATGGCCCTACAAGTGATCCTTTGGGAACCTCCCACGGAGCGTGACCGGTGGTGCCGGCCCAGGAGACACTGTCCAGCCCCTTCACCTCCTCTCCATCCCCCAGCCGTGGCATCTCCCCACTCCTCGGCACGGCACATCAAAGAGGCGGCTCCATCCTCACTGCCCATGGTTTTCTTTTAAACACATTTTATCTTTAATTAATTCCTTTGAAGCCTTTTGCATCCACTATCTCCTCGCCTCCAGAACCCCTCTTTCTGGAGGCAGGGTCATCACCAGTGGGAAGCAATGCCTCTATTATTATTTATTCCTGACACGCCGCCGGCTGGCAGTGGGGAGGGGGCGGTGAGTGGCCTGGGGCCACCACCAGCTCAGATCCAGCTGCCAACACCCACATGGCCCCCATGTCCCCCCAGGAGAACCCCAGCCCTGGGGAAGGGGCGTCCCTGAGCGCCAGCTCTGCCACAAGCTGGCTGCTCGCAGAGCGCGGTGCCAAACGCGCCGCGACCAGCCATCAAAGACCACTAAGAGCAGCAGACAGCACATGGAGTTTTCTGCCTTATAAAGCACTTAAAGGTTTAATTAAAGATGGCTTTATCCTAAAGCTCCTGAAAGGAGCCTCGGACAAACCAGCGAGTGAATTCCTGCCTCGCTCTGACAGCTCTGATTCATTCCACTCTTCTCTGCTTTGGCTGAGGCTGCAGGACCCGGGGATGCTCTGCCTTGGTGGAGGAGCCCAGCCCACATGGAGAGTGCCCGGTGAAAGCTCCTCACAGCCCTTCCCACTTGCAGCATGCTGGAATTTTAATTATTCCTCTCTTTCCCTGCTCCAGAGTAAAATGATTATGACAGCCCCGGAGAAGGACGCACATTTTTGAAAAGCACAAGCATAAACTACGCCTGGGTGAACATCTTGCATGCCCAGCTGATGCCAGCAGCGCTGTGCTGAGCGTCAGGGGTGGCACCGGGACAGGAACACCTGAGCCGCAGGTCACCTGAACCCCCGTGGCAGCACCCACCGGGCCAGGGCACGCGCCAGCCTCTCCTCTCATCCCAGGCACTACCAGCCATCGCTCCTCTGCCGCCTCTCCTGCCTATGAGCCGAGTAATTCCTCTTCCAGGGGAATTTTTTTAAGCTTGTTTTTGCTGTCAGCGGCTCACGGAGGCATTGTTTCTGGCTTTTTTTCTCTCTCGCTTCTCAGCGAGGAGGAAGGGGGGCGAGAGGAAGATCTGACAGAGCAGAGCTGCTCCCATTGCTCATCTCAGCGAGCACTGCTGCCTCTGCTGAAGTGAAGTGGTTCTTTTTACCACCCTGCGCGCACCCCAAGGACCCCACGGTCCCACAGAACCACCGGGGAGCCAGAGGCAAAGAAGGGAGGGATACAAGGGCACAGCACAGGAGGGACACGGGGGCAGCAGCACAAAAGCAGCTACCTGCTCCGATGGAATCGAGCGCAGACCTGCGTGGCTCCAGGAGCCCTGGGACAGCTCTGCCAGTTCTTGGAGTGACCCTGGCTCCCGTGGGTGCCACACACAGGTGGTACTGACCTGACCCCCCCAGGCAGCTGCCAGGGACAGCCGAGGCACCACAGGCAGCGAGAGCAGCACCGCGCCCGCCCCGGGCTCCCGTCAAGGCGCCTCACCGGACAGGGACTGGCAATGCTCGCTGAGGCAAATAAACCGTACAGGCAAGTTACCTCATCCTCATTTGTAGCCATATGTTTTTCCCAGCAGAGAACAAACACTTCCAGCCGCTACAGCTTATATAACAGAGTGGAGCAGGGCCGGGAAGCTGCACGGCTTCGCACAGGCGCCGCACCAGCAAAACCGGCACGGGCACGGACCCTGCTTTGAGACAGCGTCGGCTGCGCACTCCCAAAACGCTGTCCTGAGGCATGGCAGGGGCATGGTGCTCCCACTGGGAGCGTACTGAGAGCTCTCTTGGGTGCTCAGCCCCAGCACTGGAAGGAAAAGCGGATCTGGAGCTCAGGAGCTTTTCAATTGAGGGTGGACGAGCTGGGATCAAACAGGGCCTTTAGACCCGGGAAGGAGTTTATCGCATTCACTGCTCGAAGAGAAGTTAATTAGCAAAAACTCCGATCCTGGAAAAAGCCCCTAATGAGAGCTAAAGCCTGCAGATTAAAGCAGTTGGCCCCCTGGGAGCTGCCGGGGCTGCAGCTCCCGTTGTTCTGCGGCCACGCAGGACAGCAGTGGTGGCACTGGCGGGTGGGAGGCATCACCATCAGCTCGCCCTCACCTAAACAAGGCAGACCACTCCAATAAGTCCCAGAGCCCCAGCACATTCCAGGAGCCATCCTCCCACAGCTGCTGCAGGCAGAGGGGCTCCTGCAGCTGGCTGATGGCAACAAGCCCACTGGATTCCACCCTCCTGGACTGGGTGATGCCACTGAGGCCAGAAGCACTGACCACAGCAGGTCTGGGGCCACTAGGCTGATGCTCTCATCATGCAGGGAACAGCAAAAGCTGCAGCCCTTATCAATACTCCCTCACTGATCTACCCAGGCAATTCCAGCGTTTTGTAAAAGGTGTGTAGGCTGGGAGTTATTTTTCGGCTATAAATAACTCCTTTAAATCAGGAACAACATCCTGGTTGCATCGTCTCTTTCTGCCAAGCAGGGCAGGCTGGATAAATTAATTGGGATTAAGATTAGGCCATAAAATTCCTTTTCATTTCGACTAGAAAATCGCAGTGGGCTCAAAGCAGTCGATGCACAGTGAGTAAATTCTGTAAACTATCCACCGGTATCCCACGGTTTAATATCAGCAATAACAAATATAATTTGCAATAAATGGGAAGCAGCTTTCCCATCCATGTCCACGCAGCAGCCAGCGCTGGGGGAAGGCATTGCTGTGCCGAGCGTGGCGCTCAGCGCGATTACGGGAGATGGGCTGTGGATGGAGACTGTAATGGGAAAACACAGCAAGTGGCTGGAAAACGCCTCGGATAAAAGCGATAATCAGCACCGCCGTTCTCCTCCGAGCGCTTGTTTAATGTCACACTAACCTCTGCCCCAGGCAGCGCTGCCGCCACCGGGACACTCGTGCTCTGCTCCAGGACCCGCCAGCCCTCCCGATGCCCCCGCCACCGCCCCGGCCCCCGGCAGACCCTACCTGTGCTGTCTCCCAGCCCGCGGGGCGGGCGAGCATCCTTGCCTCCGCTGCTGTGGCCGGCGGCCGGCTCGGCGGTGCTGCTGCGGCCGGGGCTGCTGCGGGGCGCGTCCCCGCCGGGCGCGGGGCCCGGGGTGCTGGGAGGCATGCGGGGCGGCGTGGCCGCCGTGGCAGCAGTGGCG
>VZTI01005930.1:695658-753326 GCA_013397865.1 Struthidea cinerea
CCCGCCGGGGAACGGCCCGTTCCTCCCCGGGACGCCGCCTCCGGCAGCCTTTTCCCCCGCCGGAGAGCTTCTTTCCCCGGACCCCGCGAGCAGCCGCTCGCCGGCGGCCCCGGGGAGCGAAGCCCCCGCCCCGCCGGTGGGCACTGGCCCAGCAGCTCCGCATCCCAGGACCGCGGTGTCACCGCGCGGAGCCCCGGTGTCCCGTACAGCCCGTCCCCGCCGGGCGGGCAGCAGGGGAGTGCGGGTTCGATCCGTGCTTTGCGGGCAGGGCGAGGGGTCCCCCGCAGTTCGGCATCCCCCGGGAGCCCCGGCCCGCTGCCTGGCGGAGCGGGCCCGGCTGCTTCTGCAGCGGGCTCCACCAGCCGGCCGAGCGGGCATCCTGCTCCCGGAGCGGGCATCCTGCTCCCGAGCCAACCCTGGGAGAGTTTCCATCCTGATCTGCACAGCTGGCCCGCAGGTACAATGTCGGGCCAGCGGGAGCGCGGATCCGCCACCGCCGCCTCGGGCCCCCGCACCGAGAGATACGCAGCCACCGAATTCCCTTCGACTGGAAGTGCCTTTCGTGCTCCGTGCTCGCCCAAAGACAGCCGAGCACAAAGGGGAGCGTGCGGGGAGAGGCGCTGGTTATTTTGGGAGGTGTTTCATCAGAGCCTGATGCGTTTTCTCTCTTTCCGGGGGTGCTGCCAGTAAGGAGCGACATTATTCCTGGTGTACTGTAAGAAAAGTGTGTCTCTCAAAAGCCGAGCTGCTTTTCTGTTCAGCTGCTGCAGTAAAAGAAGTTTTTGTATGCATTTGGGGATAGATCCTTCAAAGCTGCTCCCGGCTACAAGCGAGGAGCAGAAGCGTGGTGCACAGAGCCGGCACTGCCGGGGTGTCCCTTTACGGGGACAAACCACCTGCAAGGAAGGGGCACGTCAGTGACCACGGCTCGCTCGGCTCTGAACAGTCACAGCGGAAAGCAAGGCTTGTGGAGAGAGGAGTCTCTCTGCTGCCTTTCTGACTCACTGGGTTTCTTTTCTGCCTCCAGAGAAACTTACTCTCCAGAGAGAAGAAGCCTCCTGTGAGCAGGGCAGCTGGATGGAAGGTCAGCGCTGTCCCTTGGACGCCTTGCCAGCCCCTGCTCCTCACGTGTGCTCCCGCTGGATCGGCTCCAGCTGCCACTAGAAGTGCTGTAGCTCAGCACCCAAATCCCCACGTTCCTTGGAGCTGGATTCCTGGTCAGGAGGAACCTCATGTGGGGAAGATGAAATCTCGGGGGTTGAACTCCCAGCTTATCCTGGGCGGTGGCAGCTGCCCCGGGAACAAAGTCTCCCATCCCAGCCCAGGCAGAACCAGGGCTACAAAAGTACCTAAATAATGGCCGGGCTGCGTTTGGTTTTCACTAAGCACGATGCTCGCCTGTCGGGGCGGTTAGGGCTTGGTTCCCTCACAGCCACCAGTGAGTCCCATCTTTGGTGGTGCCGCAGAGCCGATGCTGTCCCCTCCCCACCTCTTGGAGTGAGGCCGCTGACAAACGGGCTGTGGCTCTGTCCAGTCTGCCTCCGGGAGGGAAGGAGCCTCGAGCCCCAGGGTGCTCATTACAAACAATCCCAGGATTGTACTCGCCGTGCTCGCAGCTGCTGATTACGGCAGCTGCGGCACAGGCAGGTGACAAAACCCAGCGTTCACCTGGGCACACCTGCATGTGCAGGGGCCTGAAAGAGAAAGCTCGGCTTTACTGCAAGCCCACGGGCTTTATCAGCCATTAAACCCAGCCCACCAACACAAAAGATCGTGAGAGGCAAGAAGGGAAGAGCGTGCGATTGTCTCTTAAGAGGCTGCTCTGGAGCCTGAGAGATACTGGAACGCAGTTAAGTAAAAGACAATCAATTAAGGCTTAAATAAACCCAAACGAGCAAACGTTAATGAGAGCTATCTTGTATCTCAGACAAATCCTCTTAACTCAGCCCCACTTAAAAAAAAAATTACTTCCCCATTTGTGCCAAATGCGTGGAGCTGGCAGAGGATTGCAGGGAGGACCATGGGGATATGGGGCCTGGCAGTGTGGGTTCAGCTTCTGGATTTTTGGCTATAAACGTCCGTTATAGTCTGTACACATTGCTCAGACAAGTGGCCGCAAGCATGGAAAGGTCCCATGCCCTCATCATCAGCCTTCCTCTGGCCCTGAGCCTCTTCTCAAGCTTCTGGCCTCAATTCCACATTGCAGCATCACCAGCCAGAAGCTTCCAGAAACAAAAGAGATCAAAGGAGACTTGAGGTTTTCGACAGTACTGTAGCAGGTGTGTAGGCAAAGCTTTTATGCGCAGGCGATTATTTGGGGTTTTCAGGGCTGTTTTGGGATGCTTGGAGCAGAAACCTCACAAGAAGGGAGATACCTGGCCAGAGTGCATCCTTGCTGCCCTCCGGAGAGCCCTGCCTGTCACTGGCCCAGCGACACGTGCAGCACGCACTCTGTGCCTCCCTAAAGCAGCCAGCGCAGCGTTTTTTGTGCTGTTTGAATAGGCGGGCGGTGCCACTCGGCAATCTTGGCCCTCTTTGTCTCACTCATCTCCTCAGCAGCGCTGCCGGGGCCGCCTGCCACGGGCAGGCGATGGAGCAGCCCGCTGCGGGAGCAGGAACCATGAATTATCCCACCATTTAAGTAGGAGGGAAGGAAGTCATTAGCGAGTTCATTTGTCTAACTTGTTCTTCTCAGAGTCATCGCTCCAAGAGAGTAAAGCTCCTGATGCTGGTGAAAAGCTGCAGGCGCTGACTGGGGCTGGCTGCTGCGCTGTGGGGCACAGATGCTCGTGCAGCCCCGTATTTGGGGAGAAAAGAGGGTTTTTCCCTGCAATCCGCTCCCTGCTTCCCAGGTTGTCCATACCAGCCCCTGTGTGCTCACCCGCCATGAGCTGGATCGGGTGTGGGCACCCCAAGGGTGCTGTGAACCGCAGCAGGGGAACGCTGCCAGCTGTGCCGCACTTCATCCACCGCGTTCTGAGGCAAAATCTGTTAATTTGCCTCTGAGTGGAGAGAAAGACACTGCCCCAGCTATGCTTGCCAAGGAGGAGTGAAAATTGTCTCTTCAGTTGAAGGAGGTTGTCATTACCCATTTTCCTTTCATACGGGAGAAGCAGAAGTGTTACTTGGAGCTTGTGAAGCACAGAGGAGTATAATGCAATTTCTGCCTCCTTGTAGCGTCGTCCTCTCGTTTTTCAGACCAGTGCTGACAGGGAATAGGATTCTGGAAAGCACCCCGGGGATTATATACACTGAGCAGCTCTCTTGAGACTTGCATTCCCTTCAGAAAGCATCCCCCACTGCCCCAAACTCCTCTAATGGTCTAAACCAGGCTGTCTAACGAGGCACAGCTCCAACCTGGCACGCTGGACCCGTGGAAAGAGAATCACAAGGCAGGAGAGTGGGAGGGGAGGGCTGAGATGGGGAAAAGCTGGATGGGATTTCATGATCCCATCTTGCAAACCCAGAAGAGTCACCCAGGTCCCCAGAGCCTCCCTGCTGCAGGGGCTGGAGGTGTCAGCCAGCCTTGCAGCCACAGCTCCCTTTTCCAGGGGGGTGCTGCCTCTGTCCCCAGGGTCCTTCTCCAAGGAGAGGAGGCAGAGCTCACCTCACATCCCCAGCTCCAGGAGCCCCGTGGTCTCAGCCAGTCCTGGGGCCCAGCGAGGAAGGGAGGGAGCTGAAAATGGGGTAACTGAGGTTCTTGTTAATAGGGCGCCTTGGGGGAAATCAGAGTGAAATAACACTGAATGGCTGGTGTTTTTAAATATATATATATATGTATGAGAAGTTTATTTTAAAACAATTTGGTTGCAATGGAAAGGGAAAAAAAAACGAAGCTGTTTTGGTTATCATCAATAAAAATATAGCAATATGAAAGTATAAAGGTATCACTTAAGAAAATATAAAAGGAGAATAAAGAAAGACGAAGAAGGGATAAGAGTGGATAGTGGAAGGATCTCAGCACCCGCGGATCCAGCGACAAGTCTCGATTGTTGCAATTTAGATGTCTGTTGTTTGAAGTGGTGGTCTCAGTCTTGATCTGTTGGGGGTGCGGAAAGCCCACAAACCCCAGGGTTCAGTGTGTTAAAACAGGCTCAGGTTCAGGAGGGAATGCCCAGGTACCTCCCCTGATGGCTCAGGTTCAGGAGGGAATGCCCAGGTACCTCCCCTGATGGCTCAGGTTCAGGAGGGAATGCCCAGGTACCTCCCCTGATGGAAGTTTTACACTGAGTGTTGCAACACTGTGGGTCGTGTGCAGTCCTCTGGTGGAGGGCCCCAGAAATGAGTCTGTGGGCACTTTAGGGTACTTTGATGATTTATTATCCCTTTTAAGACATGACAGCTGCTGCCAACATAGCTGAGCCAGTTATGTCCCCTCACAAGGGATGAAAACCCTCCGGCCTCGGTGTGAATGTCCTGATACCTTCCCCGGGGAGGCAGAGTTTTACACCTGAGCCCGTTGTGCAAGGGAGGACATTGCCCTGATGAAAAAGCATTACCCCACCTCGTAGGATCTGCTTCTTATCAGCCTTTTCCTTTATCTGGCTCCAAACCCAGCTCGTTGCTCAACAAAGGTTGGTTTGTCGTGGTCACCATCCAGTGGTGGGGGCTCACCCCCTCTGAACCTGGGCTGCTCTTATGCAGATCAGAAGTTTAGCCACCACACCCCCAAAGCCTCGCCTCCTTCCCTTCGGCTGTGGGGTGCAAACCTGGCACCTGATGCTTTGCCAATGGGGCATTGTTTGAGCCGGTAACCTTCAACATTTCAGTCTCTCACAGAGCTGCTCCCCAAAGCTCACATCTTGTGTAGTGCTTGTCTGGCCAGGCTGCTCTCATGCAGTTTCTTCCCTTTTTAAGCTAAACATCGCTAATCAGCTCCTTCAAGCTCCAACATATGTCCTATAAATATCCCTTGTGGAAGCAAAATCTGTCTCGTGTGTGTATGCAAGACAAAAGAAAAAATTAGAAAGCGTGAAGCCCTGACTTAGCAGCCCAGCAGCAGAACTGCGCTAAAGCCTCGGATCTTAATGAAGGCAGGGAACATGCCTGCCCCTTCCGCACCCCTCCTCCAGCCCCAGAGCGAGCCAAACCCCCGAAATATCCATCCCTGACAGCCCCAGAGCTTGCCCAGGTTCTGGTCCTCACCCTTAACTGCCTGCATGTCCCGTAGGAGCCACCCACAGGCTGTGGTGGAGGGGATGGGGATGGAGCTGGGGAACGCTTTGTCCTTGGAGCTGAGCGGGAGCTCAGTGCTTCCTCTTCTTCTTGGTATTCAGGAACAGCCCTGAGGTTCTCCTACACCTCTTATTTCCAGCGCTGGCTTAAGAAATTTATGAGCCCCTGGTTGAGCTGAGGGCAGTGTGGGATGCCGCGGTCCTCAGCGTGTGTGTGGGGTGTGGTGGGACACGATCCTCATGTGAGATGTCTCCAGGTACAAGAATCCTGAAGGCAGGTCCAGGACTGTGTCGATGAAGCTGCTCTGGCTCTGTCACTCTTCCAGCGTGGATGAGAGGAGTGAGGGCTGATAGGAGTGAGGGCTGATAGGAATGAGCTCAAATCAATCATCTGTCACTCACTGGCTTCCCTGGCCAGGCTGCAAAGCCTTGACTGAAGCAGGACCCCGAGGACAGATGAATGAGCATCTTAATCACCTTCCACACAGGCAGCAGGAATCCACCTGCCCACCCTGAGTGTCATCCTCAGGTACCTTTTGTTTTGATGGAGGCACAGGCAGAGCTTGGCTGGATTCACCTCTGCCACATGGGCTGCAGAGCCAGGGGTGTCAGGCAGGGTCTGGAGACCCCAGGGGGATGAGACAGGGTCTGGAGACCCCAGGGGGATGAGACAGGGGCTGGAGAACCCAGGGGGCTCAGACAGGGGATGGAGAGTCCAGGGGGCTCAGACAGGGGCTGGAGAGCCCAGGGGGCTCAGACAGGGGATGGAGAGACCAGGAGCACTGGCTGGGGTCAAAAGCAGGTGCCTAAGAAACAGCACGTGCAGGAGCCTGGGAACAGTGCTTTCTCCAGCAGGAGAGGTACCTGCCTTTGTTACCTCTGCTGGGAAGTCCTTGGCATCGTTAGAAAGGTGACACTGGCCTCAGCATTGCCATGGTTTCCCCAGGTTCTCCGTCGAGCTGCTGCAAGGTGAAGCGAGGCGTCTCTCCTTCACGCTGGCTGTCAGCTGGGACACGTTCACAACCCGGAGAAGTGGAGCTGAAGCAAAGGTCTCCTCTGCCCTGTGAAGGAGAGGGGCTGTCACAGGCTCCTCACGGGAAAGGAAAGCTAATCCCACCCCGGTGTGCTGCAGAGGGCGAAGTAAAGAAACCTGTCCTGCTGCCTAGGACCCTTATCTGCGCTGGATTTCGGGGTTTCACCTCGCTGGGGTGCACAATGCTCACAGGTTGAGCCCTGCAGTTCCCGTGCAGTGAGGTTTTTGTAAGAGCAGAGGTCTGACTCTGAGCTCGGCTTATCTCCAGCTCCAGCACCAGTGTCCTCATCCTGCATCCCTGGCTGATGAACTCTCCCAGCTCCCCGTTGCTGGGAGGCGGCTTGGAGGGGGACGAAATCACCGCGCTGGGTTTCAGGAACGGTGTGTGGCTCTTAAACCCTGCGAGCGTCTCTAGCAGGGCTGTTACAGATTCCCTTTGCTTTGGCTGTATTTGTCTCATCAATCTCAGTGATGTTGACAATTGGGCACGGTTTAATTCTGCAAATCTGAGGAATGATCAGGCCAATTTAGTTCACGTTTAAAGCATTTGTGTTCACATGCTGGAAAGCCTTTTTTCTTCCTTGCTCCTTGCCCAAGGCCCTTATTATCTGCTGGTGCTATTTATCAATGCACAGCAGGTATATTACAAGAAGGTCTCTTTCGTAAAGCGATACAAAATAATCATTCCTGTTCCTCGTCTGCTCAGCAAGAAAAGTGAGCCTGGCTCTGCCGCCTGTCAGCATTCCCGAGCCGCAGCATTTTTATATTACTGCGGGAGAAGTGATTTAACTCAATAAGCTTCCCTCATAAATAGCAATAGTTTGATAAAATAAAAGGAGCGTGTCGATGAACACGGTGTTCCCCTTCAGCTGAGTGGCTTTGCGTCCTGCCCTGTGTGTGGGATACTGCAGGACCCCCCCAGCAGCCACAGAACTCAGCCCCTCTCCAGCTCTGAGCTTGCACTGGGATGTACCTGGAAATGGGAAACTTCTGTCAAGCAGGAGAGGTCTTATTGGGGCAGAAAACTTCCATTTTTCCTCCTGAAGTGCATGAGATGAAGGATCAGTCTTTAATAATGGCTCATGCTTCTGAAAAAAATCCTCCTCCTCCCTCCCTCCCACACGTACTGTGGCTCCTCATCCCCTCCCCAGTGCCGATTTTTCTGGGTTTAGCCACTTTTATCCCATTTCACTGACACAATTGCACAGATTTGCACCGGGCACTGGAGCTGTCTGAGCTGGGTGCTTCTTCCTCTGGCATGTAATTAAATCCCTGGCGAAGTGGCTGGGAATGTCTGCACACCTGAAAAGCGCAGTTAGGAAGGAAGATCAGCCGGTCCTGGGAGCTGGAGAGAAGCAAATTACGTGGAGAGCGAAGAATGCCGACCTGCGTGCCCTGGAACCAGGCTGGCTCCTCGGGATGGGATCCCTGGGAACCCTGGAGGAGCCAGAGCCCAAGCTCTGCCCTTGGAACGACGGCCTCTGCAGAGCAGAGGGGTGATTTAACATGCTGCCATTCCTTGAGCACCGGGCCCGTGGGTTTGTTTGGCTTTCTCCTCCCCCAGGGACTTAGGTGTAATATCACCTTCCCATTAATTTATATGAGAACATTTCCAAACAGTAAACTGCCAATAAATTAGTAATGCTGATCTATAAAAGGGGAAAAAATGGCCTGTTGTGAGTTTATAGCCCTGTGGAAAAGACATTAAACAGAGGCTTCCTTTAGCACGAGCACTGCGAGGAGCTGGGGGGGAGAACTCCGGGCTGAGACCCGCCCGGACGTGTTTTGTCTGGCTGGTTTTTAAACCTGCTCCCTGCAGTATCCCTCTGCGAGAGCCAGGCAGGGAAGAAAGCACTAAAAGATTCCCAAGGACCGATCCAAAGGCGATGAAAAATGAATGAGAGGATGATGCAGCCTGCAGAGAACAAACAAACTACCTGGAGCAAATAGTTTATTTTAAGGTGCTAACAAATTTGCTCCAGAGGCCTGCGGAAAAAAGTCCGGCACCACACAGCCAACCTCTCCCTTATTTATAGAATAATTGTGATGATTGATTAGCTGGGATGAGAACTATATTTACGGCATGGAAGTTTTCAGCAATATTTCAAGTAATTTACCTCCTCACACAGCTCCCTGGCACTGTCATCCCAGCTTCACTTTTTCTCCCCGTGAAGCCTGCTTGCGCCAGGATTTATGGCTTTGTTTGTGGGAAGAGAAGGTGTCTTGCTCCAGAGAACAGCAGCAAAACAAGAGCTCAAGGGTAAATCCCTGGCGCCGCAGCCCCCCAGCATCTCCCTGTGCCACTGAGGGTGGCCCTGCCCGGCTCCCACGGTGGGCAGCGTCCCTCGGCATGTCCCCGCTTCCGCTGGCGCTGTCCCCTGGCAGAAGGGCACGGCTTCTCCTCAGCCCCCGCTGCTCTCTCCAGAGCACTCCGAGGGTGTTCCAGCAGCATCCTGACCACCCCACGAGGCTCCCGGGCTCCTTTGCTGCTACACCCAGCGGGCAGTGTGGATGGAGAGGTGACAGCCACCATCCCACCCTCCGCGGGGCTCCGGGGAGCCTGGCTCGCTGTCTCTGGAAAACCTCCGCATGTCCTCCTGCTCCTCATCCACCCGGGTCCTCCCTGCTCCTGCCGCTGGATGCACTCGCTGATTGCAACGCAGGGAGGAAGGAAACACTCCCAGGGGAATAATAAATGTCACGAGTTTGGGAGAAAAGCCTCGATATTTGGGCTATGCCCCAAACAAAGCATTTAACACCTTTGTTGTTGTTTTTGGTTTTTTTTGTTTGTTTGGTTGGGTTTTTTTATGCGACAGCTGCTGCTGTTTTCCAGGTGAGCAGCAACGAGGGAAGGAAAGCAGCGGGGAGGACGGGGCAGGACAGGGAGCTCGGGTTCCCCACGTTTGCCTCCAAAGCTTTGCCCACTTGCTCCCAGAGTCAGCGCCAGAGGCTGCGAGGAGCTGGCCAGCATGGGCTGAGGCTGCAGACAGACAGACAGACAGACAGATGGGCAGGTACAGGAACTGTTCATCAGCCTGGAGATGCCCCATGGCAGCTCCCGCCTCCTCCCTGCTGCTTTCCACTGCCTCCAGCCTGAGCCGCACAGTTTTATTTAAGCCCCTTTCCACTCCCGCCTGGTCTCCATTTCTTTATCTCACAATAAAAGTAAGCTGTTATTTCCCTTGTGTTCCAACTGCCCTCATTCATCCCCCGGTACCCGCAGGGCCGGCAGCCAGAGACTGTGCCAGCACTTGAATACTGAGGGGAAAAAAGACATCCTACAGGCTGGAGGCCCTCAGAAGTGAGGGGAGCTCGGTGCTGCTGGAAATAGAAGCTGCTGCAGCCGAGGTCCTGCTGCAAACCAACCGGTCCCCGTTAGGTCACGTTTGCGTCCCGGCACGGCCTCAGGACTGGCTTACGGCACAAATATCCCCTCCTGCTGCCTGGCTTCTCTGGGCTTTTCTCCCGGTCAGGACCTGCCACGACCTGTCTAGGAAGCTTTAACGCTGCTTTTAAAAGGAGGTGGCATTTCACCACCCGGAACAGTGGATTTATTACAAAGCCGGGATCTCAAACTTCATAAAAGGGGATTAACCCGCCCCTCCAGCAGCGCAGCCACCACCAGGCAATGTCAGCTCCCTCCTCCCGAGGGCATGGACCTGGGCAAGGAGGCAAGAGGTGATTAGCCATTGTTAATTGGCCACTGAGCCCCTCTCCTGCCCCTCAAAACCTGCTGTGGGAAACAACTTCCGAGGGGTTTTACTTTGCACCTTCTTAGAGGAACATGAATTTCATGTGCCCGGGACCAGACACAGAGGCTGACACCGCCAGCAGCAGTGACCCAGGACCAGGAACAGCTCCATTACGGTTCGGGAATTAGATGTACCTGGGAGCAGCCAGAATATCACTTGGTTCATTTGTTAACACAACATCTATAAACAGAAGCCTCAAGCCAGCCCCGTTCTCGGGGCCCCAGAGGACAGAAAGAAGGATGGCCCTTGTCCCAGCAGCATTTGTTTTCATTAAGTGGGTGGAAGGGCCCTGATGGAACCAGGGAGCTTGATTGTCGGGTGACCTTGTTGACGCTGGAAAAGTCGGAAGTTTTCAAACTGGAATGAGCAAACCAGCTTGGTTAAAAAGAAATAAAACCCAACCTAGGCCTGCACTTCCATACCCCTCAGCATCTTGCCTGTGTCAGCAACTGTCCAAACTCAGGCTTTCCCTCAAAGCCCACCCACAGAGGAAGTGTTGGTGTTGTGTGAAAAAGGCCTTGCCACGCCAGAGAACTTTTGGAAGTCCTTGCACAGCTGGAGACCTGGACACTGGGGCTTCCTTTGTAAAGGGCAACCCACGGAGAGAAGTGTTTAATTCCTTAGGCTTGTTTGTTTTGTGTTTGGTCCCAAGGCACCAAAACTAAAGGAACTTGCTCACTAAAATGATTTGGGAATTTATGACTTTTTAGATGATGATTTCCCGCAGCACTTCCCTGACGTCCATCTTTCCACCTGCTTTTCCTGGAAGCAGAACCTTCCCGGTCTCTTCCTGGAGCTACATGTCTTTGCCCAGCCCTAAACCACCCAGAAACATTTGCTGCACAGACGCCAGCCCTGCGAAGGGAGCTGTTGGATGGATGGATCATCCTTGGCAGGCTGATGGGGACTTCTCAGGAGCTGTTTGGGATCCCACTGTCCATCCCTGGCTGGGGGTGGGCACAGCAGAGCCTGGCCTTGCTGCCAGCCCAGTGCTCTCCTCACTCACTCAGCTCTGCTAGAGTTTGCCAGCACATCCTCCAAAACTTCTTGGCAATGCTCAGGGGAGTTTAATGACTTTTCAGAAGAGGTAAAGCAGCCCCCAGCCCTTTGGCCTCCTTGTTATCAGCCCTCCTCCCTGGTACCTTCAAGGTCGTGGCTCCTGTCCCCCTGTCCCCATTAGCCATGTCTAATTATGACTCCAAGCTTATGTGCTCTTTGGCTAGGCCGGCTTATCCACCCATGCTTGCTCTGCCGTGGCTCCTAATCGTCACGTCAAGTGGCTCCTGGAGGAACCTGGGATGCCCTGCTGTGGTTGCAGGAAGGATCCTCATCTAGGCAGGAGACAGAGAGCAGGGAGAAGCTTTTCTTAGAACCAGAGAATCATTTAAGCTGGAAAAGACCTCTTAGGATCATCAAATCCATCCGGTTTTGCTCGGGCTGAGAGGATGTGCATGGTGCAGAGGGATGAGTGACCTCCGAAGGATCCGCATGCAGTGCATGGGGTGATGGGGGCACAGAGCCTGCTGCTCGTCCTCTCCCTGTATCTCTGGGACACTTCCCTCCTTCCCTCTGCAGGAAAATCACTGAGAAACATTCCCTTTTCCCCATTTTTTTGGGTCTCAGGCTGCAGCACTGGCCCTGAGCAGCCTCTTAGAGAGGCTGCTCCTCCTGCTCTGGCTCCTGCAGGATCCATCCCCTTTGTCACGGGCGCCAGCAGTCCATGAAAGTGGCCCTGAGCTGCTCAGAGCCCTGTCCTTCCTCGCAGCAGCTCCAGGCTTGTGCACAGCGAGAGAAAAGGTGCCTCACTGGAGGCTCTGCCATCTCGTCCCTCTGATGCTGGAGATGGTTTTGATAAGCTCCTTGTTTCCCCGGCACAGAGCACAGAACTATTTTTCTTGCACTGAGCAGACAAGACGTTGAAATGTTTTTTCCTGTGATAACTGAAAGTGGAAGGAATCCTGCCTGCGATTCTTGTCAAGTCGAGGGATCTCTTTGTAGTTCAGTGAATCATTTCATCCCCAATGTTAATTTAAAAGCAAACAAACAGAGCTGAATGCATTTGATAGTAGAATTATTTCCAGTACATTTCAGGTTTTGTTGCTGCGTGTTGTAAAACACCACGGCACGAGCACTGTGTGGTGGAACCAGGGGACTGGAGGCTGGGCTGTGCCCCACTGAACCCCTCTGAGCCCCACTGCATCCCACTGAACCCACGTCACGCCCGTGCTGGGAGAGCAGAGCACCCACTGCTCGCCAGGATCATCCCAGCTGCATCCTCTGGGAAAAGCTCTTGTCCCCGGCACAGCCACAACAGCCAGCCAGGAGTTAAAAACTCCCCTTGAAAACAGGAGCTGCAAAACATCAGCCTCGTTCCACCTCAAAAGAGCAAGAATGAATCGGAAAAGGGCAAAGTGCGTGAAAGGCTGAATTGTAATAAAAACGGTGTTTAAATGTGCCACCGAGAATTAATCGCTCCTTTCTTCGGAGCTTCCCCTTTGAGGGCTATTCCTAGGAATTTGTGGGAGGAAGCAGGAACAAGGGATTGGTTTTATTTTGCATGTAGGCTATAGCAGGTGTGGAACTGCCCTGGTTTAGAGGCACGTGATTGCAGAGGGGCAGCCGGGGTGCTCAGCCCTGCACCCCCTGCTTGAGGGCTCTCGGAGGGGACAGGTAGTCTTGGAGGGCAATTTTGGCTCTCCTGGGGGCTGGTGGCCTCAGGACCCCCTGGCAGTGATGGAGACTTTCCCACCTGTTTCCATGGCGGCAGGGTCCAGGTCGGAAGTGCCCCGGCACGGGGAGAGCAGGAGGTGGCTGCAGTGCCAGCCCAGCACCGCGGGGACCCGGCTGCCCTCCAGGCTCAATAACTGCCTGGAATCGGGAATGCTTATCCCCGTCGAGTCAAGGACTGGAAATAACGCTTCCCAGCGAGAGGCAAAGCGCTCCATCTGCTCGGCGCATCCCGAAGGAGTCAGTGGTGACTTTTCGGCTGCCTGGAGGAGCAGCGGGCACAGAGGGGCCCCGCGGTGCCACGCTGGGTCCCGGCCACCCCCTGGCAGAGCTGCAGGGTGGGCAGCAAGGGCGGCAACAGCAGAGAGCCCAGGGACCTGATGCTTTTCTTCCTGCCCATCGCTTCACCTCCTCTTCCCACTCTGTTCCCTGAGTTTTCCACAGTGCCCACCGGCCGCTTGCTCTGCGTGGCAGTGCCACACACGGCATCAGAGGGACCATCAGCACCAGCAGGTCTTTGTCACCAAAGCCCCGCTCGCTGCAAGCCCAGGGAGCGTCACCTTTTCAGACACACAAAATCAATGCTGTCCTACGTCCCAAAACCTTTAAACATCAGACAAGCAATTTGTCTTCGCTGACGGTGGCTGACCATTGAAAAGAGCCCGGCCAGATTAAATAAACCAGCAATAGCAATTTGAGGTCATTTTCATCATATTAATGGGTTTCCAGCCTATGGTAAAAGGGGAGTCAAGGAGATGGGCTTGGGTCAGCTCCACAATGGCAGTGCTTTTCTGTGGAGAAGCTGGTTTTGGTGACCATTGCAACAGAGTGGGAGTGATGGGAGAAGAGTCAGCGATGGGTGTGGGCACACGCAGCATCTCTGGGTCCTGCCCGGGGTGGCACAGCTGAGTGGGGACATGGTGAGGCCTCTGTGGGCTGTTCCTCCCCTCAGCCAAGGAGCCAACGGGAGGAGAAGTGTTTGGCACTGTCCTAGTTTGGACAAATTTGGAGGAGAATACCCTCTGATAGAAGTCAGGTCACAACCACCCCTCCCCCCCCCAGGTTCGGGAAAAATTTTCCTCAAGGGAAAGTGAAAGAGATAACAAGCTATTTATTTAACAAACACACAGGTGGGGAATAATAATGCTAAATAATGAGATCCCTCTCTCTGTGGAGAGAAAACCTGAGAAGATTTCAGAGGTCCTCTGTAGGTGCGGTCTCTCCTCCTCGGAGCTGGTCGGCAAGGGGCCACCCCCCCGGGCCTCCGGGGAAATTCTCCTGATGTGTTCAGATGTTGTTGAAACAGTCCAGAAGAGAAGAAAAGAGCAAAAAAACCCAAAAATCCTAGGAAAACGAAATTCAACCCTCCGTCTCTCGCTGGGAGAAAAAAGAGCTGAAAAAAAAACCAAGGGTACCGCAGAAACAGAGGAGCGTATCTCAGTGTCCTTGAAACAACTGCTTTGAAAAGTTTGTTTTCTGTCCTTCTCAGGCTCCGTTTAAAGACACAGAAAAGATTGGTGGGCATAGGGTAGTGATAGGGGATACACATTATAAAGTCACCCCAAGACAGGCACTTGGCTT
Source organism: Struthidea cinerea (assembly GCA_013397865.1). NCBI lineage: Eukaryota > Metazoa > Chordata > Aves > Passeriformes > Corcoracidae > Struthidea > Struthidea cinerea. The sequence goes on from VZTI01005930.1 coordinate 709,926, forward strand.
TTTTCCCCCCTTTTAATCAAGAAGTAAATAGAGTCAGAGCTTAATGAGTCTGTTTGAGTGTTTCAGTGCCAAAATGCAGCTCAGTATTTTCCGAGAGGTTTGGGTGAGGGAGCTCTGTGATTATGCACACAGCACACCTCCCTCCTTCTCCTCCAAACGGGGAGAAAGGCAGGGAGGAGCTGAAAGTCTGAGTATTCCTTAGAAACGGAAAGAGAATTCGAGATAACGTGAAAAACATCATTTGACATATCTGAAAGCCCTTTGTAAGCACTTTCCAGGAATATTTTACGGCCTCAGCCTCATTAGTAGCAGTACCTGCAGGAAGGCACCTCTCAGCGTGAGCGCTCAGCGTTCAGCACTTGCGAATGTTGTATTACAGATTCCGCTGTAAAACACACAACGTGTGCTGGGAGATAACTCCCATCAAGAGTGGGAAGAGTCGCGTGTGGCTTGTGGGATTCCCCAGCTTCGCCAGGCTGAGGAACCCCTCGGAACTCCCCGCCAAGGGCAGCCTCAGAACCAGGTTTGTTTGCGGAAGGGATGTTGCCGTTGCTCTGCAGAGCAGCGTTCGCACGGAGCAAAGGGCAGGTCACGGGTTCTGGGGGAGGAAAAGGCGCTCTCCTATGTGCCACCAGCCCCGTGCGCGCAGGATGGATCATGATGCTTCCCGCAGAAATTCGGGAATAACTGTGGGTCCATCGCTGGCTTCTCACCAGTGACTCACAAAGAGCAAGAGAAACAAAACTCACCAAATATGTGACTGCTTGCAGGGGTTTAATTAAAGCCGTGTACCAGCAGAGGCTGCCTGGGGCTGTGTGGCATCACGACAGGAGGCCGGTGCTCCCTCTGCCCAGCGAGGATCCGGGTCCCAGCCCTTCCCCAGCTCCCTGGGCAATTTGTCCTCAAGGTTTCCCTGCTTCAGCACATTGCCGAGAGAGACAGTGACAGATACAGGAGAAGAGCTCCACATAACCTCGATTACCCAAGGATAATGAGGCCCAGTGCACCCACATGCTATCAGTAATATTTGTATCTATTCAGCTTTTTCAGCGCTAAAGGTAACCATTTATATCCATTAAAAGCAGACAACTGGATGGCAAGCGGAGCTCAGCTCTGGCTGCCTCTTGATGGGCAGCATCTATCACACCTCGTGTCCTCGGAGAGCTCCTCCACAGCTCCCGGTGGCACTGGGCTCTGCCAATGTCAACACCCTGGAGAGCTGCTGTGACACTGCCTGTTCACGAGTGTCCCCATCCTGCCCAGCCCGTGCTCTGTGTGACACCCAGCGGAGTCATCACTGTCCCACCCAGCTGTGATCACCACACTTCAACCCTCAGAAGACAATGCCAGGATGATCCCTGCCCGATGCCAGCCCCACAGTGGCCATCGCTCCTCTGTCACCTCCTGCCCGGTGTTCTCACTGCGGAGCCACAGCCGGATCCGTGGCCCTCACTGGGCCGTGTCCCCGTGGATGCTGTGTGGTCCTGGTCCTGTTAGCACCTCTCCAGCTCCTTCCCGTGGTGGTATTCCAACATGGAACCAGGCAATCCTTTCCCTTGCCCTCAGTTTCTATCCCAGCGCTCTCACCCTTGATATGCTGCTTTTAATTAGAGGGGAAACATCGTTAAGTTGAATGATCTTCCCAACAAACTCCTGTTAGGTGGCTGTATCACACTGAATTGGGTCAGATGGTTTGTAGTCAGGCCCCTCCAACACCTGTGCAGAGTGGGCCTGGCTAGAAAAAAATACTGGATTTCCTCCCATACTCATTTAACTGGATGAAATTACTTTTTTTTAGCCTATGAAAATAGAAAATGACGTGTATTGGTGCTAATTCCTTTTGTTAATTGCAGATGGTGTGAGAAATAATAAACAGAACTCAAACAATGCAGGGTGCTGCAGTTTCCTCAACAAACAGAAAACTTGGTGATGAAAACAGACCATGAAATTGCCAGCCCAGGTACACGTTACCACTTTTGTTTTTTCCTGGAGGTCACTGAGTGTTTGACCAGCCCTTGTAGACTGTCCTTCAGATGCGATACACAAGCCCCCTCAGGTAAATATTTGGCCAGGGGATGGGGTTATATTCCCCTTTGCAAGTCTCTTATCTGTCCCCGTGCAGCCCGAGCTGCTGGCTCCTGCATCCCATCTCGACTGCTATTCCGGCGGCGGCGGAAGCGCTGGCAGCGGCGGAGCTGGGGGGTGGCAGTAGCAGCCGTATGTCTGACAGCGATATTGCTTCCCTCCCGGAGAAGGTAATTGCTTCTGCAGAAGAAATTAAGCACCATAATGAAACGACCATAAAAAGAGGCCCTCGCTCACTCCCCGGATCACAAATATGGCAGACGTTGCACCCAGCCCAGCGGGGCGCGAGCGCGGCAGCAGCGACTCTGCCAACACCGCTGGGGCTCCAGGGCCAGGGCTGCCAGGCACTTGCGGAGGGTTTGGATGGGACCACGCCGTAAACTCGCCCCTTTCTGCCTTCACAAACTTCTCAGCTTTTGTAGGTGCTAAAAAGCTAGAAGCGGAGAAATTCTTCAGCCTTTTCTCAATATTCTGTGAGCAGACTGTCTTTCCTATGTAAACTATTTTAAACAAGGTCACAGTTTCATAAACGTCTTGCACCTGCAGGCTGTTTTGCAAGATTGTTATGGCTTTGACTTTGAAAATATTTTGGAATAGGTCTCTTAGAACTTGGCCAATCCTCTCAAGGGGTGGATGGCCGAGGAACCAATTACCTATTGCCACTCAACACACTTTTTGCCATCTATCCTATAAAAGTAGTCAGAAAATTATTAAAGCGCTTAAGCTTCGGCTTCCACTTGTTCACGAGCCTGGACTCTGTGGCGTTTTCTTTATGCGTCTCGGATGTAACAACGACAAGCTTTCACCTAATTTCCGGTGTCTTGGCTGCCTTTTGCTTGGCTTTATTTCCGTGCTTCGAAAGCCTGTGAGGGGCTCAGCAGCCCCGTGTGTGGCTTCAAAGCCTGCGCTGAGTCTCCCAAACCTGGGAAGGGAGGAGACATCCTTTTCTAGAGCAGCCACACACACCTGAGCCTCGGCTTTGCAATGCAGCAGGGCAGATCACTTGACCAAAACGGGCAAAAGCACAAAGGATGTACGAAGGCTGTTTCATCAGCTGGAGCCTTGCAGCAGTCCGAACTGGGGCAGGGCTGGCTGTGGGAGCCAGTGCTCTGCAAACACTGCCTTCCTCTCTTCCCCTTTCCCTCCAAGGTGCACAAAGTCCTGCCCAAAGCGTCCTTCTATTGTTCCCAGCCTGTGTTTCCTTCCTCCATGTGTCAACCCTGCTGGGATGCTGCTGTAACCATCGCCAATGTGTCAGTCCCCACCTCACCGGCCCCGATGAGATGAGTTCTGTCCGCTCCAGAGGTGCCCTCGAGGAAGGGCCAGCAGCCCCTTCGCTGCTGGGAATCCACTCGAGCAGCACCTCGCCCATTCATCATCTCCTTGGACGTTCCAAGAGAATCTGTCCACTTAAAACAGGATTATTTCTGGGTGGCAAACCGCAAAGTTAATTTGGCTCTAATCCCTTTAAACAGAACCAGTAATTGGAGTGATAATGACTCTCCTGGAGGGCTCTCCTTACCAGGGCACGGGAAGGTCTGCGGGCAGACGAGCCTGACCTCCCGCCTGGCACAGCGGGAACAGCACGGGCACGGCACTGGGGAGGGCACCAGGACGAGCAAATCCCCTCCACAAGGGGCCACAGTGCTGGGTCGGGACCCCCAAGCACCCCCGGAGAGGTGGGTCCCTCCTGCCTGCCCCACATCCCTCGCCTGCTTCCAGAGGAAGAGCCTGAGAATAAACAGCTTTAATCATACAATCCCCACTTCCTATTGCTAATAATATTATCATCATGATATTAAGCCAGTTAATTCCTTCTCTCAATTTATTTGCTTTTGTTTTTGTACTCCCATGTTGTAATTTTCAATTTAATTAGTTTCAGTGTTTCTGAGGGCAATAGGTCTTGGTTTATCTTTGCAGCTAATAGTCCTAATTGTTTACCCTTTCTTTGGCAATATCTCATTAACTTTATGGGCCATCATTTCCATGGCATCTCCAGAATTAATTCCCTCACTCTTTGAACCATCTTCCTAAAATCTTCACGGCTTTTTGCTTCCCTAATCCTGCCTGACCTTGCCCATCCTTGCTGGCTGCTCTTGTGGCTCAGCACTGCTGTGTCCCACCAGGGCAGCAGGTGGAGGATGGACCTCCCCAGGCAGGGGAACTTCTGCCTCCTACTCTGACCTTGGGCAGAGCCCTGCATCTGCCACCTGGTCAGTGTGGTCAAGTCTCCTCTCTTCGTGTCCTCCCGCCAGCGCTCCTGCTCCTCTAGACTGGTTTTGGTCATTGTTTCTATCTTTAGCAGTCTGGGGTCACTTTTCCTGCTGATGGAGGGGTCTGGATATTCCCCTCAGCTCCAGCGACTGCAGAGTTTATTCCATCTCTTAAGCAAAGGAAAAGCTGGTGGGAAACTAAGGCATTCCATCACTTTTGAGGCAGCTGATGAGGTGCAGATTCATCAGCCCTCCGCCAGCCCCTCAATCGAGCTCGATGTTGGGGTTTGGGAGAGGTGGCCGTGCCACTGGGCACCCCTCGCTGTGGTTACACAGAGGACAGAGCTCACAGACAGCTTCCCTACCCCAGCTCCTGCCTTCAGACCCCATTAATCACACTCCTAATGATTTTGCATTCACAGACCAGACGTTTTTGGCTGCAGAGGCGAGCCACAGATGATATCTCCCATTGATTCTTCCACCCCGCTTGAATGATTTGTACCAGGAAATGGGTCTGAATTTTCAGCTTCAATCATGCTTGGAGGGTGGGTTTGGAGCGCGGAGGGACCCATCTGGCTGTAATGATTGCAATGCCATGGGAGTTTTTCCCTGGAGGTCCCCAGTTCCACAGTCAGCTTCACTCTCGGGTCCGGTCTCGCTGCTGTCAGAGGGCGGCACACCCCGAGCCCCCCGCTGCCCACCCGGCTGGAGGAGCAGAGCCAGGAATCTCCCTGCATTACAGCTGCCTGCTCAGCACCGGAACATGATTTCCCATTAAGCAGACAGGGAGGGATCTGCTGGTGGCCACTGCGAGGGCACCTGAATTATTGATTGGAACACGGCTCCAGCCGAGGCACTGAAGGCAGCGAGAGCGGCTCCTTCCCAGCAAACCTCACCCGGCTTGTGGCAAACCCGCTGGCCAAGCCCCCCGAGTGCTGCCTGTTCTGCACAGCCCAGACTTCACAGGGAGAGCTCATGGAGGGAAAAGACGGCTGGAATTGTCCCCAGCGATCACAGGCGTTTGGATAAATGGCTTTGAGGAGCAGCCGAGGGAAGGAGAGCATTCCTAAAGCTCCTCGGTCTGTTACCAGAGGATTTTGCCGGGGCTGAGGCTGGCGCTGGCGTGCAAAGTGCACGGGGGCGAACAAACACACGTACGTGCAACATATGGAGAGACACACACGAAGCACAAACCAGCCATATGGGCACACGCTGCTGCCAAATTCACTTCTCCCGTGCTTTCCTCTGGTTATTTTTCGTCTTCCATGGGCTGCTCCAAAAGTGCTGGGTCTCCGTCCTGCACATCCCAGGCCCAGCACCAACTCCCACCTTGCTTTCTGTAGGCCAATCTGAGTTTTCTGGATGCTTCCATTCCTTAAATTCGGTTGTGTTTGTCTGCCAGATTGCACAGGGTTTCAAAAAAGGCTTCTCGAGGGCTGGTGGGCGGGCAGGAGGATCTGATCCAAACTGGGAGAGGCGGCGGTGCTGGGGAGGCGTGCGGAGAGCGAGCCAGATGTGGCAGCAGAGGCTTCTGGAAGGCAGCCCATGGCAAGTGGTGGCATTTCTCTAACCCCATATTGACTTTGGCTCCCAGAATCAATTTTCTTTATTAGCTGATGAATCTCCTCAAAAGACTTTCTGTACTGAGTCTAGATAAATTATTTAACCAGTAAATTCTTTCCGCTCCAGCACTGCTCCAGCACTGGGATTTCACAGGGAAGGTAGCAGAGAGGGGTGAAGGGCCGGGGTCACTGCCAGCAGAACAGCAGAACAGGAAGGGGTTTGCTAATAAGTGACCAGTTGAGAGCGACTGTAAAACAGGCTATTAATAAGAAACAGGTTCCCGACAAAATGCTGTGATTAGCAGTGAATACAAGGAGCAAGTCATGGGAGACTGTAGCCTTAATTATTCATGCAAGCAAATTGCTGCGGATGGAGGGAGAGCACAGTGCTGATGCGGGCAGGAGCAGGCAGCGGACGTGAGGCGGGTTGTCACCTGCCCTGAATCAGCTGCACCCATGGGAAGAGACGCTGCAGCCTCCACGGGGACACCGGGACGTGCAATGTCCACAGTGTGTCAGGGGTGCTGCATGTGGGAAGATGGGCTCCGTGGATTTTGGGACCCCGACTGCCTACTCGGGCATCATGGTGGCAGCACTGTGAGCACCTGGATCGTCACCTGGAGAGCATCGGTGAGGGCTGGCATGGGAAGGGTGCTTCGCCCCGCTGCCCTGCCTCCCGCAAGGCCTGCTGTGGGCATCTCATTTGCTGTGTAAAATCGGGCTTCACATGCTTGTCAGGGCCGGGCAGCTTCAAGGCCAACACCAACTGACGAGCCACAGAGCAAGAAATAATTCTGCCTCCAAGAATAATGCTGGCTCACGAGGTCAGAGTATTCCAACATATTTATAGCCAGTAAAGAAAACGATTGTGTTAAACGGCAGCTGAAGTACACGGAGGCCCAGCCAGAGCTGCTGTCTGCGGCCATTCGTTATCTTACCGGGAGCACAATTACACAGCTCGGGACTCTCATCCCGAGGACTTCACAGCAATCCCTCTCAGCAGCCGCTTTGGGGACCAAAAGGCGGATGTGTATTTCCTGCAGAATGAAGCTGCACATCCCAGGCTGACCTGGGGCTTGTGAGACATTGGCAGGGGCAAGGCAGTGGTGGTGCTGAGCAGGGGAGTAGCGGGGTCCTGCAGGTGTGCATCCCCTCCCGTGTGCATCCCCCCTGTGTTCATCCCTCCACATGGATCCCCTCCTGCTTGCATCCCCTCCCTCGTGCATCCCCTCCCTCGTGCATCCCCCCTGCGTTCATCCCCCCGTGTGCATCCCCCCTGTGTTCATCCCTCCACATGGATCCCCTCCTGCTTGCATCCCCTCCCTCGTGCATCCCCTCCCTCGTGCATCCCCCCTGCGTTCATCCCCCCGTGTGCANCCGAGCACAAACTCCACGCCAGGGACGGGCAGAGGGACTCAGAGTTCCTCACTGCCTCTCTCCTTATGGAAACCACACCGAGAGGAGTTCGACCTGGTTCCAATAATCAGCTATAAATAGCAAGCTCAATTAAGACAACCAAACAAAGGCAATGATGGATACCTGCTCAGGAGGCCCTGGGGGACGGGGGGCAGGGAGTCTGGGTTTTGCTTGTGCAAACACCATGTTTTTATGTAAAGCTGCTGCCTGCGGGTCAGGCACAGGACGAGGACGAGGACAGAGGAGACCAGGACGCCCCACACCAACCCCACACACACCCACAAAGCAAACAGCAAAACACCCATCCCGACAGGACTGAAGTGTTGCAATGCCTGGCCCTGAGCATCACCCTCTGGTCACAGCCCAGCTCCAGCTGCAGCTCCTCTTCCAAAGCCCCTCAGCACTGGCAGTGGCTGCTGTCCCAGCCTGTGGATCACTTGGGATCAGAGCTTTGCTGTCTGGGTCAGCAGCCTGGCAGCCCAGCTAAGGAGCACACAGGTACCAGTTCTGTGGCCCTGATCCGCGGGGAGCAGAGGCACAGCCCCAGCAGCCACAGTGATGAGTGGCTGCAGAGGTGGGTGCTTGGCCAGGTCCCTCTCATCCCACCAGCACCCCTGGCCGCTCTTTAGGGAGCTCATCAGCGCTCCCATTATCCCCACAGCAGCCGGGGTTTGCGAGCACCAGGAATCGAAAGGATAAATTTGAAGTACACACAACTCGCAGTGTGTACATCAACCCCAATTTATTCAGAACGAGCAGCTCAGACACGCTGGTATCAGCCTCGAGAGCATGTTTATCAGCCAGGCTACTCGGGAGATCATTGCCATTGATTGCCGTGTCATTGTCACTCCTCGGGCACAACGGGAGGCCGGGAGCGAGATGACATTGTCGGCGGGAAGCAGCGAGGTGGGGAGCTGATGTTTCCCGGGAGGGCAGGTGTGCCCGGGTCAGGCAGAGCTGCGATGCTCCCTGGTGCTCCGAGCTGCGTCGTAGGGAGCGCAGACTCCAAACAATTCTGAGCTCTGGAGAGCCGGAAATGATGGCGTGCTTGGCCTAAATAATTTGGTTTTTATTGCTATTTATGTATGGCTTGCTGTAGTGCCACCTGTGAGGAGAACACAGGGGGGTTTAATAAGGAGAGAAGAAAATCCCACCTGATGGCAGCAGAAACAGAGCAAATGCTCTGCAGAAAGGAGGCAGGCAAAGGTGAGCTGAGGACTGGAAGAATTTCTCCCCTAAAGGAATTAAAAAGCTCAGTCTGTTGAGCTTACTAGAAGCAAGGAGCAGGGGGGACAACTGGTCCCCTGGCATGGAAGTCACAGCCCTGCAGGGCTGCCAGGGACAGGGGAGCATGAAGAGACCCAAAGGATGGGACTCCCCAACTCAAAAGCAAGGCCTTTTGTTCCAGTAGCACCAACAGGCTATTAATGATGCTGAGAGAGATGATGGGCAGTCCCAGCCTGAGGAGGAGCCTTTCATCTCTCCTGACAGGGGAGCTGGGAGGGTGGGCTCGGCCAGGAAGCAGGGAAGGCACTGGTCAGACCAAGAGGCTGTGGGTGCTGGTTAGAGCCAGAAGGGATCAGCCACCGAAAAGCCCAGAGCCCTTTAATCTTTACTCAGACTCTTCATTCCTAATCCCGTTCTTCTGGGTGCGGCTGTGGATCAGCAGATCTCCAAGGACTGGATCGCGCAGGTCACTCTTGTTGTCCCCTTTTTGGCAGACCAGAAGGTCGAAGCCAGTGCTCAGCTGTCCAAAAATTAAGCTCTAAATAACCTGGTTGGCAGGGACATGGGGGAGGCAGGGTATCATGACCTGAGTGGGATCATGGCCAGGGCAGCCTGGCAGCAATTCCTCGCTGGTGGAGCAGCAGGAGGAGAGACTCCTGGGAAGCGAACGGGGCTGCAATTCCTCTTGGTGAAACTCGCACCAAAATGACTCGGTTTGTAGTCACTGCGGGCTCTGGCTTGTTTGCCTGTTTGCTCTTTGCTCATCGCATTTCCAGCTGCTCCTGTGTGTATTTGCACTTCGCAGGCTTTAATTGGGATGGCTGAGCAAAGCCCGTCCGCGGCCGGCGATGCCGCGGTGATAAGTAACAGGAGGCGCAAATTAGAACAAATAAATCTGAATCCAATTCAATTCCTTGTGCAATCAGGAAGATCAACACGTCAAAGTGTGGGCACTATAAATTAAAAGCCTCCACGGAGACAGTGGAAGGCGCTGCCTGGCTGCTGTGGCTGGCGTTCAAAAGGCTTTTCTTCCTTGCAGAGTGAGCGAGAGCCTGTGAGATGAACAGCGGGATCTTCCCTCCGCCACCAGGAAGGCTTTTTGCCACCAGAAAATTCCTTTCAGCAGATATGAAAAGCCTCTGCTGCAGGTCGCAGTGAAGGTGGGTTTGTGCTGCTGAGGGAGGCCCAGGGCTGGCTGTGTGGGGTGAGTGTGGCACCGGTCTTCTTCCTGCATCATCACTGGCTGGTTTTAGTCCATTCTCCTTGCAATAAACCCCTGTGCACAGGCCGGCTCTGCTGTGGAACTCCAGAGCTTGTTGATGTTCCCCCGAGCATCGCATCCCAGGGCGTCCTGCACAGAGCGGGAGTGGATGGGGGGGGAATCTCACCCCTGATGCAGAAATTAAGGCTTCTCTGGTAGATTAGTGCACTTCAAAGGGTGAAAATGTTCCGAAATACTGTGAAAAAATTCAAATCCATGTATTGCAAAGGAAAACAGGCAGATAAACACCCAGGAGGCTCGCGGGCGCGCTCGGTGCCACGGCATTTTTCACGTCCCTTGGGCTGTTACCTGGCTCTGTTTGATCCATGAAACTCTCTCTGCTGCAGGGCCCCAAACAAGTGGCACACGGGGAGGAGGGGTAGAACACACCTGGAGGATAGGCAGAGCTGTCACCTGCTGAGAGCTGTGCCCACCTCCAAGCTATGAGTGCTTCCCTGGTCACTGTGTCCGTGCCCACCGTGTGCCATTGGCTTTTTCACCTCTCAGCCGCCAGCTGAGTTTTATTGGATTCTTGTGTTTAAAATTACAAGCAGGTCCTTGGAATTGGCATTGGCTGTTTTTAAGATGTGCTGCATCTTCGCGTGTCACGCCAGCACGAGCCAAGCACATTAGAAGCTGCTGGATAATAGGCAATTACTGCTCTTAAACAGACGAGGCATTCACAAGCAGAATGGGCTGCATCTTAAATCATCCATAAATCCTCTAATAGTGCTTCTATTAATACCTGGTTTCTGGCACATTCCTAATGATTGCATTCCTTATCAAAGCACTGCTTTTCCTCGGCTTCTGGGGAGAGGAGGTGAAGGCAGGAGCCAGTGAGGAGCTCTGTGAGGGAAGCCCAGGCAGCCCAGGCTGGCGTTGGCTGCACCAGCACAGGCAGTGGCACAGCTGTGCCACGCTGGACGGATGCCCCCAGACCAGAGGGCTGCAGGAGAGGGCAGGAAGGATGAAGGGAGCAGGTAGGCAGGGTGAGGGCAGCTCTGCCTCCACCGCACGGGCATCATCCTCCTTCCACGGCATTGCTGGAGTCTCCCCTTCACCAGGCTTTCCTGTGTAGGGCACCTCAGCCCTGGTTTCCCCACGGTGCCGTGGCACAGGCAGCACCTTTCGGAAGGCGGTGGGGCTTTAGAGCCACCAGAATCTCCCTGGCATTCTGGCTGGTGTTAGAGGAGCGGAGCGGGCGCCCTGAAGTTCTGATTCTCCGTGGACTCGGCTTCGCTCTGCGCGTGGGACCGGTTGTAAACACGGCTCGTCCTCCCCGCTGGACCATTACACACTCCAGAGGACGAGCGCGTACAATTCACGTCTCATTAAAGCTCTTTGAAATATTATCCTTCTCTTCTCCCCGACGTTTTCCCCCTATTAAGCTGAAATCGTGCTTCCTTCGGAGAATACGAGTCATTTGTTACCATAACAACAACTCTCCATCCTGAGCGTGGCAACGCTCCCCTCCCCACCCCCAAAACACGCTGGCCCCGGTGCAGGCAGGACCCCTGGTGTGGGCAGGACCCCGAACACTGCTGTGCTTCCATGGTTGCCAGGGTTCCACGTGGTCACTTATGACATGGCTCTGAGTTTTGGAGGATTCGAGCCGCCCTTGGCATCGCTGGCACAGAGCCCCACGTGCAGCACATCCTTGGCAGGAGCAGGTCAGCATCTCCACCTGCCAGCTCTGCCCCAATCGCTGAGTCCCCATGGCATGAGACTCCGCATTTCTGGTGTCTTTAATTATTTTTTTAATTGCCCCAAAAGCTGGCCTGACCCCAAAGGAAAAGCACTGTTCCAAGAACCTCCCTCTCCAGGTACTGCCTGTTGGAAATTCCCCATCCTGTTCCCGGATCTTTGCTGTGCCAGGGTATAACTCTGCCACGTTCATGTGAAAATTAAACATGAGAGATGAAGCTGCTAAATTGCATCTGCTTCCATGCATCAGAATAGCCCCTGGAAGCTCAGTCCATGGAAAAAGTGGGATTTTTCAGAAAAGGGAGTTGTGCACAGTGCTAATGCCCCACCTTTCTGAATCTCCCTGACACCATTCGGCTTTACTAGGTCCATAAAAGAAATTAAAATACAGTTAAAATGGATTTCTTAAATGGGCTTGTAAAAGCTTTTGATGGAAGAACCACTTTATCCTTCTAACTTTTTTATGACATCTATTCCCACTTTTCCTTTCACTATGAACTTTTAATGACTCGGGATTTTTTTTACAAACCGACTCATTTGTTGTTCCCCGCAGACACCTTTATGCTGTGGTGTAAATCCTGTGGCAAAGCCAGACCTCAGAGACACAGCTGGGACAGATCCCTCAGGATCCTGTGCCAGGATGTCTAGGGACTGGCTCTTCAGGCTGCTCCTGCTGGGAGAGCTCGGGATCGAGCACCAGATGCCTTCAAAAGTGCTAAATGTTGATATTATGATATTACCAAACTACACCATGTGTTGCTGAATTTATCTTAATGTTGATATGACAATGGTGATGATGATGATGATGATGATGATGATGATGATGATGATGACGACGATGGTACAAATGTTGTCCATTGCCTCTCTCCAGCTGTGCCTGGGCAGATCATCATGGAGGTGACAGGTCCTCAGTGGTGCCAGGGGACAGGAAGGGTTCAGGGCTGTGGTGCCACCCATCATCTCTCCCATCCGGGCAGGAGACACGGTCCAGCTGCTCAATGCCACAGCGCTGAAATAAAGATGATTAAGGAGATATTCCAGCCTCTTCTTTTCTCCCTCTCCTCAGTAAATGTCATGCTTCAGGGGAGTATAGCCAAGAAAAGTTCAAAGTAATAATATCAGAAATCTGCTTCTCTTTTCCTTTTGACATTTTATTGTGATATGAAATAGCAGGGGATAAAAGCTCTAATGGGGATATTTGGTTCTTTCTTTCGGAGAGCATTTGAAGCGCTGGCTGGTTATGACTCACATGGATTATGATATATGCAAATCTTTAAGGGCCTCATTCACAAAGCCAAGGCGGCCACACCGCTCTTCCAGGGGATTTACTCAACGGCAGAAAAAGCCTGACTGACCGATGCCCAAGGTCCCCACTCTTCACCTGGCCTCTGCCACAGGTCTCCAGCTCTTCATCCCAGCTGGGAAGGCTGGTCCTGGGGATGGCGGGGCTGTGATTGCACTCGCCAGCACAGCAGCGCCCATGGAGAGAGTGGATGGCTCCGTGGGGAAAGCCAGTCTTCTCCCACCCTGCCTTCCATGGGAGACAGCTGCACTCAGCACCCACTTTTTGCAATTAAGGCACAAGCTGTTTCTCCGTGGACCGCTTTGATGATATTTCTGTGTCAGCTTTAAACCAGATATTTCACACTCATAAACACTGGCGAGTAACCAGGCTGTAAAATACAGCTTTAATAATGTTTAGCTGGTAATGTGCAGGCAGTCTTGTTGATTGGTGTAGGGGAAACCGGGTTGATTTAAAAAATATAATAACCCCCTCGTTCCACATTGAATCCTCTCCTAATTAGAAGCTGTTATTGCTCTCCAACAAATAATCTTCCGAATGAAGTCCATTCCACAGAGAGTGATCAAAGGGTGATTTAATTAAATTTTCATGTTTAATTTTCCTTTTTCATTCCTGACTTTTTTGTTTCCTTCTCTTGCAACTGCTGTGGGAGGAGGGAGAGGGGCAGGTGGGAGCATAGGAGTGGCTGGGTCCTGCTCTGCTCTGGATGGGGCATCCTCCCTCTGGGTGTGCCTGGCAGCTGACATCCAGCTGGGACCTCACGGTATGAACCACCAGAGTGTGGGTTTCCTCTTTGTGGTGTCTTGGTTTTAGTTATCTGGTCCACAGCCAGCTTAAATGTAATACTTAATTTAGAGCAATAACACTTAAATTATGAATTGTCTGCTGTAAGTATAAATTATACATTTTGGAGATGAATATTCAGGTCCTAATTCAAAGCAGCAGATGTGGCATGGAAATGTTTGCAGGCAGACACGATTCCAAGCCATGATTGGGTTTGATTTTCCCTGGGAAGCCGTGCTTGGCAGACCCTCCCTGGCAGAACTGGGAGTCCGTTTTGGGGGCTCCAGGACCACTCGTGCCACCCCCGGTTTGTCTGCTCTGTGCCTTTGGAGGGGTGTGGTTTGGTCTGGGGGACGGCACGGCCGGACACGGTGGGAGGTGGGCGGCTGTCCGTGCGCGGCGATGAACCGACGCCACCGGAGATGTGACCGTCACCGGGCTGAACACGATGGGCACCAGGTAATGTGACACCTGAGCTGGACTTGGCCGTGGGTATCCAGGAGGGTCCTTTCCTCTGCCAGCGCTGAAGGGGCCGTTCCTGGGGAGAAGCTCGGCCGTGCGCCAGCGCTCCTCCCGTCGGCGCGTCCCACCTCCAGTTTGCATTCACAAGGAAACAGGAGATCGCAGATAAAGGGAAAGCACACAGGCTCTTCTCTGGGATAAGGCTCCTCCGACCCAGCCTGTGCTGCTGCTGTGGCTGAGCCGGAGCCTCCCTGCGCTGCCGCTGATGTTCCTAAAGAATTCATCAAAGTGACAAGGCTACAAAAGCCGCGCGTTACCGCTCCTCCGTTCCCTTGCCACTCACCGGAAAATAAGGCCCCTGCTGAGCTGCATATGATCCGTTTCAATTATTTTTTAATTTTCAGCATGTTAGTCAAACTCTGACACACAGAGAGAAAGGAAAAATTCATGCAAAGTACCCTCGCAAACTCCTGTTCGGGTAAAAAGCTCTTCTGCCGTGAATGCGCAATGGCTCCTGGAGCTACTGGTGAGTGAGCGTGCATTTACAGAAACTGCATTTACATACAAATATGATTGCAGCCAGCATTTAGAGGTGGAGAGGGATCTCCTTTCTTCCCCCAGCCACAGACTGATTCTGCTCTCACTGGTTTAGATGCTTGCATTAAGACATCTGCTGACACGCATCTGTTTCATAAGAGCACGGATAAGGAGCGTGGTTTGCTGCCTGCAGCGTTCCTCCCCCTTTTTTCTAATCATGCAAATAATCTTTCCTCAGGGACTAACTGCTGCGTCCGTGGGCACCGGGATGTGGGTGGGACAGAGATGCGGGTGGGATGGGGATGCGGGCGGGATGGAAATGTGCGTGGGATGGAGATGCAGGTGGGATGAGGCTGGGGATGGGGATGGGTGGGATGCGGGTACAGGCAGCAGCTGCTCCTGGGCCTCGCCAGTTACACATCTGTGCCAGCCAGCTACGCAGAGCTGGACTGGTGCTGGGCAAACTTCGGGTGTTTGCATTCAGCTCCGGGGCTGGCAACAGCCTCGTGCTGCTGGTGCCAGAGATGGGCAGGAGGGAGCTCGGCAGCCCCTCATCCCCAGGCTGAGCCCGGAGGTCACTTTTTCAAAGGGTCACACTGGCGATGCTCAGCTGCTGGAACATGGAGCCGCGGAATCCCAGCCCAGCCTCCTGTTTGTTCACAATGCTGGAGCTGCTCTGCCCGGACCCTACACGGCCCCTGTGAGCCAGAGCTCCCTCTGCTCTGCCACAGTCCCCAAATTCAGCAGACGCTGAAGGCAGGTCCCAGCTTCCCAGCCTGTCTCCACAGTACGTGGTGCTGAGGAGCCTGCGGGACCATCCCGTGGCAGGGAGATTGCCCTTTCTCCATCACTCTGCACTGGCTTTTCCAGATCTGACTGTGTCAGTGCCAATGCCAGTGCCAAGCTGCCTCCCAGCCATGGCTCTGGGGCCTTGCCTCGCACTGAAGGGCACCGGGTGCTCGCTGTGCCCATCCCACCCCACACCCTGCCTGCTCCTTCTCCCTTTCCTGGTCAGTCTCCACCAACTGCTCACAAGACACACTGCTGCCCTCGTGTTCCCCACGGTCTCAGCTTCTACACAAATACTTCGCTGATGGAAAAACCTTTATTTTTAGCTTTGCTTTTTCACTGAAATACAGAGAATTCCCCTCAGACCCCTCAGTAATGAATCGCAGAGAAAGTTTCTCTCCAGTTCATCTGAAAGATGCTCAGCTGAGGGGGTGGAAAATTACTGAAAAACTTTAATAGTAAGTAAGAAAAAAATCTTAAATTCATCCTTTATGGCATTTTTAATCACATTGGGCATGATTCATTTCACATGCAAATCCAGCCCCGCGCTCTCTGTGCCACTGAAGCATCTGACTTCAAAATATCGCAGCACAAAACCGCTTCGGCAGATTCAGATCTTCACCAAAAAGCAGCCAGAATTCTAATCTGACTTTGAAAGTGGGGATTCCTTTTGCGAGGGGGAAATGGTGGGCGTATCAGACCCTCACATGGCACCTTTTCCTCTCCAGCGGTGGGTCAGGACAGGTCTCCCCACTGCGGGCGTTTGTGTCCCCACAGTGGTGGCAGCCCCACTGGCAGCAGCAGCTCTGTCTGTCCAGGCCTCCCCAGGTGTTCTTCAGGTATCTTTCATCTCAACATTGGGAAGTCCAGCAGCTGTCTCCCTCCATTCATCCCTCAAGTATGAATAAAGAGGTCACCCCGTCCCGTCAGGTTGGTGGGAACAGGGTTCTGTGTCAGGGAACGGGCACTGTGCTCGCTGCCTGTGCCTCATCCCAGGGCTGGGATCTGCCCATCAGCCCATCCCCAGGTCCCAGGTCGCTGCCTGGCTGGGCACAAAAGCTCTGCTGTGCTTCAGGCTCCACTCCCCTGGAAGCACAGACCTTCCTTCCCTCACCGCGTCACGATTCGCACACGTGCAAACACCGAAACTTCGGCCAAAAAGGGTTTTCATCAAATCTTTTTCATTAGGAAAAAAAAACCACTCCAAATCCCTCAAGGCTCCTCTGAGGGGGAAGCCGGGTGCAGCAGGCCTTTTATCAGCTCATTTTTCTTCCTTAGATTTCAGTCCAACACGATTGCTCTTTGCTCCTGCAGTGCTCCTTCCTGGCTGCGGGATAAATAAGGCACGGAGCGTTTAATTGATCAATAGGGACGTAATGAAGTGGCCGCCGTGCCCTGACAGAGGCTCGGTCAGAGGGGACCACAGGCTGTGCACACCCAGTGCCCGTGAGGGACGCGGCTCCAGCCTCCACTGCGGCTGGAGGCACATCAAACATCTACTGAGGCGCTCTAAAATCAGAGTAAGCTGAGGTAGAAAAGGGAAATGGTGACCTGCATCTGAGCTGCCCCACAGCACTGGTGTAAAAAGCCCAAACCCTTCAATTCCAGCAGCACCATGGCTGGAACGATGACGGGAAAAACAGATCGTTGCTGTGAAAGGTGTGGATAAAAGGCAATGACAAGTTTTCTTCAGCTGAAGGGAGGTGGGGTTGTTTCCAGGTGTCAGATTTTCTGTCTTACTCCTTCTCTTACTGCGTTCCCCACCTCTTTCTTCTGGAAAAATACCATGAAAGGAAGAAGATTTGTTCAATGTTCAGATTTGCATTGAAACCCCAAGAACAGGTGACAGGCCAGGCTGCACCCAGCTGGGAGCTCGCCTGAGGGTGAAGGTGTTTCTCCGTGTGAAGATGAAAATGGCTTCTTTTACATCAGTTTTGGCTCTGAATTGGACACAGTTTCCCATAAGGAGATAAAATATTTAAAAACAAGTATATGAAAGAGAAAGTCAGCCTTTATTGAAATGACTTCATCATTTGAGACTGATGCTTTCAAGTACTCTTGTAATTCATCCTTATAGATATAAAATTATCATCTGAAGGAAGATTGTTAATAAAACTGACACTTCCCCATCAGTCAACTTAATTCACAATATCACATTTTCCAAATCCAATTATGCCTGTCTGATGACTGACGTTCGCTTCAGCGTTACTGCTCATGTGGAAAAGTGGATACAGAAGTCACATGCAGGGATTCTGGAAACACTGGGACTTCTCTCTCCAGATAATGCCAACCCACCCAGAACTCATTCTCCAGCACCTGGCTCTGCCCAGCAGTGACAGGTGATTCTGAGCAGCCAGCACGTGTTTCTCAACCCATTTTCAGTGTTGACTTGATAATTTTCCGTGTGTGATCAAATGCTTTACCCAAGCCACGGGTTTCCGACCAGCTTCTTGTGGTAATGGAATTTTTTAATTTTACATTTGGATTCAAAATGAGGAACTTGCGTTCCTGTAAAGGACTTTTTGTTCAGACCAGAAGAGTTATCTCACAGAGTAACTCTGATCATTCACTGGGGACAGAAGGCACTTCTGTGGAATTGTTACTCCATCAAGTCCAGGAGCGCAGAGACCACAGTGACACGGAGCAGCCTGGGCATCGACCTGGAAAGGTCCAATAACCACGGAAAAATAGGTTATAGATGTCTGCCAGGCCGTGTTATGTGTGGAAAATTGCATCCACTGCAGGGCTCTGTCTGACAGTCGTGCTCCTCAGCAGGACGGGGTTCTGGGAAGGACCCTGCCAGCGGTTTGGGGAGCGTGAGCGTGGGGTTCGCTTCTGCACAACATCTGCTTCCCGTATTCGCTGCAGCTCCACCTCCGGGTTCAGACCTCCAGGTTGCTCCCTCTTGTTGCCTCTCCCCATCAACGGGAGCCTATCCACCCTGTCCTCCCTGGGGACTCCGACACAAGCACATTCCCTCGGGAAGAGCACGTTTGACTGAAGTCAGGCGGATGCAGCGCCACAGCAGCGATCGCATGGCAACCATTGCCAGGGAGACCGAGCTCTGCTCTGCGGCTCCGTGAGCAACTTCACTGAGGCCAGGATGGTCCCAAATGTCCCTGGTCTGTGCTTTGTGTGTCCCAAATCTTCCCGGTCTCTCTTCTTCGTGCGCCTTCCCCCGTCAGCGCAAAACTCATGAAAAACAAGACGAGCGTCGGGGATCTGCAGATTCCCAGGACTGGCAGGACAGGTGTAACCTGCCTCTCCCTGCCTGTCAGCTCCAAGCATCCGTAATTCCCGTTGGCACAGCCAGGTACCGCCTGCCATGGGAGCTGGGAGCACGTTTGGGGCCACATCTGCTCAGCTCAGGTTTTTCTCTCAGTGTCAATGGTTGGAAAACAACAGGGAGCCTCATACACTGGGAGACTGCTCTTGGAACTGTCCTGGGACTGTATTTTATCAGTCTCATCCCCCTTGTGTGCTCACTCCACCTGCAGCACCCCAGCAGGCCCGGGGTGAGGGGTGGGAGTCACGGTGCTGCTGGCACTGCAGGCAGCCGCGGACACCACAGAGCCACGGTCTGCCCTGAGCATCCAGCCGAGATGCCTCGGGTTAAGGCAAGGGATAAAAACCTAAATTCTTGCCTCAAGGACAGCATCAGAGAAAGCTGAGCTCCCAGGAATCACAGCACACGTCTGCCCTGTGGAGGAGAAACCAGGGATGGGCATTTCCTAAAAGCAAACCCCACGGCCTCGCAGCAGAGCGGCTCAGGAGAGCAAACGGGGCCGGGCGCAGGACTCGATTCACTTGGAAAGGCTGTGGGGCCCAGAACACATGAAGCAGATGGATGGTTGGAAGAGCTGAGCTCGTTTGTCTTCCTGCCCTGCTAAAAATATCCACATGTGCTTCTCTGGAGGGTGGAAGAGTTCCCTTCCTGCACAGTGGTTCTGAAATAAACCCCCTGCAGCTGGCTCTGGCCATGCAGAGTGTCCCACACCCAGGGTCCCGTGGGCAGCTCCAGCTCGTGCCACCCACTTCCTGAAGGAACCAGGGAAAGCTGGTGATGCTGTGGTGTGCACCAGCTCCATGCCTGGCATTCTGCAGTTGCCATGGAAACCAGAGATGCTGACAGCACTGCCAGGGCTGGGGGTCAGCGTGGGGCCTGTCCCGATGGAGGTCTGTCATGGCTGGAGAGCACTGGGCTGCCAGAGGGACAGACTGTCCTTGAGGATGAGGAGGGCTGAAAGACATTTCTGGTGGGTGTTTTCAGGGCATGTGCAACCAGGACAAAGAAATCCTGGGGTGTTTCCTGGCCACTGGCTACCAGTGCACCCAGCGCTGGGATGAGAGCTCCCCTGAAGCCTGGCAAAGCAGCCGAGGGCACCCACTGAATACCATCTTCCCTGGGATTTCAACTGTCCTGGTCTGAAATCACATTATTCTCTTCTTTTTATCCCTCCTCAAGAAAATATCGGGATCAATTAATTTCAGCAGCACAGGCACCAAGATCCCTTTTGTGCGCTTCCACAGCGACAAGCCTTGGGGACCGCTTACTCAGATTATTGAAAGAACTCGCTCTAGGCAAATATTAGGACCCAGACACCCAGCTGATTAGGAATAGGAGAGCTTAAAAAAAAGAAAAAAAAAGTCCCTTTTCATCCAGATGATGCATTCAGGGCTGGAAGTGACAGCTCGCCTGCTGATGGGAAGGTTTGGTTCCGCTGATGTCAGAGGGGAGCAGGCACAGCAGCACACACTGTTTATGCTTGTGTGATGTTTAACTGACAGAATCAATCTTCTCTGCTCAGCACTTCCCCGGTACGTATCAGTTTCCTATTTGGTCCTTGGAGAAATCCCAAGCAGCAGCAGCGAGCTGCCTTAAAGCACCATTAGATTGAAATAAAAGGCAGAAGAAGCCCAGTCCTTCACGGATTTACAAAGCTATAAGCAATGAACAAGTGATGCCCCATTTTCCAAAGCCCCTTGCGCCGGCTCCAAGTCAGAAACCAGCCGCTGATAACTCATACAGCGCGGATGTGACAAACAGGAGGGAAGCAGCCATCTATCACGGCAGCTCCCGAAGCCTCCCAATAAAACAAAGTGCCAAACGGAATTCTAAACCACCGCTGGTGCTTTCGTGCCACTGGGAAGCCACAGCGTAAATAACAGGGCTGAAGGGCTCTGATCTGGGTGCACGCAGACCGGTCTGTGCTGCTGCAGAGACGAGCTGCTCGAGCCTTCAGGGATCCTCCACAGCAAAGCTCCGTCTGCTGCTGGAATGATGCTCGAGTTTGAGGAGGGACCGTTTCAGCTTTTCAGAAGAGCCTGAGTACCACTGAATCACCACAATCTTGTTTTTTCTCCTCTCCTTTGGCTTTTGTTCATATGTTACCATTCCCTTTGCTATTAAGGCTAAAGCAGGGATCGATGAGGCCCATATGCTCCCAGCTCCGTCGCAGGAGCCCAGGACTAATTCCGATCTTGAGCCTGTCTTCGGGCCATCTGTTCGCAGCATCACACACGACAACGTGCCATTATGGCCGGGAATTTGCATAACCACTGTGGAGGAATTGTGTCCAACTCCATTCACACCAGCCACAATGGGTTTTCTCACACTGCAGGAAGAGGCTGGAAAAACGAGAAGCCAATGAGCATCACATCCATGTTTCCTAGGAGGGGCCCAGCCAAAGAGCCGACTGAGGATCCAAGGCACCCCTTTGAGCTGCTTGGGCATCAGCAATGCCATCGTCCTCCACCTGTTCGTCCCCTCATCCCACCTCCAGTTGTGATGTGACACGCAGCAGCAAAGCTGTGCTGCAGGGCAGAGTGCCGGCGCCTCCAGCCTGCCCGCACGCCACCTTCTCCACGAGGTTAACACATTAATTCTCCCAATCATGACATCAAAGGCTTAAATAACAGCTCACTCTGTAGAAGGCTTGGAGCCACACGGTGCTCGCTGCAGCCCTGGACCCTCTCCCTCCGTTTCGGCTTCAGTGGAAGCAATGCCAGCAAGAGAGAGTGGGGGCTGCAATCGTCCAGCAGGCTGAGATCTCCTTGCTGGGCAGCAACCCCGGCTGGGGAGCCTTCCTCTGGCAGGGCATCTTCAGTTTCTTACGCCGACCACCGCTGCTGATATTTGGGCAACACCAGCGTAGTGTTGTGCCAGGACCTTTCCTGCTGCCGGAGCGGGCACGGGGAGGGAGCAGGGAGGCTTCAGCCCCAGCCCCACTCATCCTCCCCTTGGCAAGCAGGGAGCCAGCCTGGAAAGCCTCACCCGCTGCCTTCATCAGCGCCAGGAGCACAATAGTCCTTTAACGATAATTACAGGCTTGCGGCAGCTCTGCTGGTGCGCGGGGCTGGGGCTCTCTGGTAGCGAGAGGTGCTGTTTAAGTACTCGAAAGAATGGCACTTAGCAGATGTCTTGGGGTAAATGGTAGGTTAAGCGACACCGAGAGCACTGGTGGAACGAGTGCTAATTTACACTCACATGATTCAATTTGCATGGTTAATTCTATTTAAAGCAAACATCCAGCACCCGCTGGAGCTCGGGAAGGACCATGGTTCTCATTTTGTCTTCTCTGCAGCGCTTCGGAGAACAAAATGGTTGGATAATAGATCCAGCCAACATGGATGTGCCACGGAAGAAGTTTCCTGAAGGCGTTTCCCCTGAAGAGCGCCGTCTGTCTCTGCTAACGTCACCGCTGCAGAACGTGCACTGCCACAACCTGATGAGATTCAGCAAGTGTCCTTCAGCCATGGCAATCGATGAGATCTGACCTACTGCCCACATCAAATGTTCAACTGGGATGTGAAACTGCCCACCAGGATGGGCAGAAAGCCCGGCAGCAGTGCCAGGGAGAGATGCCAGAGATGCCAGTAGGAGGAAGACATCTAGAGCATTTTAGCAATAATTTAATAACATGGGTCATGTTATATGTGGAATTGGAGTGTTTTTAATTTGTTCCTAATTAAGATTCTTGACAATTTACCATATCACCGTGGCTCTTTGCCATCTGGATTCTACTGTCCCTGTCTTGCCCCACATGGCCTTTTCCTTCAGACTTTTCCCTTCCAGTTTGACACTGGGAGAACGGAAAACACTGATTCTGGTTGGTTCTTGGCAAT
This sequence comes from Struthidea cinerea, assembly GCA_013397865.1. Lineage (NCBI taxonomy): Eukaryota > Metazoa > Chordata > Aves > Passeriformes > Corcoracidae > Struthidea > Struthidea cinerea. The sequence goes on from VZTI01005930.1 coordinate 732,393, forward strand.
CAATATTGCTGCTTAACTGAACAACAGCAGTTCTTCATCACAACCCTTCGAGTTCTGCAGAGAACAGAAGGCCTGTAAACGCCCTGGATGAGCAGAAAAGCATAAATTACCTTGGAGATAATAAGCCAAACACAAACAGTATTTACGGCTGGTTGGAGCGGCGGTGCTGAGCGTGCAGGGGAGCACGCGGCGCTGGGAGCAGAAGGGGAAGGCGCTCGCGCGTTATTTCTTTTCAACTTGAGAAATGTGAAAGCAAAACATCAAAAGAGGTTTCCCAGCGCTGTCCTACAGAACATCCATATCAGCACACGCCGTGGTTTTCCCTTCCTTTCACGAGGCAGAGGAAAAGCTCTGCTGCACGCCGGCAGCCGAGCCCAGGCGTGATGGGGGAATCACAGGCGGCGAGCGCTCAAAAGCAACGATCAGAGGAAATATTTCACACACAAGCAACGGGGCTGAAATCTGTCCAACCGAGAACAAATTTGTAAGATTCCAAGCTGGCACCTGGACTATTTGTGAGCAGCAGAAGGAACCAAAGGCCGCAACTGAATCGCTCGCTGCAGTGCAGCTCGCGTGGCTTGAGTAGCTCCCCAGTATCACCAAGCCTCCTGCAAATTGCTAGGTAACTACGCTGAACAGAGCCAAAAATAATCCCTCCCGTGACTTGCTCTGACAGTGTTTGGAAGACTGAAATGACAGTGTTGCAGCACAGAACAGTGTGATAGCGGCTCTGCAGGGCAGCACCAGAGCGGCTCCATCCACGGCACATAAGTGACGTGCCGGCAGTGGAGGTGGCCAGGATGACCAGGTCATCCCAGGGGTCTGGGCTCCTCCAGGGTGGGAAGAGGGAAAGGGCAACACATGGGCTTTTCAGACAATGGCAAAACAAAGGCAAAAAAAAGGGGTTTTCCGGTTGTTCCCCAGGAGCAGAATCAAGTGATGCTGGGAACAACCTGCATCTTCTGACCACCAGTGATTCACGGGAAGTCCTCCCGAAATACTGCGTGCACCAGGGCTATAAATAATGCCCGGGCCGCTCTCAGGTACTGCTTGAAAAATGTCTTGTTATTGCCACGGAAGTTTAGGAAATTTCCTGATTAAATCAAAAAGGCGCCATAAATTGACAAAGTTAGAATTCTCTGGGATGAAAAAAGAAGCAATTTTGTCCCCTGTCAGCAGAATGGAAATGAACGGGCTGAATGAATTAGTGCACGATAAACTTTTTAAAAGCCAAGTTACAATTTAAAGCAGCAGCGAGAGCTGGGGAATGATTTAAGAGTTATAAAAAAACCCAAGCACTGCTCTATCGCTGCTCTATCCCAGCCTGCACTGCGCCCCGAGCAGCTGTGACACCTTCTGGGACAGCACATCTCTGCTGAGCAGTGCGAAGAGGGTGACATGGCAATGCCTCTGGCTGATCCCGGCCACAGGGATGATGCTACTCAGGGTGCCTGTGGGGGAATCAGTCCCACAGCCCCAAAATCGCTTTGCTTCTAGAGGAGGTTTTGGCAGACCAGGCTTCGACACTGACATGGGAGAAGGCACCTGGAGGTGAGGAAGAGCACCCGCCTTGCCTTGCCAAAGGGCTCCCTGTGAGGAGAGGACATGCTCGGCTGGGGACAGCCTTGCCTGGCCCCAGGGAAGGGCTGAGCCCCCAGCACAGCCCCACGGTCTCACCGTAATTGCTTTGTGCAGCTGCCGAGCGCTTTATCGGCACCGTGAGATTTCCCCGGCGCCTCGCTGCTGCGCGTAACGAGATTAGCCACGGCCCCCCGACAAGGGAGGAATAATAATTGCCTTTGTTTTGTTTTCTGTAAGCCACAATGACTCTGCTGATCCGAGCGATTAATTCTGCTCCGCCGTGATAAACGGGTCGATGGCCATGTCACCCAGGGCCCCCACCCTTTCCTTCTCCTCCTGCCGAGGCGGGAACACTGCGTGCTGGCGGGAGCGCTTCCCAGCACCCATCCGTGGCCTGCTCTGGCAGCGAGGCTCTGCAGGAATTAATCCAGCCTTAGGAACGGTGCTATTTTGGGGAGCTGGCAGAGTGCTGCACATCGTCTGTCTAGCGCCTGGTCCAGCCTGGCACCACAGAGCCTCTCATGGAGGCTGGGAAACTTCAAGGCTGAGGATGCTCAGAAGGCTCCACACCCGCCCCAGGGAGAGAAGAAACACAGCCCATGGCCCAACTTCTGCATTTCTTCTGGAGAAAGGCACCGTGTCTTTTATGGCAACACTGCCCAAATCGCTCGGCACCACCTCCGTTGGAATGGGGTGAGCTTTAAGGTCCCTTCCAACCCAATCTTATGAGTCCATGAAGAGCTGCCCAACCCTGCTCCTTCCTCCTGGCTCAGCCTCAGGCCTGCAAGCCTACAAAAAATCAGGGCCCTGTTCCCTGGCAGAGCCCCACTGAAGTGCAGCCCCCAGCCCTCTCTGGGGAGCCCGGGGGCTGCTCCCCAGGACACTGGTGGGGCAGGTGAGCGCTGCCTCCAGCTGCGCCACCGAACACGCGCGCTGGCGCGAGTCAGTAATTGCAGAGCTCATTTTTAGATAGCGCTGCAAATGTGCCTATTAACATCCGCTGCCGTCTCCTCTGAGTGATTTACCTGGTTCATTTTATTCAGTGAATTAAACACAAAAATAACGGTGGTCTAGAGCGATCCCGCTATCGACCCGCTGGAAATGGGCAGCATCCATCACTCCCCCGCGCAGCGGAGGTGTCTGCCCTCGGAGAAACGCGGGCAGGGCAGCGGCTGCAGAGGGGCTGCTCGGCTCCACAGGCTCCCATCTGCCTCCCCAGCAGCCAGGCGTCAGCCCCGAGTGATTGTTTGAAGAATGAGACATTTTACTGTCCAATTCTTGACATCTCTCACAGCATGCCTGAGACATTAATGTTCTTCTAAATCACTGCTGAGTATAATATTTTGCCACTGATACCACACATAATCTTCACGTTTGATATTCCCCCGTTATCTAATGGCACTTTGCAGAATTACGGTGACATTAATGCTCACCACCTTTACTGAAGGGAAAAATCAAATTAAAGATGAAGTATCATTGACTTTGTTGGGGGCTCCAAGGGAGTCAATTGAGCTTTCCCAAAAAAACCCAGGAAGGTAGAGATGTTTTTGTTAGGCTTTTTTATCCCTTTCCTCATAGTTACTGTCATTTGTTTCTGTATTTTTTTCCCCTTGCTGGCTTTCCCGTGGCTGATTTGCTTCAGTAGAAACGCAACATGAACAAAGCACCACAGCTTCTTGCAGGCAAAATTGGGGAAATTTCCCAAACGGGTGAAGACAGAGAGGGCAAGGACAGTCCACCAGCACTATCCACACAATTTAGGATGGAAAAATCCCAGCAGGCACCATGGGTCTTGTTCCACCGAGACCCCAATCTCTGCCCCACAGGGTTTGCACCTGCAGCATCAAGGGCACCTCTGCATATTTATCCCTTTTAACCAAGCCCACCCATCCTGCACTTCCATGGGGGCTGGCTTTATGAAGCTGGAGACACGCTGGCATCCCTCAGCCCTGCAAGTGGAAGGTGCTGCCACCACTTATGGAGCCTGGAAATCTCTCCTCCGTGCATCATTACTTTGTTGAGAGCGTTCTCAAGAAACTCGCAGCAAATTGCAACGAGAAAGAATAACTTCATTATCTGGCTTCCCATCCCTTGACAGCCAAACTTTCCTCTTATTACAGATGGAAAACACTTTTTCCCCATGAATGGCCTGAGGCTCTACAAATTTGATTAAACGTGGAACGACTGCTGAAGGATTCGTGCTTATCGAGAGCTGTTGCATCGTCTCCTTCAGCCAGGAGCCAGCCCCCAGCATGTGCTCTCCCAGCACTACCAGTGGGCATGGGGTGGGCAGAGCCTGCAGCTGGAGCCATGTGCCAGTGCCCAGGCACGGCTGGAGCTCCAGGGAGGAAAAGCAGCTCCACCCTGAGCAGCCAGAGCCTGCACTCCCCACTGTAAGAGCCGCACAGCCTTGGAAATCCATGCAGCCCACCTCCATCCTCCTGCCTGGGTCCATCCTTCCCGGCCTTTTGACACTGCAGCACTTCTTGATTCTCAGTCAGATCATCTGGAGAAGGGGTGGAACACTTGCTGGTGCCTCCCATTATTCCTGCAGCAGGAAGGGTCACCCTGAGTCTGGTGGTGTCAGAGGTAACATCTCAAGGACCCAGCTCGTGGTTTCTTTCTTCCTGCTTCCCTCCCTTCCACAGCGCCCACAACAAAGCTGATCCCTCATTACATGGAGAGCAGCTTTATCACTGCTGCTGATTGCATTAACCTAATAACACCTGCACAAAGCAATCACAAAAGAGACTGGAAGGTTTTGTGTTTGTTTGGGTTTTTAAACAAAGACCCTGTCCATGAAGTATTGATTAAATTAGAGGGTTAGACTAAGCAGTGATTGAATCAAGTGCCAGGGCTGCGGGAGAGTCTATATGCAGAACGTTGATGCTGAAGGCCTCGAGGGAATAGGAAGGGTTTGGGAGCCCAGCGTGGATGAGAGGAGCACAGGATGCTCTTCGGAGGAGAGCAGAACAGGCAGGAGCAGCGCAGCTGAGGCAGAGGACACATCCCTCACTCTGCTGCTGGTTTCCTCCTTACAGCTACATCCGTACACAGTTCAATCACCCTGCCCTTGCATTTGCAAGCTTCATCCCCCTAGGAAAAAGGAGGCCTGTAAATCAAGGCTTTCCTTGATTTCAGCAGCTGGCAAGGATTAGAGTTAGGCGAGGATTAGGATTAGGCAGGGGATGCTCACCAGCTCTCCGTGGCACCCGGCTCCCAGCTGGGCACGACTGTGACGTGCGGCACCTGCGGCTCACGAACTCTGCAATTGCCACGGTGCAGGAGCTCCTGTGCACCTTCCACAAGTGCCATTAGAAGCTGTTAAAGTGCTTTGTCAGCCACCACCCTGAGAAATTGCTGCTTCTGTCTTTATCTGTCTGCGAGAAAACTCTGATCCCGCATCAGAGATGGAAGTTGCATCATCTGGGTGTGCAGTGAACCACTTGTTGTGGTTATCAGCTTCTCTTCTCAGGCAGGGTCAGCCCTACTTCGATAAGATTGTCACCAGAAGGGAAAAAAAAAGAGCATCTTTTCAGCTGATACAAGTTGGCAGATCCCAATTGAAGTCAATGGATTGATTTTACCTTCCATTATCCAAGTATCTCACTGGAAACTGTAGCATCCAGACTGAGAAATTCTCTAAGAATTTATCATTTCTGATAAGGCGAAAAATCAAGGGAGGTTTTGCGCTTTATGATGAAATTAATATTGACACCTCCGTGCTTTACAGAAGGCTGCAAAGGCAGCAGCACAGGCTCTCCTGCACTTCCCACCCTGCCCAAGGCTCACACACAGCTCTCCCACGATAGAGCTCCTGGAAGGGGAGGATTTAGAAAATCCCTTGGGCTAACCAGCAGCTTTGCCATTAATCCCAAGAGACCCGGGACAACATGTAATGTAACATTAGCACTTGTAATTCTGCAAAAGCAAGCGCTGCCCCGACCCTGGAAGGACAGGGCAGCTCCCGCCCACGGCACTGCCCGGGAAGGTGCAACTCCAGCCCTGGCCACCTGCTCCTCCTCCAGCCTGAGATCCCCGTGCTCCTGCCACCCCTGGCACAAGAGGGACACAGAGCCCCAGGCTGCCCACGGAGCTGCTCCACACCTGGGATTACATCCCTGCATCCTCCAGGCAGATCTGCCCACCCATCCCAGGAAATCGTGGCCGCCTGATCCGCTGGGCTCCCACAGCCCCAACAGGGCAGGTAGGTGGGTACATGCCCACATCTGCCCGGGGAAATCAGGGCAGCCTGGCAAAGGGAAAGAGCTGCTTCCTAAAGGAGAGGAGCAGCGAGTGAGCTCAGGGCTGGTCAAGTCTGGATGCTGCTGCTGGAGAGTAAGTGTATCTGACAGGCAGCAGGCGGTGCCAGCCAGGGCTGGAGCGCCCGGGATTCCCCATCCAACAAATTAAAGTCAGCAATAGGCCAGAGGCTGACATGGCACTGCCTGGGGCCAGCGCTGCCCCGCAGGCGATGGGGGTGAGTGAACCCTCTCTGTGCCTCGCTGCCGGTGCCCAGAGCTGCCGAGCCCCGCGGTGCTGCCCGTCCCGACGGTCCCGCAGGTGAGACCCGCCCAGGGGCAGCCCCTGCCCACCCCTCGCCCTGCCTGGGCACAAAGGCACAGAGCTCCAACCCAGTGGTGATCTGTGCCTTGCTCCTGCCCCCCGTGCACAGCTGGATTTCTTCCAGAAATGTCGGTGCTAAGAAGCTGGAAGCGGAGAAATTCTTCAGCCTTTTCTCACTATTCTGTGAGCAGACTGTCTTTCCCATGTAAACTATTTTAAACAAGGTCACAGTTTCATAAACTTCTTGCACCGGCAGGCTGTTTTGCAAGACTGTTATGGCTTTGACTTTGAAAATATTTTGGAATAGGTATCTTAGGACTTGGCCAATCCTCTCAAGGGGTGGATGGCCGAGGAACCAATTACCTATTGCCACTCAACACACTTTTGTGATCTATCCTATAAAGTAGTCAGAAAATTATTAAAGCGCTTCCACTTGTTCACGAGCCTGGACTCTGTGGCGTTTTCTTTATGGGTCTCGGATGTAACAGCGACACAGAAAGACACAAGAAAGGACAGACAGGGATTCTCCAAAGCCAGATCTTCCTCGCAGCCCCTCTCTCTGCTGCCGAGGTCGAGGAGCACCCACCACGTGCCAGTGGCACCGTTCCCGCAGCACCGCTGAGTGGAGCATCTAACGAAGATCTGGGGAACACGCAGAGCTCCCGTGCCACCTCCAGCCACTGAGGCCCGCACCTGTCATTAGGAAGCCGCTTTCCTTGCCAGTGCAGTAACTGATATGTTGCCTGGAGCAAAGAATCTGCTCCCTGTGTTGGTGGGGATGGCAGGTGAAATATTCAGAGACAAGGAGCCAAGAGCTTCCTTCAGAAATGGTCCTCTTGGGCCAGGCTGGAGACAGCTGGTGACATGGAAAAACCTGTGTTACATCCCTCTTTCTGTGGCTCATTAAAGGGCCTCTTCCAGCCTGGCACTGACACCAGCACTGCATTCCCATTTTAACACAGATGCCAGTCTGTAATCTCGCTGCCCGGCCTGGAACCGCTCTCCTCTTCTCCATGATTTGAAAGGAGAATAATGTTTTATACCAACTTCCCATTTTTGTTTCAAGGGTATTAAGAAATGAAACATTAATGGAATGTAGAAAATGAGCTGAGCGTTCAGCCACTATTCACCAAATTGTTCCTGTTCATCCCTGGGAAAGGAGGGAAAAATAGGAGCAAGGATAAAACTGTGCCTAGAAACATCCCATTTCTCCAATGCATGCATGGCTGACAGCCACTAAGCACAAATGAATAAATATTTTATGTGCTTTAATTTCCTCATCTACGAGCTGATGTTCTGAGCCTTTCTTTGCTTTATTTTGCTACTTCATAAATGTTAAAAACGTTTATCCTCTTATTCTTTCCAACAAAAGTAAGACTTTTTCCAGTCTCTGCTCCTGTTCCAGTTGCTTTCATCTCTTTATTAGCATAGCAAAATAGCACATCACCTGCAGGTTTCTCCCTCCAGTAATTTCTCCTTTCTATTTTTTTCCCACCTTCCTTCCTTCCTTCGGTTGCCTTATCATCACCTGCTCTCCCATCTCTATTATTCAGGAACCACGGTGTTTGCAGGGTTTTTTTTTGTCCCAGCTGCTCATTGAACCCTACAGTCTATTGAGATGCAGCCTGGATTTCTCTTGTGTTTATTTCATTTCCCTTTTTATTATTATTATCTCCTCTTCCTTACTCTGCCACGCCACATTGTTCCCCTCCCTGTTTCCCAGTTCCGTAGCCAGGGATGCCGGGATGTCTCAAGGCTGCCATCCCCCTTCCCTTGGTATTTTCCATCTCCATTTATCCTTCTTTCAAAAAACCCCTCAGTTTCTGGAAAATTCCCACTTCCATATTCCTTAAGAGCCCAAAGCTGCCACCCTCACCAGTGTCTGGTTGGGGTCTGAACCAAATCCTGCTCTCCTGGAAGGGAGCTGGATCAGCACCATCCCACCCATCCTTCTGGAAAGACTTTGAGCTGCCCCAGAAGCCTCAAAGAGCTGGCAGGCAGCTCTGTGATGATGCAGTGATGAAGCAAAAAAAAACCTCCCTGCAATTAAAAGCTTAATCCCTCTGAAATGGAGCAGCCACAGGAAAAGGGGCAGGCAGGTGAGGATGGATGTCACTGTGCAGGAAAGCGATAATGGAGAACAGAGAAAGGTGAGCAAGAACAAAGATTAATCACAGGCAGAGTTCAATAGGAAGGTTTTAAGGTGAGGCAAGATAAGTGGAAGTGTCTCCTGAAATGGATAATTGTCAGGAATTTGGAGAATTACCAGTGCTGGCTGTGTGCTGGAGCGCCAGGGCTGCATTAGCCTTTCCTGGTGATTTGCTAAATTTATTCTTCTGTGATTCCTAACAAAATTCAAAGCTCATCAGCACCCGGTGGGTTATTTCCATTTATCTGCTTTAGAAGTGGTTTTTAAAAACATCAGCTACTTTTAATTAGCTTTAAATTCCTCTGTTCTTTCCCTCAACCTGTGATTACTGTTTAACCCAACTCTACCTTTTGTCTTTCCTCCCTCCTCGGGGCAAAGAAATTCCTGTTTCCTTCAAACCAGCCACTGCTGCCGAAAGCCCCGCAGTCGGGAGTTGAGCCTTTGCTTTGTCTGTCACGACCAAAGCGGAGCTCACGATGTGAGATATCCTCGGCTCCTCCCCAAAGCGCAGCCTCTTCCCACAGCAGCCGAGGAGGCTATTTCGGGAGACCCTTCCCCGCTTCCCGGGGGGCTGGAGCTCTCGCCGGGATGAGCAGCAGCACTTTGGCAGCGCTCAGAGCTGCCTGCTGCGAGTTAACCCGATGCACCGCAATCTGCAGCGGTGTCACCAGAGGCAGGACTGCTCCTGCAGCCGGAGCAGTGCCCGATGTGCGGGGCTGCTCCTGCCCACCGAGCCCCACCGGGACCCCCAGCCCTTCCCACCACCTCAGGCTCCAGCCTGCTGGTTCACATGGATGACTCACTGGGAGCGAACCCACTCATTTTGACAGGATCTGGAATTTCAGGTCCCTCTGAGACCTCAACCTCGATCCCCAGCCCTAAAATGGGTAGTTTCTGGCACGCTGCAGAGGCACAGGAACTCGCAGCACATCCCTCGGGATGTTCAGCAGCCCACCTGCCTCCCGACACAAACAGACTCCTATCCATGCCCGGTGTGTGTGCCTGAGCTGGAAAACCATCACGGTCTGCATGGGATTGAGATCAAAGCTGCCCAGCGGTGCCGATTACTGACTATTTTTAATTCCAGGAGTGGTGTGTGCCTGTGTGCCAACCTGCGAGCGCTGTCAGTTTGCAGGGAAGTCAAATCCGATTAGCACGGGAAATATGCAGGGAGGGTAACATGGTGTGAACTGACATAACACGTGTTGGTTAAGGTGCTATCCTGGGCTTGTCTGTTTTCTGGATGTTCTAAATCCCACAGCAGCAGAGAGAGACACACATCCGAGGGTGATTATTTGCCATAAGCCCTTCAGCTTGAAACACGTTTGCGAGGAGAGTCCTACATAGGAAGTTTCCCTACAAAGGAATGTGCCTTTTCGCGGGTGGGCTTTGCACCCTTCTCCCTCCTGTGGGAGCAGTTAAAACTGTGCCAGCTGCGCTGAGCATCCCACAGGGAGACCTCCTGCACACCCACACCGGGATCGAGTCCCTCTCCATCCCCAGGGACCCGCGGTGACACTGGGTGCTGACACCCACGGTGCCAGCCCCGGAGCAGGGCATGGCCACACAGGGGTGGGACAGGCGGAGGTGAGGGCAGAGGGTTCGCTCCGGTGTTTAAAAGCCATGGAAGAGAGACAGGGAAAAGGCGCGGAGCCCTCGGCAGCTGCCAGGAGACCCAGCACGGAGCCGCAGCAGGCTGCGCGGAGTTCTGCCTACGGAGGCACCTCGGAGCCCTGCGGCCCCAGCCCTCCCACAGCCAGGCCAATTAATGATCCCAATCAATAATCCTGACCCAGAAATTTCAGACAGGAGCTACAATCAGAGCAAGGTCTCCCCAGAGGCAGCCTCGCAGGCAGGATCTCGCTGCGTGTGAGGGGCCAGACTCGCTCTCAGCCGATTTTCCTGGGTCCTCCCCTGGACTGCGGGCTGCAGGATCAGCGGTTTAAAGAGCTCTCCCAACTCCTCTGAGGGTAAATCACATCACTGACGTGTTTGATAATCACCGGTAATTGCCCCTGCATTGCGCTGGGCAGCTGGAGGTGGCACACGCACGCTGAGCCTCCCTGAACTGGACAGCACACCCAATTCTCCGGGATACGCTCTTAAATACTGACGGTAACCGGCGGAGACGAGCGATGCTGGGCTCAGCACAGCGGGGAGCAGCACCCTCCCCCTCCGGAGGGCCTCGGGTGCTGCTGCCAGAGCATCGACAGCGACAGCAGCGCAATTTGCGACCCCAGAACGAACGATACCTGCTAATGCAGAGGCATCTCACTTCCCCTCCGAGTAATTACCTTCCTGATGCTCGGAAAAAACTGTGGATGGCATGTTTATCCAGGAGGGCAAACGGAAAGCTCCAGAGCTTGCTGGACACAGCCCGGCTCTCACCTGGGGGGTTAAAGCCTGAGGGTTGATCACCAACCTGGTGCCATCAGGTGTGTTTCACCACACCCTCAGATGCCGATGTGAACTCAGGTGGAGTTCCTGAACCTGGGGCGAGCCGCGTGGGGAGAATAGGTGCAATGGGAAATGGCAGATGCACTTTGTGTTGGAGGGTTTAACGGAGAATACTGTAAAATTCATCTTTCAGAGTGGAAAAAGAGTGGCAAAACGTGAAAAAAGAGAGGTCTGTGAAAAAAAAAGATCAGCTAAGGAAGCTGCTACAGGGAAAGGGAAGGGGGCAGGTGGCTGAGGCCAGGGTGAGGGCAGGGGATGAGCCGTGCTGTGGTTTTGAGAGACCTCCTCAGCAGCTGCGTGAGGGCATTTCTGTCCACCGAATATGTGCTCTGCTTTGAAAATTTAAAATCTTTTCAACATGAGAGAAGCACTCCCTCCTCAGAGAAGGCTTTTATTGACCCGGCAGATCCAAAGCAGAGCGCGTTATAATGTCGGAAGTAGTTTCATCCTCACGGCCAGTCCCTCGGCAGGGCTGGGGCTCTGCTCATGTCCCGCACAGCTGCTCTCACTCCTGGGACCTGCTGCATCCTTGGAGATGCTCCACACCCCAGAGGTGTGGGGGACCAGGGCTGAGGGTGGGCGCTCTGTGAGGAGCAGCCAGGAGAGAAGGGGTTAAGCGTCTCCCTCCCTGTGGCCACACCTGGGAGGAATTTGTTCCTTCTGAAAGGTTAAGGACAGGGAGGGAGATCTTCAAAGTTTCTCCACAAGCCACTGGAGCTGAATTTTAATGGGGAAGAAAACAAAAATATGAAAGTGAACAGAACAAACAGGAATAAATTATTTATGAGGATGAAAGTGAAGAAAGGGAAGTTAAGCGAAACAAAGGGAACCACGCATTTCCCACAGCTGAGGTAGCATGATCAAAGCTCCCACGAAACCAAAGCCGATCGCTCGCACCCGCCGCGGCGATAACACCGAGGCTTTGATAGCGCGCTCTGAGCGGCACGGCACAGCCAGGCACCCCAGTGCTGCACCCTGTGCCCCCCTGGAGCTTAGAGTGCTCCTCTCCCACATGTCCCCACCCAGGGGACACCTGTCACCTCCAGGGAATGCACTGGAGCAGAGGAAGGGACCTTAAAACTCATCTTGTTCCAAACCCCCTTCCACAGCCCAGGCTGCTCCAAGCCCAGTCCAGCCCGGGGCCGGAGAGGGCTGTGCCTCCCTATTGCTTCACTGCTCAAATAATCTCCCTCTTTTGGGTAAATGAAAGACAAACTGTGGTGCGCCCAGGCAAACATCTTCTCCTTAAATATTTCAGAGCCGTTAACCTCTCTCCACACTCGTCGTCATCCGCCAGGTAATTGAAATGGCTTTGCCTAAGCAGAATTTTTTGGAGATCAATTATTTACTTCCAGCAGAAGGGTCTGGTTTCAGGCTTGTTTACGATGCAGCTGTTGCTACCGCTGGTTCCTCAGCCTTGTTTATCCCTAAGCAGATAAAAGCTGGCTGATTGGAGATAAAGTTCTTGATTTTCCCAAAGTGCCTGATGGATCTTGTTGGCCACACTTGGAAATTGGGATGCAATTCCTTCATTACGCTGTTGTCTTCCCTCAATTGCTCTTCTGCAAATAAGCAACAGGACGGTGGAATAAGCGAGCGGTGGAAGAGCCGCTGTGGAGACAGGAAAAGCCACTTTGATGTCTCATCCCGAGGAGCAGCAGCCATGGATGCAGGAGGACGTGCTCCTCTTCCCTGGGGAAGCCCGGGCTGGCAATCTCCCTGCCCTGGAGGTGCCTCCGCTTTTGCTGCCCCGAAGGCAAGCGGGGAACGCGGGAAGTCTGCCCGCGAGGGAGGGTGAAGTGCGAGCAGATCTCTCACTCTTTCCATGAATAATGTAACTACCAAGCAAGGCCAGCGTGGGGAGGGTGGACGTGCATCGACACCAGGGAGCAGCGCGGGGTGTGAGGAGGGGCCGGGAGGCGAGGGAGAGGCGGTGGCTGCTCCGCTCCTGGGCTCGCTGCGCTGCAAACAAGCCGTCTTTGACCATATAAATGGTCTTATTCAAAGCGGAGAATTAAGGTAATAACAGTTCTCCAGGAAGGAAAAGGAATTCAATTTCAAAGCCAAATTAAACAAAGCTTCCAATTAGAGCAGATAATGTTTGCAGTGAGCTGAATGGCCTTTCTTCCAGCTCAGCCTGAGTTTAATTTTTCTAATCGGCTCTATTTTGCACCTCGGTTACTTCAAGGTGGCCAATTTCTTAGGAATTGGCAGATATTGACTGAGGATGCTGGGCTCAGATTTGGTTTTTTTTTCCTCCAGCGTTGAAGTCTTTGATCGCTCGCACACCACTGGCACCCAGCTGGGCTTCCAACACCAGTCCCCAGCTGGGATCCCAATGCTGGCACCCAGCTGGGCTTCCAACAGCAAACCCAGGCTGGGATCCCAACACCGGCATCCAGCCGGGATCCCAATGCCAAACCCAGGCTGGGATCCCAATGCTGGCACCGAGCTGAGCTTCCAACACCAGACCCTGGCTGGGCTTCCAACACCAAACCGCAGCTCGGATCCCAATGCCAGCATGGCCCCGAACCCTGTGGCACAGCCCCGATCTGTGTGGCACAGCCCCGATCCCTGTGGCACAGCCTCCATCCCTGTGGCATAGCCCTGATCCCTGTGGCACAGCCCTGATCCCTGTGGCACAGCCTCCATCCCGGTGGCACAGCCCCGATCCCGGTGGCACAGCCCCGATCCCGGTGGCACAGCCCCGGGCAGTTTTCCCCCGTGCCGTGGGTCCCAGGGCTGCAGCAGGCAGCTGCCCACACTCCTCCAGCCCACATGTACAAGGCCCAGATTTGTGTTATTACAAGTGACCCAAGGAGCTTATTGGGTTCAAGTAGACGAAAATATTGATTTTGTGCTTTCAGGAAAAAGCCCAATTAAGAAGATCTAATGGAAACGCGACCCTTTATCGCCTCTTTGTCTTATCTATCAGGAGCCAATATTCCACCGTTCCAATGAGGGAGAAAATCGGATCATTTTTCCTCTATTTCCCTCTTGCTGCTTGTGGCAAGAAAGACTTGCTGAGCGTGAAGGAATTCACCCCAAGGACAGCTGACCTGCTGACTGCTGTACTGGGCTCCCAGGGGAGCCGCGGCCTGGGAAACGCAGGTGGGGTGGGGAAAAGCAGCCCCGGTACCACAGTTAACCCCAGTTACCCCACAACTGTTGCCCCCCTTTACACAACCCGAAGTGTAACAGTAAAGAGCCATCAGCCCCGTCCGCTGATCCCTGACTCATCTTCTCATCGATTTCTCTCCGGACTACACGATAGAGATGCCACTTCCCAGTAAAGAAGGGCTCTCCTGAGAGCTCGTCCGCACTCCTGACGTGACACGAATAGAGCCTCCCGCTCCGGCCGTGCCGAGGAAGCCGTCACGGGAGCGGGGCAGAGCGGACAACACGATTGCCTTAATGCGCGTCTTTCAGCGGCTCCGCTCGCTGGGGAACTGCGTGGGGCTGACAGCAGGAAGGATGATCAGCTCCACTGGCTCTCCCACTCCTGCCAGTGGGGACCTGTGGCCAGGAATCTCATCCCAAATCCAAGCACCTTGCGGAATTCCTGTGCATCAGCTTCCGAATCTCCCTGTGTTAAACCAGCAGCGGAGGAGCCGTCCCAGACTCGCCTGGGGTGAAGCTCTGCCCAGCACAGCTTCTCCGAGGAGCAGTTTGGGGGTGTTTGCTGCATCCAAGGCTCTTCCCCCTGCTTCTGCTGCCTTGGGAAAGACCTGATGGAGCAATGCCAGGAGGAGGGCGGGCTCCCTGCCCCTTGATTAGAAGGAGGAGGGCTTGAGGCTGCAGTCCCAGCACCCATTCTCAGCCCTCGGACTGCAGCGCTTAAACCTTCCAGGGCCAATCTCTTCACTGGTTAATTATGTTGGAGGATTACACTTATTAAAACTTCCCACTTTGGCAGCTCATCTGAGATGAAATCCTCCGGCTTTGCAAAAATAATTCGCATCGGATCTGCTGCCTCATATTCCGAGCTCGCTTGTTAACAGCGCGCTGGGCGGGCGCCAGCAGCCGTCATCCCGGACTCTCTGGGAAACGGATGATTTCCTGAGAATAAGCTGGTTTAATTTCTCCTGAATTGCTAAAGCACACACACTGGGATTTTCAGGCCACCTTCAGCGAAGGCAAGGGAAGGTTTGTTTTTCAGACGGATCTGCCTCCCGTGGGAGCGCCGGCAGCAGGAGCTGGGTGAGCGGGGGCACTGTCCTGTCCTGCTGCCCACTCCAGGGGCATCTCCCCAGCCCGGCAGGCAGGAGCCCTCCCAGCAGGGTGGCCGCAGTGTGTGTGGCATTGCCCTCTCCTGGGAGGAAACAGAACTCCGTGCAGGAATTACCCACAAGTAGAGTGACAGCAAGTGCCAGGAATAGCCCAGCTCCCGGCCACGCGGGCACCTTCCCCTCTTGGTCAGATGGCCACGGCTGGCACATGGATTGGCTTCTGCCTGTGGATTCTGCCAACGACGGAGCAGCGATAACGTGGATCCCAGCAGGAGCAGGACCTGAGCGGCCCCGGCTCCTCACGCAGCTCACAAGCCACACTCTGTGCTTGCCCAGAGGTCAGAGTCCTGGAAGGATTTGTCTGGGATGCCAGCAGGGAGCCAGGCTCCAGGCTGCAGCTGCCGGACCACCTGCCCACCTTCCACACCCCTCCTCTTTTTTTTTTTTTTTGCCAGATCTTGTGCAGTTCCAGCGCTGGCACTGGTTCTTTGGCGCGCGGGTTCTTAAGGACGGCGCGGCTGAGCAGCTGCACGGCGCATCCCAGCAAAGCGCTCTCCCCCAGGCTTCCCAAAGGCAGAGCTCTGCCAGCCCCGTGCCAGGCATCTGCTCCAGCACATCACCCGCCGGGACGGTGCGGGAGCTGTGCCGGGAGAGGCGCCGGCGCCTGGAGCAGCAGCTGCCGGTGCCTCCAGACGAGGCATCCCATGGACGGGAGGATCTGCTCGGCTTTGCTTCCAAGGGATGGCACGGAGCCGGCTCCGAGCTGGCGCGCAGGAGGCAAAGCTTCTCCTGCTGCACACGGGGTGAGGGCAGGCGCCGAAGGGCTCAGCCCCGGGTTTATGCTGAGCTCTCTCCCTCCTGGGTGAGTTCCCCGGCACGTTCAGAGCCGCTGCCTAAACCCACAGCTGTTGCAGCGAAGCCGCCCTCGCACGGCTCCTCCGCCAGGAAAAGTGATTTGCAATTAGTTCAAACGCAGGTTTATCTCCTCCCCGCACAAAGGGGGCTCGCGCAGGGCTTTGAAATAAATATTGGAGAGAATAACCAGAGGCTGATAGAACAGAGCCATCTACTCCGTATTTCACCTCTTTCAGGAGGAGTGTGAAATATGTTTATAGTCCCACTCCCTGCCATCCCTAGGAGCGGCTCCGTTGGGCAAATGGAGCTGATGAGCAGCGGGGATAAATCACACTTTCCCACCGCAGTCAATAAAGCTCCATCTCGGGCTGCTTAAAGCCTACCGGGGGATGGAGCCCGGCTTAAATCCAATCTGGATCCGGCGGCTGGGAAAGCTGAAGGGATGGGAGCTGTATTGATTCTCAGGCTTTGCACTGGAAACACTGGGAACCTCAAAAAGACGAATGTCTGCTGGGAGCAGATTTGGAAAGTGGAGGCCCGAAAACAATAAATATGCCTCGTAAGAAAGGTTAAATGCGTTAGTCACATCTGTGTGAGGCAAACCAGGTTGGAGCCCGCTCAGAGGGGATGGCTGGCAGAGCAGAGCATGGCTGGAATGTGGAAATTCCTGCTAAGAGACGGTGATGGATAGACCTGAAAGTGAAATGGAAGAAATTGGTGAAATGCGGAGTTCTCAAAGTCCTCAGGAGCAGTTTAGTTCCCAGGTGTGAATGTTTTGAGAATGCATCTGGTGTGGCTGGTGCCAAGGCCTGGGATGAGATGGGAAAGAGCAGCCCCAGTACCCAGCAGTGTGGGATGAGATGAGATGATGAGATGAGATGAGATGAGATGACACAAAATGATGAGATGTGACATATGAAATGCTCCTCATGTGCTGGAGCAGGGGCAAGAACAAAATTTGGTGGCCTGGTGGCCTTGGGGTCAAGGTGTGACTCGCTGTGCTGGTGCAGGCAGCGCGTTCTGCCTGTCACACGTCACTGCCATGAGATGAAGCTGTCTGGATGTCCTGAGGTCTCTCCTGTGCTCCATCATCCTCTCCTCCTCTGAAATGCTAATGGCATTAACATATTTATCATTAACAAATCTTTTAAGTCCCAGAACTGCATCAAACTGCTGAGTCGTAACACCTCATTTATAATTTTCGTCCCCGAGGATGCCTTTGGATTATAAATACACTCCCTGTTGCTAAAAGCACATGGCACTTTAGGAGGCTGCTCCAGGCTCTCAGGAACACAGTGATGGCTTTGGGGAGTGGGGGGAGCTCGGAGTGCCCCCGATGGAGCAGGAAAGCCCAGTGCTGTGGTGGGATGAGGCTCCAGGCTGTGATGGATGAGTGACACGTAGGGAGCAGGTAGGAATGAGAACAGTTCAGCACAGCCATCCCTGATGTGCTGGTGGCACGGGGGGTCTGGATTTCCCCTCGTTTGGGGTTTGCAGAGCAGCAACAGACTCCTCCCAGGGCTCCAGGGTGGTCAGGCAGCGGCAGTGATGCTCTTGGGATCTGGTGTGGCCTCTGGGATGGGGCTGCTTCCATCACCCACCTCATGGGAGGAGGATTCCCTCCTACCAGCAGCCTATCCTGGTGGGAACGCTGCTGGAGAGCAGCAGCAGCACCGCAGCATCACCTCTTCTTTCTCCTCTCAGGATGGGGCTGGGTCACAGGGCTGGGGATGGGTTGCAGCTCCCAGGAAGGGTTATCAGGATGATCACCACTGCTCAGAATTACCGAGACAATGAGCAGTAAACACCGCATCTATTTATAGAAGTTACAGGGAAATCTCGCTCGAGCCACAAACCCCCTTAATTGCGAATCTGCACAGATGTTTCCTTTGAATTTGAAAAGTGATTAATAAATAAATGAGAGTAATGCTTGTTTTGGCTGGAATAGAGTAATAAATAATGTCTGCAGCTCCTCGTTACCAAAACATCCCCAGAGCCGGGTGAGGGATCTGACCTGGGACAAACGGCGAGAGCTGACAAGGGGGAAACAATTAACACCAGGCTCAAGCCAGGAACAAACTCAGTGCCATGAGTGCCACTGTGGGTGTGCAGGAGACCCTTGGGCCCCAAGGCATAGGCAGGACGCGGCTCCTGCATCCTGGCACCCCGTGGCACCACTCTGCCTCTAACTCCCACACCACAGGAACCTCCCCTGCACCCCCCTGCCTTGATCCCCCCTCTTCAAACCCCTGGCAAAGCCAACGTGTTTACCGCGCCGCTCGTGTTGACTTTTTTTAATTCATGCATAATTCAGGCTATATCCATAATTCCTGGGTAAACACAGACATAACTTTTCTGTTGACTATTCCTTGACCCACTTACTGTACAAACACGCCTTGGAACGGAGCAGCACTGGAAAGGAGAGACCTGCAGAGGCACCAAGGGCTCCCAGGGGGCCGGGAGAGCGCGGCCGTGCAGCGCCAGTGCCGTGGCAGTGTTGGGGTGCACTGGGTGGTGGCAGAGAGATGGGCCCTGAGGATCAGAGAGAGGGGCTCTGTCCTGGGCCTGGAGGTGACCCTGGGAGTGCATCCAGGTCACCGGGGATGGACTGAGAGAGGATTGTGTGTTTATGGACAGCCTGGGCCGAGGAGAAGTGTTCATTGTAGTTTGTGCCCTTACAGGGCATTGTTTGCCTATTACCAAAATGGGTGAAATCTGTGCAATGCCCCAGGCGATTGGGGGACACTGTGGGGAACATCTTTCCTGTTTATAGGATGTGATATCCTGTTGGGTGCTGGGATTTAAGGAATTCTAACTTCACAACAAATGGCATTTACATTTTCCATCTGATGAGCAAAGTCCTTGTCCATGCGTCATTACTGCAAAATTTCAGTGCCATGCTGCGTTGGTGCCCTGAATCTGCCCACGGTGCCACTCTGTCCCTGCCACAGCCAAGGCATTCCCGGTGCTCAGGGAGTGACCAGCCAGCTCGGCAGCTTGCGAAACTGCTGTCAAATCCCTCCAGGTTTCCGCTGAAATCGGAGCTTTTGTATTCATTTGTGTTGTGATGAAAGCGTGCACCAGCACCGTATCGTAAACACAAACAGGGCGATCTTATAAAAATTTCATCTTTATCTATTTTGGGGAGAAATAGCCGTGTCTGCCTAATTGAAGCATCTGTCATTCTGACATTAAATAGTGCATCCATGGCTCTTTTATTATATTTCCTTGCATTTCCCATACACTGTTAAATTGAAATAACACTGGTGGCTCGGAGATAAAGGGAGATAATAGGTATTTTATAATGAGCAAAGAGGAGGATGCATCTTCAGTCAAAGCCCAGATTGCTTTGGGGTTTTTTTTTTTTTTATTTATTTTTTTTGGATGTTGTTATTTTTGTTTGGTGCTGTTATTTTGCCACCCTAAAGGGGGGATTCTGCCACTCCTCTTTCCCAGTGCAAGGAGGAGCCTTTATCCACACGGGAAGGGACGTGAGCGCCAGCAGCTGCTCACCAGCATCTGAGGTGACACCGTTTCTGCTGTGCCACTCCTTGTCTTGGCAAGCTGGGGTTTTAAAAGAGTGATTTTGTGCACAAAATTAAGTTTAATGAGTACCACTCCTGTCAAGGAGGAGCTGGGGCGAATCGATTTGGCCTTGGCTTTGCATAAAGATATAAATAAATAAGTAAAGTAAGTATA
Organism: Struthidea cinerea; assembly: GCA_013397865.1. Lineage (NCBI taxonomy): Eukaryota > Metazoa > Chordata > Aves > Passeriformes > Corcoracidae > Struthidea > Struthidea cinerea. The sequence goes on from VZTI01005930.1 coordinate 751,929, forward strand.
TAAAATAAAGAATAAGTAAAAGCGGATCCAAAGATCCACACGCCGCCCGCTCCGCTCTCTGCACCAATGCTTGTCACCTCCCTGCTGGGACAGGAGTGCCCCAAGGACAGGGATGCCCAGGCCAGACCTCCCCAGCTGCAGCTTCCCCTGGCCGCAAACGAGCCCCAGAAAATTGCACCGTGCCGTGCTTTCCCCGCGCGGATTCTGTAATTAAATCCCGTGCAAAACGAAGCAATTACCAAAGAAAGGCACCGCGTGAGTGCAGATAATTATCAGCGTGGAGGCTCCCCAGGTAGCTGGCACAGAGGCGGTGGCAGCCGCTCGCCCTGCCTGGCACCCACCCGCAGGGATGCTCCTGCTGCCAGGGAGGGGTGGCCTGGCTCCGTCACCTCGCTGGATTTGGGTGGCCCCCACTTCCAGAGCTCCCTGTGGATCCCCGTGGCTCCCGCTGGACTCACCAGAGGGCACAGGGAACCGTGGGGGAGGAATCGGCGCTTAGGGAGGGGAAGGAATAGCCACTGCTTGGAGTAAAAGCACAGATATCTAATTGAGATTTCCCTGAAACCCACTGGAAATAATTAAAATTGACTTCTAATACTTCACAAACTAATTAGGAATATTGGACTGGATAACTACATTGAAGTGTAAGTGGCATTTAATTGGGATAAACTGAATCATAATTGGAAATAAATGCAGCCCCAAACAATAAACAGCCTGGTAGGAGAGGTTATGGGCAGCAGGGAGTGTGGTGCTGGCTCAGAGGCTGCCCAAGGCGCTGGGACATCTCTCATGGAGTCACAGAATCTCCTGAGATGGAAGAGACCCACAAAGATCTCCACGGTTTAACTCCTGGCCCTGCACAGACACCCCAACAACCCCGCCCTGGGCATCCCTGGCAGCGCTGTCCAAACGCTCCTGGAGCTCTGGCAGCCTCGGGGCCGTGCCCATTCCCTGGGGAGCTTGGGCAGTGCCCAGCACCCTCTGGGGGAAGAACCTTCCCCAAAATCCAACCTACCCCTGCCCTGGCAGACCTCCAGGGTCCTGCCCCTGTCACAGGGAGCAGAGGCTGGAGCTGCAGACCCCGATGAGGTCTGACCTCAGTCTCCTCCAGCTGAACACACCAAGTGCCCTCAGCCGCTCCTCGTGCAGCCTCTCCTGACCCTCCCCCACCTTCATAGCCTCCTCTGGACAGTCCCTAAGGTGATCTCTGCCGACATCTCTCCTGGCACACCTCTGCCAGCATGGGCACACCTTGCAGTAATGACACACGGGCAAGGACCTTGCTTATCAGGTGGAGAATGCAAAGCCGTTTACTGCGCAGTCAGAATTCCCTAAATCCCAGCACCCAACAGGATATCACATCCTATAAACAGGAAAGATGTTCCCCACAGTGTCCCC
>VZTI01005930.1:753379-768328 GCA_013397865.1 Struthidea cinerea
ATTGAAAGGAATGAGAGACTTGTCTTTACAAACAGACTTGGGTCCTGTGGCTTGATGAAATTAACATTGAGAGATAAGGGGAAACAATGGGAAGGATTCCACTGATTGAGAAGAGATCTGTCTCTACAAACAAACTGTGGGATGAAAGAACCAATGGGAAAACCATAAAATCCATAAGAACTAAAAATAAATGGGGGTTACACATTAGAAGGGGGTCTTAGGTATTAGGCGTTCCGGGAAGTCTGTACCTCTCGAGTACCTCAGCCAATGGGGAAAGAGAGAGGGAAAATGCGCCCGGGAAATTAGGATAAAAGGGAGGCTGCGCCCTCCTAAAATTTGAGAGACCTTAGGGGAATGCCCCATGGCCTCTCCCTTTATTCGAATAAAGTAACGGGACTCCTCTGTCTCCTTTTTGGACATAAACCTCTGGTGTTGGTGGGCTGATTTTCCTGACAATCCTCTCTCAGTGCATCCCCGGTGACCTGGATGCACTCCCAGGGTCACCTCCGGGCCCGGGACAGAGCCCCTCTCTCTGATCCTCCGGGCCCATCTCTCTTCCAGCGCCCAGTGCACCCCAACGCATCTCTCCTGGTCCATCTGTCCCGGCACATCCCGAGCAGAGCACAGAGCCGGGGCTGCCAGAGGCACCGGCACCAACCGGCTCCGTTACAACACCCCCAGAGATGCTGATCCCTCTCCAGAGGCCCCAGACCCCATTTCCGGAGCCCGATGCGTGTGAGCAGCCCCCAGCCCGTGCCTGCTGGGTTATTTATCCGAGCTTTAATAACACCGCCCTTTCAGTGCTATCAAACAGCCCTGGCTGCCTGCGCTTCTCACTCCCCTCAATGAGCTGGGAACAAATGAAGTGGGTGCAGAGCTGCCGGCCCTTTGTTCTCCCTCATCTGCTCCACTCATTACTTTGAGGAGCCCTATTTTCCTCTTCTTTACGGCTTTCTTCTCTCGAACAATGGGCTCTGAATGTATTCAAGGAACTCTTTTATCATTCACTTCTGCGGAGATCTTGAAGTTCCCCACCTGAACAGTTGGTATTTCTATTTATGAAAACTTTCTTGCTGACTGCCGAAATTGGGGTTTTACTCCTGAAACGACTGGTTAGCTCAATTACGGCCCATTTCGTTCCCCCCGTTTAGATTTAATAGCTACAATTTATAAACGCCAGCCTTCCCTCTTGTTTCCTCATCCCCCACACCCCGTCAGCAAAGCCAGGAACCTTCTGATCTCCCTCCGACGAGGATCCGAGGTGGCACAGGCCATTTTTTGCACATTTTTTACCCTGCTAAAAGAAAACACAAAACAAATTGAGAAAACCCTCAATGCATTCCCTCCCTTTTCATCATTTTCCCAGCAGCAGACCTCACAAAATGCTTTATGGGATGCAGGAAAGTCCTCACCAGCCTGGGAGCCCCCTGGTTCCCTGGTAATACAGAGGATGCTCCTTTTCACAAGGTTGTTTGTTCTTCCAAGCCTGGCACAAAATATTAAAAAGCTGAATGGCTTTTTTTTCTCTCATTCACTCCGACAGCTCCTCTGAAGATCGTTCTGCTCCGCGCTGGTTCCTGGAAGTTTTCCCTCACTGGTAATTGCTGTTTGCATTGCGGCTGGACAGCGCCCGAATACAAAACCTCCTGCCCTGCTTTTGGGACATCAGCTTTTGGGATATCAGCTTTTTACAGGCTGATGGCAGGTGCTGGGTGCTCTGGGTGGCAGTGACAGCGGGTGCTGGGTGCCCTGGGTGTCCTGGGTGGCAGTGACAGTGGGTCCTGGGTGGCAGTGACAGCGGGTGCTGGGTGCCCTGGGTGGCAGTGACAGCGGGTGCTGGGTGCCCTGGGTGCCCTGGGTGGCAGTGACAGCGGGTGCTGGGTGCCCTGGGTGGCAGTGACAGCGGGTGCTGGGTGCCCTGGGTGCTGGTGACTGGGGGCACTGGGTGCCCTGCACGCCTGGGGTGGCAGTGGTGGCACGTGCCGTGCACCACAGGTGCCTTGGGTGGCAGTTTCAGAGAATGGTGGGTGCCCTGGGTGCCCTGGGTGGTGGTGGCAGGGGGCTCAGGGGGTACAGGGTGTCCTACATGCCCTGACTGGCGGTGGCAGTGCTCAGTGGCAGCGCTGGCTTTGCCCAGCGAAGGGGCACGTGGAGCCATGGCTGGAGACCTTCAGAGCATTCCCATCTTGGGGCTCTTGGAACACTGAGAGGAGCTCCAGGGCGGCTCTCACTGGCTCGTGGACCAGAAATAATGTTCCAGTTAACTCCAGCCCATCTGTTATCCCCCCCCTTTGCTAACGGAGCCGGGGTTCTTTACGGTTTATTAATATTTATTCAGCCTGTTTGAAACCTAAGCCTGTTGCAGGAGACTTGGGATACGTCTACAAAGATTTAATCTCCCAGCTCAGATGGCAAACGGGCATCAGAGGGCAAACGGGGTGTGGCAAAGGGATCCCCTCGGAGGTGGTGGCGGGTGCTGAAACCCAAGCCCATGGGAGCTGCTCCTGCTCCAAGGTCAGACACCCCACCTGTCCCCAGCATCTTCTCAGCACAGGTCTGCCTCCGAACGATGCCTTAGGTTTTAACTTTTGTATTTTTCAAACCCTGCACTGCCTGGTGTGTAACTCTGGAGTTTCTTGTGGCCTGTTAATTTCTGCTCTCTCGGCAGACACAACAAAGCCTCTCCGGGCCTGCTTTCCAAGCACACCCAGACCGTCCTAGGCCCAAAATGTGTAAACCAAAGAGCCTCTAAGGGGGGCAAGCAGAGGGGAAATGACATCATTAACTGAAGCTTTAATTGGAGAATTAACCCTGATATGCAAATGAACCAAACCTGCAAAAGTGTGAGGAACTCGTGCCCTGCCGTCCCTCTTGGGGTCCATCCTGGCAGTGGCCTCTGGCTCCCCAGGGGTACCTTTGAAGGCCTTTCAAATAAATCCCCACCTTTATTCCCTTCCTCCTGTCGAGTCGCTGTTTTTAGGTGGCCTCTCAAGGCATCAGTTCTTTGGCACCACCAGAAGGGACAACGAGGCTTCCAAAAATCCTCCGGGCTTCAGAAAGATCCAGTTCAGCTCCCCGCCTCTGCCGGCACCCGGCGGGTGAATGGCTACAGTCCAGGAGGCAGAGGAGCTCCAGGAGCCCATCCATGCCCTTCCATTTTTAGGCATCTACTCCGGATAAAACCGCAGGGACAGCAGGGTGCTCGTGCCAGGACACAGAGGGAGCAGCGTGTGGCACGGTGATGAGACCCTGACCACGAGGAGAGCGAGCCCTGTCCACCCACAGCATCCGGCTCCTTCAGACAGAGCCTGGCAGCGCCCTGGAAAAGTCAGGGATGGGGAAGGAGATTAATAAAGGAGCTTTTCCGTGAGTTTGATAAGCACTAACACGCTGCAGGCTCGCGCTGAGCGGCGCAGACATCGGCTATAACGAGCGGAGCAGCCTCTCAGGAGGCTACAGGAAATCAAGTTTAACATCAATTTTTAACTCTTGCTCTGCATTATTTAATAAGTGGTTTGAAACCTGTCTGGCATCACGAGAGGTTGGAACTCGTTCCTGCACTGGAAGGAGAAAAAAAGAAATATTTTGTTTTGCAATTAGAGGAGCGTCCCCTTGGCCGCGGAGGCGGCATCGATCGCCTCGGCAGCCCGGGGTTTATACAGAGCCCCCGGCAAAGCTTTTCTGCTCCTTTAATGAGATCGTGCAAAGGCGGGAGATGCAGGAGCTAATCTGAACCAGGGCACCTTGTGCCTGTGCCCTTGGCTGGTGCACAGCCCTGGAGAGGTTTGGAACGGCCTAAAAATGAGTGTCCTGTCCGGTTTGGTGACCGGTGAACAGGAGCAGCCCTTGCTCTGTGCTTCTCTCTCCCATGCACAGGGACTAATCACACATCCTCCTTAATATTCTTCTGCCAAGCTGTTACAGCATCACCCAAAACTGCTCTCTGAGTGCTCATGTTGGGGTGTTTTATCTGTGTTTTCCCTGGCTGGTGGCTCTTTCCAGGAAGGAATGCCCGGCTTTTTGCCAGCTGCAGTTCATCATTGCCAAAACCCCACGTGGAGAGCGCAGCAGTTCGCAAAGCTGCAGAGTTGACCCCAAAACAGGGTGTTTTTGGCAAAGTGCCACCTTTCTGCTGGATCAGACCAGGGATGGCGGGAGGAATCACCCGCAGCCTCAATGCTGGGTGGGGTGTCCTTGCCTCCCTGTCGCCAGGCAGGATGCAGGCTCCTCTCCAGCTCCTGCACGTGAAGGGTTTGACTTTTCAAAGATTTCCAAGTATTTCCCAGCTGGAGTAAAACTCACCTTTACCGTTTTATGGAGGCATCAAGCCGATCGTGCTTTTCCACCCCTGTTTTAAGGGGAGCTTTATTAGGTGGGTCTATGGATTTTTCAGTTAAAATAATTGGTGTTTTACACCGTGGGCATCAATACAAATGTAAACACAAGCCGGAGCAGCAGTGGCAGCGATGCACGTCCAGGGTTTGGCTCCCTGGGCTGAGCTGGTCTCGGGTCCTCTAAGGAGTGATAGAGGAATGTCAGACGGGATTGACCAGCTCTCCACGGATCTTCACCACCAAAGCCCACCCCGTGCTGATTCTGGAGTTCCCCTGTCCCTGCTGGGAGCTGTGAGGTGTGACAGGACCCATCCTGGTGGCAGGAGATGCTCTGAGCAGAGGGGACGGGTATGGGCACGGCAACCACTCTCGGGTTGGGAGGGCTGAGCAGCTCTTCTGTCCTTGGGAAGGAGCTGGAGAATAGATTCCAGCAGCTTCTGGAAGCACAGTTCCAGTTGGAATGTCACACCAGGACATAGCATTCATGGGTACCGGTGCATCCCTCCCTACCCGGGCTAGTGAACTCACCCTGGGCTCTCTGGCAGAGGGAGAGGGAGGCTCTATATGCTGTTCCATACTTCCTCCTCCATTTAGATGGATTAATTGACCTTTAAAAATGTGCCCAGAAAATAAATGACCTAATAAAATGAATTATCCTCTTCCACAGCGCTCGAAATCCACTGTAACTTGAGAGGAGACTAATGAAACATTGAAAGCATTGAAGAAACGACTAATGAAAGAAATAACCCTAATAAAGAATAATTGATTAGTCATTTGAAAGCACTGCAAAGCGCGGGGTGAGGGCTCAGCTGGGCCACAGGCCCAGGGCAGTGTGGGCTGACTGGGAGACCCATTTTCCCCCCATTTCTGCTCCTCTGGTGCCAGGCAAGAAGGTGGGAGCTGCTGCTGAGGGCCATGTGGGACCTGAGTGCCACCAGCATGCGCTCATCTCAAATTATCCTTCCTTGCCAAAAATTAAGGGTTAAAGAAAAGCTGGATGAGACCTCTGGAACTGCTGCCACTTCTTCAATCGTAGTTTCCAAGAATTTAGCAAATTGAACGTGGAAGAGGGAAGCCGGCACTGCTGCCACAGCCTCCTTGGGCTGGAACAACTTTGTGCTTGGTTTTTGGCACCACAGAGCCCTTATCTCACTGAGCTAAACCCGTGCCTTAATTTTTACGAGCTCCTCGGCGAGGCTGGTGGAGCAGAACGACAGCAGTATATCCCGCTTCAGAGAGGGGATATTGCTCCCTGGGTGGGAAATAAAGGTGGAAGTGTCCGCAGCGAATTTACGGCTGGCGATAAGCAGGGTTTCACCAACAGTCCCCTGGAAAATTCTGTTTATTGTCGGCCCCTCACTGCCCGGAGCTGCGTCCAGGACAGAACAATTCAGCGACACCACAATTGTCTCCCATCACCCGCCCGGTGCTGCCTGGGAACGCTCCTGCTGCTCCCTCCAGCCTCTCTGGCAAAAGATGCTCATCCCAAAGCTCATCCCTCTGGAGCAGTAACAGGACCAGGGAGCCTCTCCCTTAATGTCATCTCTCATTCTTGATAACCCAGCTGAGCCAGGGGATGAGGAGCACCTCCGCTGTCCTGACTCCTGCGGTGCTGGAGCTCCCTGCGAGTGACACCTGGCACCGCGTTCTCCTCGCACAGGATATTCCAGAACTGTGGGAGGGACAAGCTGGGGAGGGGGCTGCAGACCCTGGCTCGGGCTGGAACAGCCCCGTTGGTCCTGGCAGAGCCACCCCTGCAACGCTCCCCGGGGCAGAGCGCTCGGCGTTACCGGCACAGGCTGCCAAAGCACGGGTGCGTATTTACGTATTTTTTTAAGCAGTCATTAGAAATTCTGCAAAAGAAGGTCCTGATGAAGCGCTCGTTAATAATCCCCCGCCCGCAGGTTGGCGATGCAGTTGTTTGCACAAGCAGCCATGTCCCACCATCCCAATAGGATGTTCTCCCGCGATGGTGCCATCCATAACTCTGTATTAAAAGTGTCACACGCAGCGTGCTCTCGTTCCTCAAACCCGCGCCTTCTGTTTGTTTATTTGTTCTTCCAGCACAAAACAATTCAACCTCCACAGTTATTTTAAGCAAATCAGGTTTCTCTCAGCGTTTCATTTCCATTTTAAAATATGTCCTTGCAGGAGCTGCGGGAGGTGCGGGCGTTCCCAGCAAATCCATCCATCCTGGCTGAGCCGTTCCTGTAAGGGCGTTATTAACACTGGCAGCCAGAGAAGGGCTCCACAGGATGGATGCCAGCCCGCTCTCCCACGAGATGCCAAACGTGGCAGAAAGTGGGGGCACAGGGGCAGCCAAGCCAGGGAGCGGTGCCCTCACTGGAACACAGCTCCAGGCTCAGCGCTCATCATTTCCTCAGCCTGATTTTCTCCTTGTCCCAATCACGACTGCCAGATTAGCTGGAGGTGAAAGGAATATTAAAAGTTTAATAAAGTCGTCAAGACTGAGCCATGTCTGGGCTCTGTCCTTGTCTGTGTGTTACCTTTGGTTGGGATTTAAATTTTCATAAAAGATGTCAGATCTGGACTGAGCTGGCGGGAAGAAATCAGGCTCTCATGTACTTACTGGTATCCCAAAAGAGAGGTGCAGCAGCACAAGTGAACTCCGTGCTGGGGGTGGGAATGCAGCTGGGCCCAGCCAGGGATGCTTCTCTGTGAGAAAAGGCTTTGCCCTCTGCCCTGAAGTGTCCACAAATCCCTGTAAATCTATACTTCCCATCAGTCAGGGCTTCTGCTGGGAAGATCCGCGGCCTGTCTGCACAAGGCCCCTGAGAAGCGGCTACAGAAGGCGCTGGGAGGCAGCTCCAGCTGCCGGATCACCGTCCATAACTTCAGTCCTTGCCATCGATTTTCCCCCTGCCCGCTCGGTGCATGATGTATCTGGTTAATAAAAGCTAAGTGGGAGCTACTGCTCATTCCACAGAGCCCCGGTGCTGCTGTCCCTCGACATCCTTGTCCCCAGCTCCCGATGTCTCCAAAGGGGCTCCGCCGACATCTCCAGCTTCTCTCTCCGGGCCGGTCACGGTGCCCGTGATGGTGACCCTGGGGTCTCTCACAGGGTGTAGTGATTGCCTGAAGCCGTTATCAGACCTGAAGGTCCTCACACCCAGTTTGGAACCCAATCCTGTCCTTCCCAGAGGGAACGGAGCACTTCTCCTACGGGCCTGGGATGTGCTGGCGGGGTTTGGGATGCAGCAGCTCCAGGCACTCAGGGTGCTGAGCCGTGCACCCAAACAGCCTTCCCTAACTCCCCTCCACATCCCTGTCTGTGCAGCCCTGGATGTTCCAGTGATTAATCACGTGCTGAGTGTCAAAGCACAACAAGCAAAAATTGAACCATAGTTCAAAACCAGCACTGAGGTCATGGCTTGAGGTATTGAAGAACTGTCTGTGAGGCACCATAAATCCTAATCTGGGTTTGTTAGGGCTTTATTAGGAGGGGACCCTCTCGGCTGGGGTGCTGTGGTTTTGCTGCTGCCCATGTGCCTGCTCTGGGCTCCCTGGGAGCTGGAGAATTCCCCGGCCCTTCAGACCGAGCACCAAGCCCTCTCCACGTGGCCTCAAGTGGAGACTCCTCATATTTCACACGGAAACTTGTCTTAAAATCTCAGCATGACGAGGGCACTTGGCACTAATGGAATGAAAAATGTTTCTGTTAAGCAGAGAAACTGTTAGGACGGCTTGAAGTATTGTGCTCCTCTGTCAACTCCAAAGTGGGCCAATTTTCCACGAGGTTCTTCTATATATTTGTTCTTAACCTTAAGAATATGATTGCAGGGATAATAATTCAATCCTGCCAGCAGGAGGGAGAGCAAACAGAGAGCTGTCCCGCTGTTTGCCTTGGGAGGGAAGAGCCCAGAGCTGCAGCTGCCTTTGCCCCGGGCATCTCCTGAACGCAGAACTGGAGTCCTGGAACAGCCTCTTCGGGGGTCCCTGGCTGCAGCCCCCCTGGCTGGCTCTCCTGGGAGAAATGAGAGTGTTCTCTGTGGTGGAGTGAGTAATGCCATGGGCGTAGGCACAGTGACAGAGCCTCACTAGAAGTGAAATGAGATCATCCACCAGGTAGAGCGTAGGTAGGGAGCTCCAATTCATCACGACGGAAACGACATTCCAATGCAAATTTCCCAGCTCTGTTGGCAATTCTTAATTGGCCAGTCTATCAAAACAGGTATCGGAGCCGTTCCATCCCGGGGATATGATACTTCCCTCCAGCTCTCAGAAGTGGCTTTATGTGTTTTCCAAATCGTTCTTCAGCTTTGAAAAACCTAATGTAGCCTGAACAGCCGAAATGAAGGACTGCAAACAGAGAGCTGCCTCCGTGCAGGATCCAAATCCCCAAGCAGCAGCATCTTGGTGGCTGGGGAGCAATAGCACAGAGCAAGGGTCATAAATTACCCAGGGTCTCCTGCTCCTATATTTTTCCCCCCCCACTTTTTTAGCAAAATGTGAATTTATGAACACGGACTTTGAATTATTACCCCAAAAAGGCACATTAGGTATTTTACAGCATATTTCATGTAGTTTCTCATCTAAAAAAGGCAGACAGGCAGAGGAGTGTAAGAACAAACTGTTCTTCACTAATAAAGTGTCGCCAAAGATAATCGGCAATTTCCTTTCACTGTGGAGCCTGTACACGGGCTGGATATTTATAGTTCATGTCCCAAGCTGGGCCCCTCTGTGCTCCCCAGCTCCAGCCGCCACCAGCCCCCCAACCCAAAGGAAATTTTCCTTTCTCCCAAGCTTCTCCAGGGTGACAAAAATCTCTATTAAGCCCTTCAGCAGAGCCTAAAGCCTGTGGATCTGCCTGACATTATGATATAGCTCGGAACAGCTCAAAATCCACCCTCGCAAAGTCCACGGGAGTAAGAGGATTAGGAGTGATGGGAAATTAAATGCCAGTTTCTCCAGAAGATGAGTGGAGGAGGCTCTGCTGGTGCCCTCCTGGCCGTGGGCTCGGTGCAGAGAGATGCTGGTTGACAAAAATGTCCTTCCTGGGAGAAGGAGCCAGCGTTGATTCCCTGAACTGTCCCCTCCCTCTTGCCCTTGGGTCTGTCCCAGCTGAGCCTGGCTGGGTTTTGCCTCTCCCAGAGACGTGGCCCTGGCACTTGGCTTTGCCTGCCCGGCCCGAGCTGCTCCTCCAGGATGAAGGGACAAGGTTTGCCTAAAAACGTGAGGTTGAGGCAGCAAATGTAAATTGGATGTATCCGTCTGCTGTGAACTACCTGACCTGGAGAAGAGTTATGGTGGCTTTGGGAGCTCTCGGGGAGAGGAGAAACATTGGGCAGATCGGTTGGAGCAAATGGTAACGAGGATTTATGGGGTCTGCTGGTGGCAAGAGTTTATCTGGGCTCCTGCAAAGTGCTCCTGAGAGAGGGGCATGGATGTGTAACTCAGTGGGGTGGCAGAGGCCACCAGAAGTGTCGCTCAGCCCAGCCTGGACACCAGCACTAAACTGGCCACAATAAGAAGTTAACGAAGGCACAAGATTTCCCAGTGGCTCCTCACTGGAAAGCTGCTCATTTTGGGGTGCTTTGGAGCACACACAGCCCACAGGCACCAACTGGGCCGGCTGCAGCTGCCAGCACTGGCGTTTCCTTCTGCTCCTCCGAATCGCGGCCGCTGGAATCCACCTCCCCATATGTGGCAGCTTCCCAAAACTGTGCAATTAAACAAGTGGCTGGAAATGAAGCCGGAGAAGGGGCAGCTCTGCTGTGGATGTGGGAAAGGAAACAAATGTTTTCATATAAAGGGAGTTTACGCTGCGTATAAATCTGAATGCCAGAAGCTTAATACATTGTGGACAGAAGCTGTTCCATCATTCCAGGGCTATTAAATTTTTTAATCAAACCCTTTAGCTATTAAACTGCTGGGGGTTGGCAAGGGCTGGCTCTTCCTGTGGGTTAAACCCACCACAGTCCAAACAAATACAAAATTAATTCCAGGTGCCAAAGGAATGGAGGAGTCAATATAAGAATAATATTTCCTGGGGCCTGGCTGGTCCCATCCCACCTGCTGGGAGGTGACCTGAGGTTTGGAGGCCTGGGGTGTCCAAAGCCACCCAGGGAGGTGTGGCAGACTTTTGCAAGGACTGGGACTCCCCTGCCCTGCCCTGCCCTGCCTCCTGCCAGCACCCCAGACCCCACGGGGCATTCCGGAGGGGGATGCTGACCATGCTGTGGCTGCCTCCATGCTGTGGCCCAGGTGTCACATCTGGGAGGCATCACACCGGGAGGACAAGAGCTTCTCCTGGACTGTCACAGCCCAGGCGGGGAGCTGCTGCTGTGGGGGGCTGCTCTCATCTGCAGCCCTGCCCTCGGCAGCTGTGCTGCACAGCTGGATGCCCTGCTAGCCCTAACCAAAATATGCCTGTGAAGGTCCAGCTCTCGTGTCCGGCAGAGCGCCAGCAAGGCCGGTGCCACGGGGAAGCCCGTGCTGAGCCCGTCTGTCTCGACAGCTCTGCCGGCAGCCGGAGGCTCGCTCGTCCATCACTGCTGAGGAGCTGCGAGCAGGGGCACTGACACGCTGTCGTGGAAAGAACCAACGCAGGGGAAGCGGTGGGAGGAAAATATCTGCAGCCTGGTGGTTAAAGCTGGTTTTAAGGATACAGAGAAAATTCTTGGTGGGTGAGAAATGCAGTAGTGCACCTTGATTAAGTCGCCTGAAACACGGTGGCTTGCTGCACTCCTGCTCTGGCAGCTGGGCTGGTCGTTACTCCTCACAACCCTGCTGCAAAAAATTCCTGAGCTGCAAAGATGCTGGGAAGAGCTCTCCCACCTTGAGAGCTGCCTGCCTGGCCTCTCTGCTGCGTGGCGGAGGCAGGAGCGTGCCCGTCACCTCAGTGTCTTCTCTCCCAAAATAACCCGTAACTGATGGCGCAGCAGGTAATTATGAATTCCTGCCCGGACCTCAGCTTCTTGCCTCACGTACCAATACCCTTGTAGGTTTTCCCTCAGGCAGAACTGTAGTTTTGGATTTGCTCTTTATCCCTGTAAACGCATAATCTGGCCCAAACCCCGCTGGTCCCTTGCAGCTCATCCTGACAAGGCAGCACTGCATGTGCCTAATAACCCATTCTTTTAAAAAACATTTGATTTTATCCCTTCTAATTGTTTCTCCCTGAAATCTTGAGGGAAAAAAAACCCATGTAAAGCTGCCAACTTTCAAGCCTAAGGAGCTGGATCTTCGAGCTCCCTGGGTTCAGGAGGGAGGCTGTGCAGGTGTCGGATGGATGGGTGGACAGATGGATGGACATGGACAGAGCTGAGCTGTGGGGCACGCTGGCCTTGCCCCATCTCCTGATGTTTCCGTGGGCTCCAAGCCTGGCTGGGTGCCCCAGCAGCCTCAGCACTGCTGGTGAGGTGCAGCAAAGACACATCTGGGAGGTCGCTGGTGATGGCCAAAGTCACTTGCTCACCGCAGCTGCAGGTAAAGCAGGAGGCCCGGGCTGGCATTTACCCACCAGAGCCAGCTGCTTGCCGTTCCCATCAGATCCCTGACTTCTTTTTTCCTTGCTGACCCCAAAATTTATGTCACTGTGTGTCTCTTCACACACACAGAGACAAACCCCAAAACGTTTTGTCCTGGATTTCCAGGCACGGAAGTAAGTCTGGAAAAGATTAAACCTCATTTCAAGGTCTGCTGGGTGGAGGAGTTGCTTTCTCTGCCCTGAACCTTCCTGCTGTTAAGTTTTAAGTTGTGATCCTCTGAGCCCAACGCTCCCTTTGGCCATGCTGGAGAGCCCTGCAGGCGCTGTCACATCCCGATGGTGCCACACAGCACCTTCCCATCCAAATCCCATCCCCCGTCCCTGCCCCTTTGGCACTGACGTGTTCGCCGCTTTCATTACATCCTGTACAGCTAAGCTTCAAAAATATAGAATGTTATCAAATTAGAATAACAGCCAAGAAAAGACGGAGGCACTTAGCTGGGAAATGGAAGCGTGAGCGTTGCAGTGGCGTGGAGCACAGACAGGCCCTGCAGGAAATTGAGCTGGGTTTCAATCACTGTAATGACACCTTGTCCAGCCGCGCAGGGAGAGCGGGAGCTGGAGAGTGGAGCAGTCAGTGAGCAGAGACCAGCTCTGAAAAATGGCCCTTGGTCATGGGCAGGAGGAGGGATTGTGGGTGCTGAAAACCTTTGGTAGAGAAACTTTTCAGCTTTTTGCAGCGTTCTGGGAGAACTTTGCAGTTCTCACAGAAGCTGTGAAAAACACTGCTGTGGGTTTTTGTAAACGAACTCTTTATCTTGCACCTGGGTTTGTTATGCAGCATTGTTATGGTTCTGGCCTTCTAATATTTTGGAAGAAGTGTCTTAGAGCTTGACCAATCCCCTCAAGGGGTGGATGGCCGAGCACCCAACTGTCTGATGCCATTCAACACACTCTTTGCGAAGCCTGTTATAAAAGAATGATTATAATTAATTAAACTACTACTGCTTTCCTCCTGAACTTGTCGCGCCATTCCTCGCCGTTAGCGCCGCTCACAGCGACAAGGGATTACCTGCGAAATGCGGGCAAGGGAGTTGAGGATCTTGGACTGCGAGCAGCCTTCCTTGTCCTTCCTCCGGCATGCACAGACCTTGCCGGTGCTCAGCATCCCCCAAAATCACTCAAGCATCAATGTTTTACCGTTCAGGGAGCAGCCTGGCGAGCACGGACCACTGCCAGAACCAGCCAGTTCCTGCAGGAGGTGTCTCGGGGGCCCTGAGATGCGTGAGAGCAGAGACAGTGGCTGCGTGCTCGTCCTTGCAGCGGGAACATCCAGAGGGCTTCGGGATCACACATCTCTTGGGTCTGAGGAGCTGCAGCAGCAGAAGGGGTGATGCCCTCAGCTCTGGGGGTTCAGTGGGGGAAGGTTCAGAACACCTGGAGCTGGTGTGACCATGGCACAGGTGACACTGGCTGCTGTGCACGGCTCAGGAAAACAGGGCACTGTGTGTGCAAGGAGGGCGATGTGGTTTCTGCTTATCGGCGATCTCTGGTCGAGCTGAGGTGATACACATGGCTTTAGGGACAGGGGAGTATTTTTCTTTCAAATAACAGCACCTACATGTTTAATTTAGGTAGCACAATAACCATAAACCCTAGAAAGCAATTCTTCATTTTAAAAATTCATCTCCTCAAGTTTTACTGTGATTGATCAAAGATATTAAATTTAATAAGAGAATTTATCAAGGTTATCTGATGTCAAAATAAAAGAGCGCCAGGGCTGTGTTCCCTGGCCGGGGGACGCTGTGTGTTTGTGCGTGCCCACATTGTATATCCAGGCACCACATGGGGGAGAGGGAAAACCGAGGTCACGCTGCTGCAGCTTCTTGGGAGAATCCTTCAGGAATGTGCTCTGGCTCCAGCTTCTCACCCGGTTCCCAGTGGAGGGGCTGAACCATGTCCCCCTCTGGCTGCAGGCTCCGGTCCTGGTGTTATTTTTGCATCAAAGCTGGACCCCTGCACGGTGCCACGGACCCACCAGTGTGGAAGGTGCCTGCGGATCCATCAGGGAAAGGAATACCTCGGGAAAAGACAGGGAGAAAGGGCTGGCAGCGCTGGGGATGCTCGCAGGGCCAAGGGCAGCAAGGAGCAGTCAGGAGCTCACTCAGGGCAGAGGCAGAGCCCCAGCTCTCCCCCGGCACTCAGCGTGGGATGGGCAGGAGAGCAGGAGCAGAAATCAGGATCCCTAATTAACGTCCCCAAGCACTGGCACTGACACCGGGAGTTTGCATCCATCACCCAGTGCTGGTGGTGATTAACATCACTTTGCCTTCAGTGCCCTAGGTGTGACTCGATTACGAAAGGGAAACCCCGCGAGTTTAATGCAGTTATCAATCTGAATTACATCGGGCATTTTTAATCATGTAGCTAATTCCAGGAGCCTTTCCGTGCTGGCTTTGGCATCATCCCCCTTCCTGCACTTCTAAAAAAAACCCAAAAGGAAGAAACAAGCAGGGCCTGTGCTTGCCTGCACACAGCTCTGCTCCTGCCACCAGCCCAAGGCAGGAGGGGCCAGGCTGGGTGACACCAGCGATGTCCCCGTGCTGGGCAGAGCAGATCCCTGCCGTGCTCCTGCCTGCACACTCAGCCCTGGCCGGGAATTATTCTGGTCATGAAGAGGGCAAATTACATTTTATATTTCTTGTTAATGCTTCATCCTTTCCTTGAGCTGAAGGAAAAGCTCCCTTTATGAACGAGGTTCAAGACCCACCAAGAATTGTTCAGACAGGTCAAGCGGGAACTGATATATTCAAATAATGACTGTAAAAAGTGTCCATTATCTGTAAATTAAAGCCGGGGTGGCCACAACTCCTCTCACCCCTCTGCTCAGGAGCAATTCTGTTTTGGAAAGTCACATCTTCCAGCCCAGGAGTGAAAAAAAACCCCTTAATGCGCCTCGCTACAATATTGAATTGCCATTATACCGCTGAATAAATAAAGAATGTGGTTTCTGGAAATTCCCATAGATCACCATAAAATGCCTCATTATTGTCGGTGTGGCTTATGACAGGGGATATTAACAGGGAATGGAATCAATAATGAGAGGGAGTGCAGGGAATAGGCTGTGATGGGAACCCCACGGAGAAAGGTGGGGTTTAGGGGCAG
>VZTI01005930.1:801085-817197 GCA_013397865.1 Struthidea cinerea
GCGCCCGGGGCCGGCGGGGCGGTCGCGCCTGCGCGGCGGGGCCGCGTTGCCATGAGAGCGGCGATGGGGCCGCGCTGAGCCAGGTGGGGCCCGGCCCGGCGCTTCGCTTCTGCGCTCGGCTCTCCCTCTGCCCCGGGGATCTCCCGAGGTCCCTCCAAGGCCCCGGGTGCTTTGTCCGCCGCCCGTCCTGGCCGTCCTCCCGGAGCGGTGCGGCCGTGACCCCTCCGGGCCTGCGGGGCCGACGGGGGAGGGAGGGAGGGACGGACGGGGCCGGTGTTGGTGCCATAACACCGGCACGGCCCGGGGTGGGCAGCGGCGGCCCCGGTGCTTGTCTTGTGTCCCCAGCAGTAGCCGCGGTGCGTGGGTGGCATTCCCAAAGAGACTAAACTGACCTTGTGCTTCGCTTTTTGTTCCTCTGGCTCCAACCCACAGACTCTGGTGCAGGTACAGGTTTGGTACAGATTGCTCCTGTATGCATTTGGAGCTCTTAGTTTCAAGATCCATTTTGGATTAGCAGGTTTAATTTATTGGCAGACTGCTCTGCAAGTGAGTTACATCCTTGTTTTGCTCAGCACTAATCAAACCTGCACCGTAAGAACATTTATGGGGCCAATGTTAATTAAAGGGAATATATATTTGCACTCATCATCTACTGACTTGACAGACCACAGGATGCAATTCTTTGACTGTAGTGTCTCAGTGGGTTTTTATCATCCTTCCAGGGATGAGTTTAAGCTTGAAGACCGTGGCTGCGACCAGCTCAGCTCCCCAGGATGCCGCACAAGATCGGTTTCACCGTGGTCAGTTCGTCAGGACACGAGGATGGGTTCAGCGCTCGGGAGCTGATGGTTCACGCGCCAACAGTGAACGGGTGGCGGTCACCCAGGTACTGTGAGGGGATGGTCTTGGAGCACTGAAGTTCTGAAGCACCAAGTTTAAAATGAGTGGCAGATGTACTGTGTGTGGTCAGAGCAGTTTGCAGCATCCCAGACCAAACTGATAAAGCAAAAAAGTTACTTTAATCCCATGGAATCGTCATCCTGGGGGAAAAAAGCACCTTGGTTGACACCTAAAGGCACTGCATTGTATTTAAATGAAGTCCTGGAAAATGAAAACGGGAACTCTTTGTGTTCTTGGAAGTCTTGGAGTTTGCAACTGCTTTGGCTTAGTATGAAAAATCTGTTTGTCTCAGCACATCCTCTAACCATGTGCGGGGCACCTGAGCGCATGCACACAGTAAAGGGAAGGGAAAAGTGTTTCCACTCTACTCTCGGGATTCTTCTTACAATGTTTATAATGTTGGCTTACAGTTAATAGCTTGAACGTTCCATAATTAAATATTGCTCAAGTTGGAAGTGAAGTCCTCTTTAAAAGGACAGTTGAATTCATCCTTTTAAAACTGCATCTCTTCCAGGCTCTGTCAGTACCCCCAGGAAATCATCCTGCAGTTGGTGGAGAGGTGTCGGATCCGGAAGCTGCAGCTGCTCGCTCACCAGTACATGATTGCAAGCAAAATTGAGTTCTACATCAGTGAAAGTCTGCCCGAATACTTTGCTCCATATCAGTCAGAGAGATTTCAGAGACTCGGGTGAGTCAGAAAGTTCGGAATGAGTTTATTGTCTTGGTCAGAAGTTGTACTCACTCTGGGTTGCGTGTGATGTGGACACGCTGTGTGAGCAGCAGAGAGATCCTGGGCTTGTGTAGCTCTGTGACAGAGCTGGAGATGCAGGTGAATTGCCTTGCCAGGAAACAGCACACGTTGTTTCAGTTATGAGGGAATTTTGCACCTGAGCAGCAGAAACAAACCTGTGTGTTTGGATGTATCCTCTGCTCACGTGTTACGTTTTCCTTCCCAGTTATGTCCCTCTCTCAGACAATGAGAAGACTGATTTCAGAGCTCGGGAGTTGAAATCTGTGTACATGGATGCAGTTGGCCAGTACCTGAAGCTGATTTTCCATAAAAATTATGCCAATAAATACAACTTGTATGGGCAGGTGAGTTTAAAGTCCTTACCTGGTAACCTAGGTGACACTTCCCTAGTAAAGAGCAGGCACAGAAATCTGCTCCCTTGATTTGTAGAAGCAAAAAATGTTGGTTGAAAGCTCCTGTATTTATTTTAGTTTGTTTTAAAGCACAAAACACAAATAACAGGTTAGAACTGATCAGCTGGGTGCACCTCATCCAGAACAAACGAGTCAAGAGCATGTTCTGCCGCTCTTGTTTGTGCTGAGGTTGAGCCCACACAGCAGGGTCTGTGTTGAGGACAAGGAACTCCCTTTGAGAACAGCTTTAGGGTCACAAAGCCACTCTTGAGTGTTTTGGACCTGTTGTGGCATTAAGTGAAGGTGTTGCACAGCCACCGTGGTACAGACACACAAACAGCTGCAGGGACTCATTTCAGTTCCATCCCAGACCAGGAAAGGGAACAGCACAGCGGGGTGTTCTCCACACATGCACCCACACAGAATTATTTTCTGACTGTTCCATAAAGCTGCGTCCAGTGGGAATGATGACACACCTGTGAGCCAGGTTTAATACTTACTTGAAAACCCCGAAGCCTGTTGACAGAGTTGTAGCTGTACTGACTGATTTTAGCACATTTTTAGCACATTTGGTGATACATTTTCAGTGGAGCAGGAGGCACATTTAGCACTCAGTGCTTCTCTCTGCTTCCACACCACCCTGCTGACCACAGGCCCTGGTTTTTGTTCCGAGAAAAGAGGAATGAGCTTACTTGTTTCCATTTTCTGTGAATCTCTGCAGGTTGCCCTGGTAGCTGTGAACATCATTGGGGATCCGGCAGACTATGGCAATGACAGCATGAGCAGTGTAAGTACAAAGCACCCCTGTCCTTTTACTGATGCTCCGTCTCTTCCAGAACAGGTTCCTGCAGTAAGGGGATGAACCTTTCTTCTGCCAGTTCTGTGCTGCAGCAGAGCTGTGTTGCATTAATTTATTTTTAATGTTCTCTTGAAGCAAGAAATTTGACCCTAATAAGGGAATACAAAACTTAAAATATAATCAGTTGGGACATTTTCATTTTCAGCCTCTCCTTGCTTCAATGTGCCCCCAGACAAAAGTGCTCTGCCTTGCAGAGCTGATGTTGGTTGTGGAAAGTCAGAAATTCTGTCTTGAACGCACGCCTGATACTGGTGAATGTGCGTTAAGATTTTTTTTCCACCCTTCCAAAGCCTTCCAGAGAGAAGCTGATAGATCACTACTTGGGAGTTAAATCGGATGACCCTGCTTTGGATGGAACTTACCTTGGGTAAGGATGTTCTTTGCATATACCCTGGCAAAACCTCTGCTTGGTGGGAAGTAGTTGTTGGTCTCTGTGTTTTGTTAATTCCCTGCTCATGAAAAGAGAAGCCTGGCTTATTGTAGACTATTTTACTCATTTTATGCCTTCAGGAAACGTGACTCCATTTCACCTCTGGACGATTTGGCCTTTGACATGTACCAGGACCCAGAGGTGGCTCAGATAATCCGGAGGCTGGATGAGAAGAAGCGGGAAGCTGTGCGTCACGAGTGCTACGACCACGCCAAGAAGCTCAAACAGGCCATTGCAGACTTGCAGAAGGTGTTGTTGAAAGATCTTTGACTCCTGAATGTAGCAGTGCTCCAGTGGCCCATCAGGGCCTTGCTGTTTGTGTGGAATTGTAATGATTTTCGATGTATTTCCCAAAAGAATAGTTTTAAAATCAGATAGCTTGATTGAGTAATTTGGCTGGAAGCAATGCAACAAGTAGAGTAAGGTGATTCCAAGAAATGCTCAGTAAGGTGATTCCAAGAAATGCTCAGTGAAGTGATTCCAAGAAATGTGCAGGAATATGATTCCAAGGTGATTTGTACCAATCCTAGGTGGGGGAGCGACTCAGCCGGTACGAGGTGGAGAAGCGTTACGCGGTAGAGAAGGAGGATTATGACCTTGCCAAGAAGAAGAAGGAGCAGATGGACGAGTACAGGCTGAAGGTGTACGAGCAGCTGGAGCTGCATGACCTCCTGGATGCACAGCTGCTGGTGGGTGCTGTTAGTCCAAACTCAGGAGGGTGTTCTAAATAGAGCTGGCAGAGCAACCCAACTTAATTCACAGGTTAATGGAAATTTCGAGATTTACTAAAGGTTTTCAGTTTGCTGTTTGGATGGTGGATTTCCCCAACCTAAGACTCTCAGTGTGGTGTTTTATGAACATGCTTAGTCTCCATAAATCACATTAAACTGTTGAGGTCTCAAGAAAATGGCATTAGAATCCTGAATGTTTTGCATGATTTCAAGACTACCTGATGCAGGTGAATAAGGTGCTTTCTCATATTTTGGAGGGGTAGAGGAGGCTTAGGCTGGTATCAAGGCCAACCATACAGAATCCATGTGATTTTTTATATACATACAGTTATGTAATGTTCTCAGAACAGGAAGTTTTATAATCTCTCCACACATGCACCCACACAGAATTATTTTCTGACTGTTCCATAAAGCTGCATTTGGTGGGAATGATGACACACCTGTGAGCCAGGTTTAATATTTACTTGAAACCCCCACAAGCCTGTTGACAGAGTTGTAGCTGTACTGACTGATTTTAGCACATTTTTAGCCTTGCTGTAAAAATCTCCTTCCCTTTTTCAGATCCGAAAACCACCTGAGTTGCCTCTGGGGTCTGTGAGTGGCACTGAGAGCCCCCTGAGCTCCCCTCCTGAGCCTGCAGACCCACCCCAAGGAGAGCCCCAGAGGGCAGAGTCTGTGCTGGAAGAGCAGATGGTGGATGCCACTTCTTCTGAGTCTGTTGTTCCCTACCAGTCCCCTCTTTCTCCTCGGACTCAGCCCACAACCTCCAAGGAAACATTTTCCAAGGAAAATGTGAGTAGTGTTCCCTCTGTTACTGCAGAAATCTATCAGAGCAAACGATCTGGTGTCCAGCCTTCCAAACAATGGGGTTATTCTTGTGGTTAACTGGGGAGCGATGCTGCTTTGATGTGAGAAAAATTGCACTGAGGCGAATCCAATTAGTGATAAAACCACTTCACTTCTGAGTCGTTTCCAGAACAACAAATTTTATCTTGTCTGCTAGGTTGAATTTTTACCTTACGATGAGAGGCCTCTCCCGACCATCTGCAAGCAGGTGGATGAAGCTGCTGCCTACCTTGAGCCAGAGGTGACTGAAGAGGACGTGGGTGATGCTCCAAGGATTGGGGAGCCCAGACCACTCACGGAGAAGGCACTGAGGGAAGCCAGCCCTGCTGTGGAAGTTTTTGGAGAGACTTTGGTAAAAACCAGTAAAACAAACCTATGGTTTATTGTGCTCAGTGTTGAGTTGAGAGGATTTTTGTGTGTTCAAAGCTGCTATTTAGAAATCTGAGCTTAAAATTAGACCTTGGCTTTATGGGATGCCTCCTTTCAGCGTTTCTACAAATCTGTAGCTCTGACGATTGATTACTTGGTGTGCTGATAAACAGGCAGGATCCAGCAGGCTGCTTTAGGGTATTGGTCTGGAATACCCATAACTTGCCACTGTCTTTTGCAGGGAGAGAAACCCTCACTGTGCCTGGGAGGGCTCCATGAGCCTGACCTGTTAATCCCATTGCACTGATCGCATTCCAAAATGTGTGCTTTTAATAAAGCCACATTCCTGTGGGAAACACCTGGGGATTTTCTGCTTCAGTTGATAACGTTCTTTTTGAGGCTGGTTCTCTGTATAAATGTTAAATATGTATTGAAATATCTGGAGGGACCTTTTAAGAGAGAGACTTGTTCTGTGCTCAGGTTTCAGGAGCGTATTCCAGAACTTGGTCGTATCGAGAGGACGCGTTGCTGGCTGTGTACAAGAAGCTGATGGAAGTGTCAGTGGACACTCCAAAGGAGGATTTAAGGAACATGCTGAGGGCTGCTGTTTTCCTGGTGGAAAGGGCCATCAAAGACACCGTGTCTTCAGTAAGTTGGGATAGGTTTGATGCTCCAGTGAAGAACTGGCAGCCAAAATCGCAGAACCGTGCGGTTGAGATACTTGGAACAAATTGTTTATAAATCTGCTGCTGAGTAAGTCCAAACCCAAAACCTCTCAAAACTCTAAAACAACTGGGCAATACCTGGCATTGAGCAGATGGAGAACACTACCCTGGGCTGAGCCATGAGCTTGAGAAACATCTGCTGATGCTGTACATGTGCAGTGAGGTTGGGCCTTTTTGTTTGTTAAAGTTGAAATACAGCAATGAAGTAACTTTTAGTTTCCAGCTCCAGGGACTGCACTTAGCTGAAGGACACTTGGGCATCAAATAAACCTTAAAGAAGAAGAAAAGAAGAAAATCGAGTTGTTACTCTTTGTAAAACAATTTCTGAAGCCTTTCTTCTAAGTCTTAGCAACAGGTTTTCTGGAAGAGAGTTGTCTGAAGTAGCTTCCATTTAGGGTGTTACTGTAATGCCACATTAAGAATAGATTTTATTGTCTGAAAACAGGGGGCTCTGTGCTATTTTTGCTCAGTGTTTCCTTTTTCTTTCTAACTTAGGTTTTTCAGGCTTCCCTGAAACTTCTAAAAATGATCATTACCCAATATATACCAAAACACAAACTAGGGAAGCTAGAAACTTCTCATTGTGTGGAAAAAACCCTGCCACATTTGCTTTCTAGAACAGGAGACTCTTCATCCCGTCTTCGTCTTCTGGCTTCGACCTTCATCCAGGTGGGTGTTTCCCTTCAAATTTGGGAGCTCACAGGTGGGAAACACCTGATCAGAGTGGGTTGTGAGACCAGGGTTGGCTGCTGTGAAGTGTTACAGCTTATCAGAGAATCCCAGCATAGCTGGGGTTGGAAGGGCCCTCTGGAGACCATCCAGTCCAACCCCCTGCCAAATCAGGGTCACCTGGAGCAGTCTGTGGGTACCTGCTGCTGCTGCAGGTGTGACTCTTGTGTTCTTTGTTGCAAGTGACCTACAGAGGTGACAAAACTCTGCTTTGCAGAGACAGGTAATTGTTCTCATCCAGCGTCTGCCTGCTCATTGACTCTGTGTGTTCCTAGGAAATGGCACTGTGCCCTGAAGTGAAACCTCTCCAGATTATTCCAGTCCACCTGGTTAAAACATTAAAACCAAACTCCCCAACACACCTGGCAATGAGTCACGTGGGATTGGTGGAATCTCTCTTGAGAGCCATGGGGACTGAAAACTCCGGGTTTACTGTCAACAACGTCATGAAGGTAAGAGGTTGAGGTTACAGCACGTGGAGGATTTTCTGATGGATTTCTGGGGCCTTGCCTGGCTGGTTTGGAGTGCTTGAGAATTTCTGAAGATGCGTATTCCCCTGATCAACAGTGCTGGTAGTTTTAGACCAGGTTGGGCAGGGCTTGGAACAACCTGGTCTAGTAGGAGGTGTCCCTGCCCATGGTATGGGGTGGAATGAGATGAGCTTTAAGGTCCCTTTCAACCCAAACCACTCTAGGATTCTATGAACCAAGACACGGGGAAAAAAGAATCAATGGGTTAAAAAGTGTTTGCAAAACCTGTCTTGTAGGAAGATTTCTCCTGCTGCAGGAGAGTCTTGGACTAATAAACGAATCCTTCAAAATGCAAGACAAGAGAGGCATAATCTTTTATAATTATTTTCAGTTTGCCACGGGAGCTCTGGAGCACAGGGCCCATGAGGTGCGTGAGGTGGTGCTGCGGATCATCTTTGCCATGTACAGGGAGCACAGGGCAGCCGTGCTGGAATATCTCCCTCCGGACGACGCCGGCGCCCGCAAGACCGTGCGCTACAAAACACTCTTTGATGGGTTTGCCAAAATCGACGGGAAATCCTCTGAAACTGAAGTGAGGGTATGTAATGAGAGGGCAGAACGTACAGGGCCACTTCAGACACGGCAATTGGCTGAGCAGTGTCCTGATTTCATGGCTGGGTTGGACGCTGCACAGGTAGCAGAGTGTCTTCAGGTGTGTGGTTAATGTTCCTTAGTGTCGAAGGCGCAGTGTATTCCTGTCGCTGTGAGCGGCACGAGTGGTGAGGAAGGATGCAGACCAGTTCAGGAGCAATAATGACTCATTTATTTAATTATAAATCAGTTTATATAACTTGGGTTGCCAGCATGGCATAAGGTCATTAGTCACCTGTCGCTGTTATGTCTGAGGCGCATAAAGAAAACGCCACAGAGTCCAGGCTCATGAACAAGTGGAAGCCGAAGCTTCTTTGCTTTAATAATTTTCTGACTACTTTATAGGATAGATCGCAAAAAGTGTGTTGAGTGGCAATAGGTAATTGGTTCCTCGGCAATCCACCCCTGGAGAGGATTGGCCAAGTTTTGAGTTACCTATTCCAAAATATTTTCAAAGTCGAAGCCATAACAATCTTGCAAAGCAGCCTGCGGGTGCAAGAAGTTTATGAAACTGTGACCTTGTTTAGAATAGTTTACATAGGAAAGACAGTCTGCTCACAGAATATTGAGAAAAGGCTGAAGAATTTCTCTGCTTCTAGCTTTTTAGCACCTACAGTCGCTGACCATCCGCATCCCATACCGGTTGGCCAGAACCTTTCAGAATATTTTCCCAGACAGTATCATAACAATACCACACAACAGCTGCAGGTGCAAGATAGAGACAGTTTTGCTTACAAAACTGTAGCACTGTCAAAGTTTCTGTGAGAAACAGAGCTCTCACAGAGTGCTGCAGAAAGCTGGAAAATTTCTCTGCTAACACTTTTCAGTGTTCACATATTCCCTATAATCACTCTTGGGAATAAAGCCAACAAGGAATACAGAGATGGACAAGCAGTTTGGAAGAGGCACAAATGCTGTTTTCTGCTGTCAGTCCTTGGGAACAGTGAGCCCAAAGGCTGTGCTGTGTGTTCCTTTCAGGTGGTGCAGAGGAATTTGGGAGAAGGGAGGTGTCACTGTGTCACACCCATCCCTTAACCAAGCAGGAGATTTCCTGTCCTGCATCAACCATGAGCGCTGTGCTGATGTGTTTTGCAATCTCTTGTGTGTGAGGGATGGTTCCAAAGCTTTTGGAACTGACAGCATATTTCCTGCCAGGTGCAGAGAAAAGCAGCAACAGAAGCGGAGAAACAGACAAAGGAAGAAATGGAAGTTCTAAAAAGCCACCCAGCAGCTCTAAAGTTAGAGTTACTAGAAGAGGTTGAAGCTGAAGAGGTGGGCGTGTTTTGGTTTAAGGTTTTTTTGATTCTTTGCTCCTCGGGTATCATGGACTTCGATAATGAACATTGGAGTTGTCTCATTAAAAAGAGAGAAAAACTCCAGACATACCCCGGGTGCCTTTTCTCCTCAGCAGTCCAGCTTAAAATCTGGGGTGTTGTTTTTCCTAACATAGTGTAAAATTTGGATTCTTTATTATAATATAACAACATAATAATACCTTTGTAATGTAAAATAATACCTTAATACGAGAGATTTGCCCTAGAACCAGAAGCACAAACGTTGTAGTGCATTGGCTCTGCTTCTAAATTTTAAATTCCAGACAGAAATGAGAATAATAGTGTGTTCCCTTTCTCCCTGGAAGGCAAATTTCTGAGTTAAATTTCTTTGTTCGATAGGAGAAAGAATCCGATTTTTGGAAGACAGAGATTCGAGGTAGGTAGTTTCAAATAAGAGTTAAGAAACATAGATGAATTAAAATGTGATCTTGGTTTAATAGTTCTCTCCTTACAGGTTACCAGCTATATGGAGGCCCCCAGGCTACAGCAGCAAAGATTCAGGAGGAGCTTTCCTCTGTTGCAAATTACCTGGATAAGTGAGTGAGATGAGCCTCTAATCACCTTAAGCACTTGCTGTCACCTGTGAGCCCGCAGCAGTAATAACGTTTTTCCAGTAGATCAAAGCTAATACCTGCAGCAGTGAAACAAAAAAGACTAAAATCTCCTCTAACACATTGGAATTATCACCAGGCAATCCTAGCTGCTTTTTTTTTTTTTAAGTTCTTGGATAGTGTGACTTTGCACTTTTTTTTTTTTTTTCTGAGTATTTGCTCGTGGGATAAGAAATAGCCACAGTTTAATGTTCAGCTGCCAGTGTGAAATAAGGGGAAAATACGGTGTGGCTTTGCTGGGTGTTGTAGGGGGAGGGTGTGGAGGAAGCTCTTGGAAATTCTGGAGCCAGGAAAGTCAGTTTTGGTGAGCTGCTGTCCGAACTTTTGTGGAATTTTCTATAAGAAAAAATGCTCTGTATTTGTGTTTACCATAAATTACTCCCAGTGCCTGCCCTGTCCTCAGGTCAGCACTACATAGGGAAAAGAAGGTCTTCAAGGTATTGGCTGTTTTTCAGCAGTAGCTTGGAACAGAAGGAGCAGGGCTCATCCATTTCTCTCTGATGTCACTGATGTTTGTATTTTTTTCCCAGCTTGTGTATTTTTTGTGGTGAAAGGAACAAGTCCTTCACAGAGGAAGGGTTGGATCTGCATTACTGGAAGCACTGCCCCATGTTAACCCGATGTGAGCACTGCAAACAGGTCAGACTGAGCTTCCCAGAGCCACTGAAGACATTGACTGCTGCTATTCTGGTTTAGAGGCACTGTCAGATATTTAACACTCAGGCAGGTGAATTCTGAACACACCTGTGTGATTTGGGTAGTGCTTTTGGGAAAGAGCAGCGTTAGAAAATGAATGAATAAATGGACTGAAATTGAATTTTCCCTTTGTCCTTTTTGAAGGTGAGGCTAAACTGATCTTTTTTTAAATCCCATCCCTATTTGCTCAGCACAAACCTTCGTGGCTGTGTTGCAGATGCTGGAGATTGCCAGCCTGACGGAGCACCTGCTGACTGACTGTGACAAGAGGGACAGCTTTGGGAAGTGCCCACGCTGCAGAGAGGCCGTGCCCAGGGATGAGCTGCCCAGACACACAAAGAGCAGGATTTGCAATCGTGAGTAGCTCCAAACAGGAAGGTGGAACATCAGAGGTTCAGACTTTCAAACACCAGGGATCTTTGCTTGTGTTTCAGACTTAGGGATCTAAGTAAATCCTCAGGGGGGAAAAGATTTGGGATAAATGCCTGAGTTTTGCAGTGCTTGGCCTCTGTGAATGTGCGTGGGGAGGATGAGTGAAAGTACTGGAAAATCTCTGCCATATCCCTGTGGATTAAGCACTATCCCAGCGCAGAAAGGACGTGGACCTGTTGGAATGAGTTCAGAGAGGGCACCAAGCTGATCAGAGGGATGGGTCACCTCTGCTGTGGGGAAAGGCTGAGAGAATTGGGATTGTTTAGCCTGAAGAAAAGGCTTTGAAGTGACCTAACTGTGGCCTTTCAGTGCCTGAAGGGGTTACAAGAAAGGTGGAGAGAGACAGTGTGCAAGGGCCAAGAGTGACAGGACAAGGAGGAACTGGATGATCTTTAAGATCCCTTCCAATCCAGGCAATTCTGGATTCTATGATTCCTTTTGATCTTGTTTTGATGAAGATGATTAAACATGGGGCTTCTTTGGGAGCAGTTAATGATAATGGGGCAGGAGCTGGGTTAGTCATGGGGTAGTTTTATGCTACTTGCTGTGCAAATTCTCTTCTTGTGTCTGAAATTAGCCTCTCTTTGCAATTCTTACATTATTTTTCAAACAATTTCAGCTGCCAAACCAGAAAATGTGGCCAATCGTTGCCCTCTGTGCCATGAGAACTTTCCCCCTGGAGAGGAGGTGAGGCCACCCTTCACTCTGATGTTATGTTAATTATGTTAATGTCACATACCTTTCAAGATACATTAAAATAATGGCTATATTAATTTCTATTTCATATCAAGGATCTCACACTTTGAAAAAGCAGATTAAAGTGCTGTTGCCATAAAGCCTGTACACAATTATCCTTTTCCCCATGTGACATTGGCTCATTTTGCTGGAGTTGTACTATCACTTCTTTCTAATTGACTTCAGGCCTGGAGATCTCACCTGATGGACAGAGATGGCTGTAAAATGAACCAGCGGAGGACATCCCCCATGAACAAAACCATTCTGGTGCAGCCTGGTGAGACATTAGTTAATGATAATAACATTTGCTTAAGGAAAGTGTTTCATCCCCGAGAGCTGGGTCTGTGCAACTCGTGGTTTGCGTTTGTGTGAGCTGAGTGATGGTTCTTGTGCTGGAGCAGTGTGCTTGGGGAGCAAATCCCCAAAATCAGGCAATAACAATCATGTTAAAAGGAGGACACGAGCTCAGCTGGTGGGGAAAACTGGCAGAGTTGATAAATTGATCGGTTCAGGGTTTTTTTCTGCAGAACAGGATGACCATGAATAGAACAATCAGCTGAACAGTGTTCTGGAAAGCTCCTGAACGCTGACACAGGGAACCAGAGCCTGATTTAGCTTTTAGTGGCCAATCAAAGGGTGCTAATCTGATCCTAATTACCGGGTGAACTGAACAGTGAGTGCTGTGCACTGCTTTTCCTTTCCAGTCCAGACCCAGGAACTTGACAGATTTATCATTGTGCAGCTTTTTTACCATCAAAGAGACTTTGATGCTGATGTCAGGTGGTGTTTTTTTTAACAGTTGTCTTTATGAGGCACGTGGAAAATCCTTTTCTTTCCAGAACACAGAAGTTAAACAAACTGCCTGCAGCACCAGAACTTCTGGCCAGTAACATCCAAACCTTTCCTCCTTCAGCCTCTGGAGTTTTTTAGTCAGCTGCATGTTCAGAGTTCACCTGCTCTGAGCTGTGCTTTGCTCATATCTGCATGTCACTACTCCAAGCTCCTGGAAGGAGCTCTGGAATTGCCCATTCCAGCTCACCTTAATGAATCACAGGGGTTAAACTCAGCACTTCCCAGTCTTAAACTGGATCCACAGTTCAGTCTGTCCTCCGATTTGCTGTTTGTCCTGGCTGATGAGATGCCAGTCAGTTGTTAGTTTGTTGCTGCTTAGAATTTGGTAACAGAAGCAAATCCTGCCTGGATAATCTCTCATTCCAGAGCTATTTCCTAGAGATAGGAAAAGGAGCTGTGACCATTGAGTCTGACCACTGCTGGTGTGGAACATGCTGGGGCACAGTGCCTGCCAGCTTCTGGTTGCTTCAGTCATTCAGACTTAACAGATCTTGGGAATCAAAGTGATGGATTAAGTTCACTGCTGGGACTAGGTGTGCTTGCAATAATGATCTCTGTTTTTCTCTTCACAGCCAAAGTAGGTGGCTACTATTTAAGGAAACCGGGTCCTCCAGGAGCAAAGTTTCAACCTCCTTCAATAGGAAGCAGGATCCGAACCCGAGGGGGCCCAAATAAAAGCACTGGCAAAACATACTCAAAGCGATGACAGGACAAGTATTTCTTCCTTTGTCTTAATAACTGGGCACGTGGCTGTTCAGAGCTATTTAAAAATTGTGGGCAGCTTGTATCATCTTTTCTGTGGGCTGTTTTTAGCCTTGAGCAGTGCCTGGTGTGATCCCCACAGCCATCCCTTGGCGTTGCTGTCACTGCAGCACTGGGCTTAGCTCCTAAAAATGCTCGTGTTAGAAATACCAAATGTTCTGGGCCACAAACATTATTTTGACAGGTAACTCTGCTCTCCCTTCCAATCCCATGTCTGTAGTTTAATGGGTTCAATGAAGCACATTAGTTATGTCAGGGGAGAGAAGTCTCTTCCCTGAGTCCCCCGAGGTGCTTGAGGAACAGGAGCCTGGCGTGGGGAAAGCCTGGTCTTAACGTGTACGTCAGATTTAGGGTTCTAAAGGCAGCCGAGCTGTACCCAAAGCACTGCTCAATCCCAGGAATTAGCACCACATGGACAAGCCAGAGGGCTGGCTGGATGTTCTCCTGTGTTGTGCTGCTGTGTAGGAGGTGACAGGACATCGTGGCCTCTCTCACTGTGCACCAAGTGCCTTACGAGCCCACCTGGCAGGAGGGTTAAACTAAACCCTCCGAGTCTGTGTCCCCAAGAAATGGCCCCTTACAGAAATGAAAAAATAATCTTGGCTGGGCCCCGAAGAGTTGAATTAGTAAATTTAGACCTTTTTGCCTACCTTAGTGCACTTTCAGCTCAAATACTGAGCTTTTCTAGTTAGATCTTGATTAAAACAACCATCCACAGGTTGCAGCGTGTCTTTAACAGCTTCAGAGGGACAAAGTCTATTAAGACCCAAGGCATGAAGCTTTGTACCAAAGCAGCAGTTCTCACATCTCTACCTGTAACATTCCAGCTGTTGCTTTCCAGGATGGAATTGGTACCATGGGCACGGGAATGAGGGATCATAATAATATAAGGGGAAATTTGGGGGTTTTTGCTCCCATGGAGTGAATGTGTGGTGTTGTTTTGTATACACAGAGCTGATTTTGTAATACAGTTTTTCTAGTTTGCCTGCAGCCCACTTAGCAGCTTCTGGATTTTCCAGGTAGATCAGTATGCTTGGATTTCAAAAATCTTCATATAAATTGTTTCTCTAACTCTTCCAAATACATATCTCAATCATTACACACACATTAGGAACATATATACGTATGTATAGATATGAACAAATACACAGGTATTTTTATTTTCCCTTTAGTGACACGGGTTCCTGTTTGAGAGCCTGATTCTGTATGCTGAATAAATAATAAATATCTCAAAATAACTATTGATCTTGCTCAGAGGTGTAAGGATGAAAATTGCTCTGTGGTACAATAAGGAAATAACTTAGCAGTGATAAAATGGCAATTTTTTAGAATGTGAAAGGACCCTTTTGGAACACAGTAGTACCACCAGTGTCATCTTTAAAAGTGGATTTCCTGGGGCTGTCCCTTAATAAATTACCTGGGTTTGCCACAGTGGCAAAATAAGCACTGGGGTGAAAAACACTGTGAGGTTTAATGCTGTGCCATGAAGTCTTGAGCAAAATATTCCAGAGGAAAACCATTGCACAGGTGCAGGTCTGAGCAAGGGAAAGAAGGTCTGCAAAGTGTTGGACTGGAAACTGGATTTGGCAACAACAGGACCACAGTGGGAAAACAAAGAAAGAGTGTGGTCCTGAGCTCAGGGCTGGTTTCTGTGTCATCTCTGTCCGAGTGAACTGTGCCTGAATGTCAGCTGAGGTGTTTTCATCTGTGTCACTTCAGAGATTATTCCAGAGCAGCCCCTGTCCACGTGTGCAGGAGCTGATCTCATCCCAAAAGACCTCTTGGTGTTCCACTACCCCAAGAGAGCAATTTATAGTGATTGCATGTTCGTAAGTGCTGGATGAGCAGAGCAAGTATTGAAATCTGGGAGATTTTATCAAGAAAAGGAGTCACTTGTGTTAAATGTCAGTTATTTTTATTGCACATATTTAATAAATTACTTTAGCCAGTCTGGAGGGTACCTCTGCATTTTCCAGCTGCTACAACGGAAATCGGTGCAGGGGAGAATGAGGCCATGGCTCCTGCAGCACCTGGGGGTACCTGTGTGTGTTGTACCTGTATGCATGTGACCCCGACCTGTGTGACCTGTGTACCAGTGTGTGCTGCAGCTGTGTGAGCTGAACCTGGACCTGTGTGAGCCGTACCTGTGTGAGCTGAACCTGGACCTGTGTGAGCTGAACCTGTGTCAGATGTACCTGAACCTCTGTGAGCCGTACCTGTGTGAGCTGAACCTGGACCTGTGTGAGCCGAACCTGTGTGAGCCATACCTGTGTGAGCTGAACCTAGACCTGTGTGAGCCATACCTGAACCTGTGTGAGCCGTACCTGTACCTGTGTGAGCCGTACCTGTGTGAGCTGTACCTGTGTGAGCTGAACCTGGACCTGTGTGAGCCGTACCTGTGTGAGCTGAACCTGTATCTGTGTGAGCCGTACCTGTACCTGTGTGAGCCGTACCTGTGTGAGCTGTACCTGTGTGAGCTGAACCTGTATCTGTGTGAGCCGTACCTGTACCTGTGTGAGCCGTACCTGGGCCTGTGCAGCACCGCTGGGGCAGACGCGCTGCTCGGCGGCGATGCAGTCCCGTGTCGTGCCCTTGTTTAAGGTATCTCTGCATCCAGGAGCAGCGCCCGGGACGCTCCCGGCGGGACCGTGCCGCCGCTCTCCCGCTGCTGAGTTCCCGCGGCGGGTTCAGGTCGCGGCCGGACCCTCCCCGAGGGCGGGACCGTGCCGGGGGCGGCCCGTGGGCGGTGGCTCCGGCTCCGGGCGGGGTCTGGGCGCGATGGCGATGGCGGCGGCGGGGCCGTGGCCGGAGCTGGAGGCGGCGGCGCGGGAGCGGCG
>VZTI01005930.1:825726-839785 GCA_013397865.1 Struthidea cinerea
AGAGGAGGGCATGGAGATGGGGAAGGGTCTGGGGAGTCAGTCCTATGAGGAGTGGCTGAGGGAGCTGTGGGAGGCACTTAGTGCTGTGGTTTAGTTGACAAGGAGGTGATCAGTGAAAGGTTGGCCCTGATGATCCTGGAGGTTTTAATTCTCTGTCTCACCCGACCCCATTCAAAAAGCATTTGGACGACGCCCTCACGTGATGGCGTTCTTGGGGTGTTCTTATGCAGGAGATGGGCTCAGTGATCCTTGTGGGTCCCTTCCAGCTCAGGATATTTTCTGATCTCTGTCTCCTCAGCTCTGCAGGTCCCGACTCCAGCCTGAGCCTGAGCCTGCCCCTGCCACTCGACGTGCCCTCGCTGCTCTCCCATCCCTCCTTCGTCATCTCCACTGGTTCCAGCGCTGGCTACAGCATGGTCCCCTCGCCGCCCTCCTACCACAAGCTGCTGGTTCCCCACCACCCCATCACCGCCGCACACAGGGACGACCCAACGCCCTCCACCTCCGCCAGCCACCCCTCACCACTGGCCACTTTCCACACCAGGATGGCACCTCTTGGCCAAAGCGGGGCCGCACCTGATACCTCCAACAGCCCGGCACCCCCCTCATGTCATGGCGGCAGCGGCGTTGGCCTCGTGCTCTTTGGCGCAGGGCTCGTGAGCAAAGCCTTGTTGCAAAGCCTGGCGGAGGAAACGGGCTGCTGCCTGCTGTACGTGGTGGAGGATCGGCCGGAGGAGCTGGAACGTGCCTTCGGCACCGAGGTCCCGGCCGGCACCCGGGTGCTGCGGCAGCAGGACGCCGCCGTCGCGCTCGGCGATCCGCGGTACTGGTGGCCACGAGCTCCCGTGCGTGGCTCTGCTCGGGCGGGGGGTCCCATACAAGTCTTGCCTCCCACTCTGGAAGACTCTGTAGCAAACCCAGGCTGTGCCTCTGGCCACGCATGTGGGACTGAGGGCCCCTTTTGTCACCTACCCAAGGGTCCTTCAGGAGTCTCTGAGAAGCTTAACTGAGCTCGCGTACCTGGATTAATGGAAACTTGGAGGTGTTTAGTTACAGGCAGTTTTGTTAAGAGATATAGAAAACCCCATTTTCCTCCATTCCCAGAGAACAATAATAAATGACACCTTCCCTGCTGCCTGCCAGTTTTCCTGTCTCAGAGCAGCTGGCTGAGTTTGGTGGCTCTTGGAACTCTCAGAGATGAGTGAGGGTTGGTGTGAAGAGGGAGGATCGTGGTGTTTTGCTTTACAGTTGAGCTGAACAATTGTAACATGACTTTAGTGGTGGTGTTGCAGTCCAGTCCAAAATTTGTGTTTTAAACACTGCAGGAGCAAAAGGCAGAGCATTTAGGAAAGACTGATTTGATACTAGAAAGTAAAGAATCACATTGATCACTTGTTCAGCAACTCCACCACATGATTAGTTTGGATTTCTGTGTGTGTGTTAACTGACAGGATTTAACTCCTTTTTAAAGGACACCTTTAAAAGACTTTCTCCTTTAAGATGCAGGAAAAGCAGTGCAATTCCTTTGTGCCACTTGTGATTTTAATCTATGTGTGTCACTCAATATTTCATCCTTGAAGCGGACACCAAGTTCCTTGTATAACCCAGCTGGCTCTTCCAGAGCAATGGGGTTTTAGGCTTTTTAAACTGCAACCAGAAGGAGCTTTTGAGCATTGTTCAGTGTAGTGAAAACCTTGTCCTCACTGAAGATCTCTCTTGATTCCTGCAGGGTCTCTGGAGCCATTATTTGTTCCCCACCTGACGAAGCCCCTGAGATGGTAAGAGATGCCTTACGAGCAGGTAAGAGGAGCAGCTGCACATTCAGCTTTTCCCTGTGCCTGTTGATGTGCACCTGTGGGCGTGTTTGTGTCTCAGCAACAGCCCTGGAGCTGCGCAGACTCTCTAATTGTGTAATTAAAGTCACTGAGATCACTGCTGATGTTGATGGCTGGACACCAGTGGGGTTTGTGCTGTGATGATCCCAGCATGACTGGGCAGTATCTCATCCTAAAATCCTACCAGGACTCGCAGAAAAGCTGTCACCAAACAGTCCCACTCCTGCGGTCTGGGACAGGAGAAACCACAGCGGGCAGGCAGAAGGGAGTAAATGCCATCAAAAACCAGAAATATAACGTGTTGCTGTTACGTCTGAGACGCATAAAGAAAACGCCACAGAGTCCAGGCTCATGAACAAGTGGAAGCCGAAGCTTTTCTTTAATAATTTTCTGACTACTTTATAGGATAGATCGCAAAAAATGTGTTGAGTGGCAATAGGTAATTGGTTCCTCAGCCATCCACCCCTTGAGAGGATTGGCCAAGTTCTAAGATACCTATTCCAAAATATTTTCAAAGTCAAAGCCATAACAATCTTGCAAAACAGCCTGCAGGTGCAAGAAGTTTATGGAACTGTGACCTTGTTTAAAATAGTTTCCATGGGAAAGACAGTCTGCTCCCAGAATATTGAGAAAAGGCTGAAGAATTTCTCTGCTTCCAGCTTTTTAGCACCTACAATAACGAGCTGTGTACGTTACTGCAAGATGAAGATGTTTTGTGCAGCTGTGTCTCCCCTGAGCCCCACGTGTGTCCCGTTTTGCACAGGTAAAGGTGTGTTCTGCGAGGGGCTGCCCAGCGTGGACAGGCAGGCAGCAGAAGCCTGTTTCGATGAGGCCGACAGGTGTGGGAGGCCACTCGTGTGCGGGTTCTACAAGTAAGATCAGCAGTTTCCCTCTGATTTATTCTTGATAAAATCGCATGTCTGGAAGCAGCACTGATTCCTCAGGCTTTCCTGGCTTTGTCCTCAAATCGGCTTGGTTTTCACCTCATTCCTTGTTTCCCTTGCAAGGCGCTTTGACCCAGCCCTGCAGTTCCTGTACAAGAAGGTGCGGGACAGCCGGGCGCTGGGCAGGATCCACCGGATATCCACCATCAGCAGCCTCTATCCAGCAGCCTCTCTGAGCCTCCTGAAAGCCTCAGGTACCCAGCAGGTTCCTGCTGAAGAGTCTGGGCTTGTATTGGAGACACTTGGGTGGGAAAGGGCCTTAAAGCTCATCTGTCCCACCCGCTGCGATGGACACAGACACCTTCCACCAGACCAGGTTGCTCCAAGCCCTGTCCAACCCAGCCTGTAAATGTCTCTTGCTGTGTGTTCTGTGGGAATTCCCCTGAGTTTGTGTAGCCTTAAGATCCATGGGGTTTTTTTGAGGAGTGTTTTCTTTACCAAACTTTATTTCTGTGCTTTTTTTTTTGTCCTTTTAGTATTAGTTTCTTCACTGTGGGGGCTTTTTATACCATCTCTGTGCAGTTCAGAAATGTACATTGACTGTGGGTTCCAACGTGGAGACCTTAACTCTCAGTTTTGGTTCTTCCAGGTGGAATTTTTTACAACGCTGCCGTGCATGACATAGATATTATCAGTTTGTTGTTGGGAGAGAGCGTGCCAGATACAGTATTTTCCCTGGGCCATGCCTTCTGTGCAGGTGAGAATGAGTCTTTTGATGGTTTATTGGGTACCTCTGGACTTCAGTGGTAAAACCAGGAAGAAAAGAGAGAACGAGAGCATTGTTCCATCATGGAGCAGCTGAAAAAGCAGGCTGGTGAAACGGGTTCCTCGGGGGTATTTGGTGAGGATGTCTGAATCTGGTGACTCTCCTGCTGATGTGAAGCATTTGCAGTGGAGTTTTCATTGAATGTTACTCTGCAGGACACCAGGTTTGGAACCAGAGTGCAGAAAATACTGAGCAAAGCTCTGAGCTCACGAGAGTGTCAATGAATTGTTCATTCTCTGCTTTCTCTGGTGTAGAATCTTGCGACGGTTTGGACGGTCGGGATGGCTAGAGACGAGAGATCTCTGAAGATAGGTCTTTGAGCATGAGATTTATTGTGAAGGGTGTGGTTGCAGGGGCCCTGCTCGGAGCTGCCAGCCGCAGCTCGAAGCAGGGCAGGAAAGCAAGAGAGAAGAGGAGAAGAGAGAGGTAGAAGTAAAAAGGCAGAATAATTAAGTTCTCGTTTACAATACTATAAATCTTCTTCTGTGCTGAATATTCTAATTTCCATTAACCAATCTAGTACAAGATACAAATCCTATAGCATTTGCTTACAGCCTATAAGAATCATTACATTACCATACTGTGTTACATTTTAAGCCCTAAAAACTACTCTTTGGACCCCTTCTGCCAGGCTGGTAGGGTCTGCTCTGACCCTTGGACCTGTCTGCAAGCAGAGGGTATTGTTCAATCCAAAGGGGATTACCTTCTGCTGGCCATACCATTGTTTTCCAGTTGCTCAGTAACTAAGGCTTGGTATCTCAAAGCTTGCTTTCATTTCAATCTTGCTTAAAGTTTCAATATTCTCAGCATCTTTTGCCAGGCAATCATATTTATAAGGCTTTCCTGTTTCATCTTCCCCAACACTCTGGCCCTTCCCTGTGGATCCCAGCACAAGGCTGTGTGTTTGCTCAGGGTCGTGTCGGGCTGACGGGCACGCTCTGGGTTACCACACTCATTTAAACGAACCATAAAAGGTGGAAGATGCCATTTTTAAAATGGAAATGCAGAGTTTTAATTAAGGTAATTGCAGCAGCTGCCAAGCTTGGCTGGCTGGGGTGAGGAGGAGCAGGATGCAATGCTCTCCTCCGTGGCACAGCATTGAAATGCAGCAAACAAGAGCCCTCCAGGAGGGTTCTGTACCCTCTGCCTTGCTCCAGCAACATGCTGGAAGTTGCCCGATCCTGGAAGCAGAGGCGGGTGCCCTCGTTAGGGAGAGCTGGAGGCCGGGAAGATGGAGTTGGGCCTGGGGCTCTGTGTTCCTGCAGAGCTGCCCGTGTTCCATCAGGAACGCTGGCGAAGCAGCTGGAGTGCTGTCACCAGTGCGTCCTGTGGGAAGGTGTCACGGAGCCAGTGTCACCTCCCGAAGGAAGAAGAGCCGTTTGTAGCTGTAGAATGTGCTGGTGTGCTGTTCCTGGGCTGAGCCAGGCCTGTTTTGTCCCCAGACATGGGCTGCCTGAGGGACGTGGACACGGTCGCCATCAGCATGAAGTTCCCCAGCGGAGCCATTGTCACTCTGGATGTCAGCCAGCACTGCACCAGGAGCTGTGACCAGCGGCTGGAGGTGGGCTCCTGCTGCTCAGTCAACTCTGTTTTGACTCTGCAGCCCAGCACAAGTTCTACCCTCTGAGTGTGCCTGCAGCACGTTTCCCAAAACCACTCTGTCGCTGTTAGGTCCGAGGTGCATAAAGAAAACGCCACGGAGTCCAGGCTCATGAACAAGTGGAAGCTTTTCTTTAATAATTTTCTGACTACTTTATAGGATAGATGGCAAAAGTGTGTTGAGTGGCAATAGGTAATTGGTTCCTCGGCCATCCATCCCTAGAAAGGATTGGCCAAGTTTTAAGATACCTATTCCAAAATATTTTCAAAGTCAAAGCCATAACAATCTTGCAAAACAACTTGCGAGTGCAAGAAGTTTATGGAACTGTGACCTTATTTAAAATAGTTTACATGGGAAAGACAGTCTGCTCACAGAATATTGAGAAAAGGCTGAAGAATTTCTCTGCTTCCAGCTTTTTAGCACCTACACCCCTCTATGACAGAATCACTGAGGTTAAAAAAGACCTCCAGGATCATCAAATCCAACCTGTGACCAATCCCCACCTTGTCACCCAGAGCAGAGCTCTGAGTGCCACATCTGCTTGTTGGGCTGTTGCCTCAGCAGCAGTGGCTTCTTATCCTTTCTCAATCTACAATCCAGTTTCTCTTTTCTCACCCAAATTTTTCCCTCTGTTCTGTGCATTCTGTGGTGTTATGAGCTGCATGAATCATAGCTGAGCAGGAACTGGTGTCAGCCCTCCCAAGGCTGAAATTGTGCAGATTTCCTTTGTCCTTTCCCGGGTGGTTTCAGCTGTGTAGCGGGAGTTCAGCATATTAAAGGGGAAGAAAACTGTAAATTCCTACAGTCGTGAGTAATTACAGCTGTGGGGGCTGGTCTTGGGAAGGAATTTCTGTTAAACACTTAGGAAAGGGGCTTTGCTCAGGTGAGGTGTCACACAGGTGGAAGCCACTGTACTATAGCACATCCCTGGTGTCTGTGTCATGTCTGAGCCACACCAGGGCTGGGGCAGGTGTGACTACTCAATTCAGAACCAACTTTTGTCTTGGTTTTACACACCAGGGCTTTTCTAACCTGGCCAGGTATGTGAGATCAAAAGTGTGAGAACAACAATGTTCATTCTTCCCTGTTTTGCTTCTTTTCTCAGGTTCACGGGTCTCAAGGGACGTTAAGGGTGGACAACCAGAACCCCCTGGGCATCACAGAGCACGGGACTTCTGTGTCCATCTGTCCCCAAACCCAAGCTGAGCGCTACAGAGACGCGCACAGGGAGCTCTTCCGGCACTTCCTGAGAACCCTGAAAGGTGGGACAAGGCTTAAATTGGTGGCTGGTGTTGCTTTGGATTGGCTTTGTTGGGATATGCACTGTGTCAGGTCATGGAGATGGATGGGATGATGATCTGAAACTCTGTGCTGGGAAGAAATGAGAGTTGGGAGGGGAAATTGCCGTGGACCTCACTGTCCTTTGTGATGAAAGCAGCTGTTTGTGACAGCCAGGAGATCCTCAGCCAGAGTCCTAGCTGCCCAGAAGGGATAAAAATCACAGAATCATGGAGTGGATTGGGTAGGGAGAGACCTTAAATTGTCTAGTCCGAGAGATTTTTGTTCAACAGTGTTTCAGTTGTTGTGGCTGCATTGACAGGGCAGGAGGAGGGGGCTGAGGTGTTTTAAATCCTGTGGCATCAGTGCTGGGAGCTGCTGTGGTGGGAACGTGTCGCTGTGAGCGGCACTGACGACGAGGAATGGCACAACAAGTTCAGAAGGGAAGCAGTTCTGACCTTTATTAATTAATTAATTCATCTTTTATAACAGGGTTCG
Source organism: Struthidea cinerea (assembly GCA_013397865.1). Taxonomy (NCBI): domain Eukaryota; kingdom Metazoa; phylum Chordata; class Aves; order Passeriformes; family Corcoracidae; genus Struthidea; species Struthidea cinerea. The sequence goes on from VZTI01005930.1 coordinate 832,648, forward strand.
CAAAGAGTGTGTTGAATGGCATCAGACAGTTGGGTGCTCGGCCATCCACCCCTTGAGGGGATTGGTCAAGCTCTAAGACACTTCTTCCAAAATATCAGAAGGCCAGAACCATAACAATGCTGCATAACAAAGCCAGGTGCAAGATAAGGAGTTCGTTTACAAAAACCCATAGCAGTGTTTTTCACAGCTTCTGTGAGAACTGCAAAGTTCTCCCAGAACGCTGCAGAAAGCTGAAAGATTTCTCTACCAAAGCTTTTCAGCATCCACAGGATCTGTGCTCGCAGGGGACCGCGGGTTCCATGCAGCCTTTCGTTCTTGTCCNGCAAAGTTCTCCCAGAACGCTGCAGAAAGCTGAAAGATTTCTCTACCAAAGCTTTTCAGCACCCACAGGATCTGTGCTCACAGGGGACATGCAGCCTTTCGTTCTTGTCCCACAGGCCAGGAGCCCCCCATGGTCACCAAGGAGCAGTTCCTCTGGACGATCCAGGTCGCTGCAGCGGCCGAGCAGTCCTGGAGGAAGGGATCTGCCGTGGACTTGCGCAGCGGTGCCACGGATCCGGCCGGAGTCAAGGCTGAGGTCGTGTGACAGCCCCTCAGCTGGGGCACGGGGAGGAATTCCCACCCAGCGGCCTCAGCGTAAGCCTGGATGGAGGTTTTGATGTTCCCACTGGGAATGCCCAGCAGACAGAGGCACTTGTGAACCAGGAGCACTCGGTGCTGGGGCGGCGCAGGATTCCCACCACGTCGGCCAGAGCCCGCAAGGCATCCCACGGGGTTTCATCCAGGTGGCTTTTCCTCCTGGGGAGTGCTGCTGGCCACGGAGCTCTGTTTTCCCAGGAGAAGAGCGATGCTCCTTGGGCCAGGCACGGTGGTGTAGGACCCCCAACAGCTGGGATGAGGGAGAAGTCTCCCCTTGGAGAGGGAACGGCCACGGCCTGCCTGGAGGAGAAGTCACAAGCAGGTGCCTTCCCAGCTGTGTGGCATAATGCTCAAAAAAATACAGGAGCGTCTGGTCTGTGAGTATGTTTAGATTGGATATACGGAAGAAATTCTTACCTTTGAGGTGGTGAGGGGGCTGGAACGGATTTCCCAGAGAAACCGTGGTTGCCCCATCCCTGGAAGTGTCCAGGGCCAGGTTGGACAGGGCTTGGAGCACCCTGGGATAGTAGGAGGTGTCCCTGCCCATGGCAGGGGGTGGGACTGGATGAGCTTGAAGGTTCCTTCCAAGCCAAACCAGTCTGGGATTCCATGATCCTGTTTGGGACACAGACCCCAGCAGAAGGCAGAGCCACAGGCCAGTCGGTGACTCTGCCAGGAGCTTTGGACCTTTGTCACGTGTGGAGCTCTCTGGAGGTGTGTGGCTCTGCCTGTGCTTGTCTGGCTGTCATGTGCCAGTTTTCAAGATCTTTTGAAAGCTTTTTTATTGTATTTTTATTGAATTACAACAACATTCTTGCCTTCTTCCGTTTCAGGGTGTTAGTTCATAAGACTTCTTGCAAGAACCTTTAGTTCAATCAATTTCCAATTCCTGCCTATGGAATATATACTCCTAAAACTAGAAATAGTGGTGACATTTGTGTTCTCTTTGGGAAATTGTTTTTAACTGTAATTTTTCAAGCTCTGAAAAACTGTGTCTTAATGCTTGTTCTCCATTTCATTCACTATTTTTTAGCCATTTATTGAGGGGAAAAAAAAGAGTTTTATGTATCCAGAAGCCGTCTTTTGCCTCTTTGTACTCGCTGTAGCAGTTTAGTGGGTTTCTTTTTGGTTTCAGCAGCTTCAGGCCCTTTGAGGTCCTACAGGTGAAGGTTTACCTGGGTTAGGAGGGCACTTTCTGTCCAATTTTAATTGCCAGATGCAGCAATTCCCACATGTGCTTTTATTGTGTTACAAAAAAACCCAAAACCCAAACCTAAAACAAAACAAAAGAGAAACCACATCTATAAAAACAACACATTTTCCAAAGATAACATTACAAAAAATGTGATTCCTACCAGTGATCCATGAATACTGCTGGGAACAGCCCTGGGAATGCTGGAAATGCGAGTGGTTGTTGCAAAAGCTTTAAAGCATCAAAGTGCTTTACTGAGCTGTTTCCTGTGGCCACAGGTTCACTGTCAGCCACGCCAGGGGAGTTCCCGATCCCAAAGGAGTCAGGTTTCCAAGCCCGGTGCTGTGAGGGCCTCAGGGATGGTGACTGCTCACCAGCACCCCAGGGAGAGGAGGGACAAGGTCACCTCTGGGTGCTGCAGGCTCGGAGCTGCTGTGGGACACCCAGACAGGGCCTTGGAGCAGGGTCCCGAGCCCAGGGCTGTGGGTGCAGCACGTGCAGTGGTCACACTGCTGTCCCCCTTGGACAGGGAGCAGCCACTGCCTGCCCGGAGGAGAAGTCACCTCTCAGGTGAGCCCTGGTGGGACTTGAGCTGTTCTTCTGCTCTCGCTTAGAGGGTGCAGGGCTTTGGGAAGGGTATCCAGCCCCTTCCCCAGCCTGGGGGTGATGGGATGAAGGTGCAGGGCTGCCTTTGGAAGCCTCCAAAGCAGTGGGAATGTGCTGGGCGGCATCGTCTCTGTGCAGGTGCCCTCAGGCTGCCCAAAATCCCGAGTGACCAGGGCTGAGGGGGCAGATGCAGCAGCTCCCTGCCCGCCCTCCCTTCCACAGCAGCAGCTCCTGGGACTTCCAGGGCTTTTCCAAGACCTGTTGTGGGACATTGTCTTCCCAAATGAGAAGGGAATGAACATTCAGGCAGGGAGCACACCTGTTCGTGTCCTTGCTTTTTTCCCCTGTCTGAATCAACAGAGAAATTACAGCTGAGAAAAGTGACCAGGAACAGAACAGAACTGGTCACCCAGTCCATGCCGTGTTCCAAAGAGATGGAATTTCCACCATGGCATTCCAGCTGGTCAGGTCTGACCTGTCAACAAAACCCCCCAAGGGAGCAGGGAGGGATTATCCAGACCTCTGACCTCCCAGGACAATCACTGGCTTTCCCCTTCCTCCACACCTGCATGCAAGAGATTCGGAGGAGGAAAAAAACTGAGTTTTGAATAGATAAGGCTGGAGACAGGATTCTCTGCATGTTTACATGCTACAACATGAAATTAATTTACTTGACACTGCGGTGTCTCAGGAGTCAGTATCAATTTTTATAGCTTACATGAAAATAAATCTTTCTCTCTCCTTACAGCACAATGAGTTTACTGTATGTACATTCTGTTTATATACACCAACCTTTAAGTACAAGACCACATCGGGAACGGACAGACAGGTTCTTTCTGGCTTTACAGAGGGCTGAGGGAAGGGGTGCATTTGGCAGTCCATGGAAAAGCAGGATGTGGCTTCACACCGGTCCCTGGCGATGCCTGCACAGGTCAGGGCTGAGTCCGTGTCGCAGTGACAAAGCCCTCTCAGTTTGGGACACCACGGAGACCACGGACGATGAGCAGGGATGAGAAAAACATGCCATCCTTATGCTGCTGGAGGCAGGGACGCTCCAGGAAAACACAAACCGGCCCACAAACGTGCCACGGGTAGGCAGAAATCCTGCTCTGGTTGCTGAGCTGGCTCGGCTGCCCTCCTCCTTTTCTTCCTCCTCCTCCTCCTCACCTCCAGTTTCTTCCCCAGGGCAGGCACCTCCTGCCTGGCTCAGGGCCTGCAGTTCCCCTGGATAACAAAATTAAACTTCTCCAGGTGCCCAAATACATTTCAACGGGGGGGGGCAGTTCATCACCCCCCCGGTGTCTCACTGCCACCTCTGGAGCCCCTCAGTTGATCTCTCCCTCCGTGAACTCCTCCTTTATGGACTGTTTGCGGGATTTGCAGTCCGGGAGGTCGAAGCCGAAGTCGGCCCAGTCGTCGGCCGCGCCGCGGTTGGGGATGGTGATGGTGTGGCGCACGCGGAAGTGCACGGCCTCCATCACCCGCTGCCGCTGCAGCTCGCCCGAGCTGCCGATGGAGATGGTGGAGGCGTTGCTGCTGGAGCGGATCAGCTGCTGGGCCCCGTAGTCGTGGCTCTGTTTGAGCTCCTGCAGGCCCCGCCAGATGATCATCCGGTACTGCTCCGGGATCTTCAGTGCTCCGAGATCCTGCAAGGACAGCAGCGCTGAGGCACGGCCGCCAGAGATGTGACGGCAGCAGCAGGAGCGAGCCCTGGACCCCCAGGTCGCGCTTTTGGGGGGACACGTGGGCACGATGCCCAACGGAGCAGGGCTGGACCTCCCACCATGGCCATGGGTCCATCATCCCCTGGGTTATTTCTCATTTGTAACCCAGTTGCTCCACCGCAGCTTTGCAGGTTGGAGACTTTTTGTTGTTGTTTTGGCAGGGGTTCACATCAAACCGATGCGGGAATGGGAGGGAAGGAAGGGATCGTTCCCCTCGGGCACAGCTGGCAGAGCAGCGTGTGGAGCATCCTTGTGCCTGTGCACTTGGGATGGCCTCTGCTCTGGTCGTGGCCCGGGAGGCTGGAGCAGCACCTGCCTCGAGCTCTGAGGTGGGTGACAGCGGCTCTCACAAGGCCAGGAGAGGTGGGTGACCTCAGACAGGGGAGCTGTGCCAGCACAGAGACAGCACAGCAGGGAGCTGCCAGGGATCCACGTTAATGCCAACACAGAGACTCACGGGAGCGTTAACTGGAGCAGACAGCGAGTATGCAATTAGTAGCTACAAACGCCGACTCAGACACACAGCTCTGCCCTGACACAGGTTTTGGCCACTCCTAAACGTTTCCCTGGACAGCTGACAGACGGTCACGGAGTTAGTTCAGCAAATGGTCCAAAACCAGGCTCAGGTTACACAACTGGCCCCAGCCACCAGTGACAAATCATCATCTCTCCTGCGGGACGTTGTAGCTGCCAGGTAGAGACACTGCTACGCCTGCCTGGGGCAAAACGGGGTCGGGCAGGAGCTCTGTCTCAGCCAAAACACCAACTCCAGGATTCACAGGGCTTGCCACGGCTCAAAGGGTTCAGGATTATTTTTTGTTTTCCTTTTTCTTGTTCCCCTGACAGGCTGGGGAAGCCCCGTCTCTGGTGCCACCCCTGGTGCCAGCACCACAGTGTGGCAGCAGCAGAGGCTGATGCTCTGGGCACGCACAGGTACTTCCAGCATCCCTTCCGTGCTTTTTCTGACAGCTTTTGCCTGACCTGGGCTATTTCATTCCAGACTTCCCTCAATAAAAATGCCCTGGGCTCAACTCCTTTATTTCAGCCTCTTTCCATCTTAAAGATTAGCAGTGGAAGAGGTGAGACCAGGTTAAACCTCCCTGAACTGCAGTGGGGTGTCCCTGCTGGCTCCGTGGGATTTGGGGCATTCCGCTGAGCACCTCAGCTGTGTTCTCTGTGCCAGGTGGAAAATCTCCCTGAGCTCTGGCCCAGGGATCTTTGTTCTCTGTTGTTTCTGAGAGTCTGGAGGAAGCAGCTGAGACTGGTTGTGGTTTTTTGAGACTGGTTGTAGTTCCTACCAAGGCCTGAGCTATCGCTACCTCTGAAGGACCATCAAGGGGGCAGGAATGAGAGGCATCAATCCTGGGAGCGCACATGTTCTGTGTGAGGGCTTGGGGCACAGGTTTCCCTTCCTCCAAAACAGTTTTGGTTTTGCTTTTCAGACCAACAGCTGCTGGAAACAAGTGGTAAGAACAGACCTCCCCAAAGCATTTACCTCTATGGATAGGTTCTGCAGGTGGTAAATATTCTGTAACCCTTGTGAGGTGAAATAGTCGATGCAGTTTGGACACCCCAATCCTGTTAAAAAACTGCAGAGAAAGTTTGGAAAATAAAGTGGCATTAAGTTCTCATGAACAACAGCTGTGTCCCATCTCTGTGGGACAGACCGTGTCAGGTGGGGGACGTGGAGAGCTCCACTGCCACTAAGGTCAAAGCAAAGTGTGGGGTTATATTCATTCCTAAAACTACAGATGTTTTTCTCCTGACTGTCTGAGATTTTGGCTCAGGAACGCATCATATGAGGGAGCTCGAGCTACTGGGGAGGGGGATCAGGGCATGTTCCGGGCTCTGCCCTGTGTGGATGCTGGCCCAGGGTCTGTGAAAACATCCATGGTCTTTTTAAAGGCCAAAACATTCAAAATCTGCAGAGCTGTTAATGCATTCCTGATGAAAATAAGCCACACGGACCCATTTCCAGGTATTGCTGGAAGGAAGGGGAAGGGGGAAGCTCACAAAGCTACATGCCAGTCGACATGCAGGGCGAGACCCTCATTTGGATGTACTTAATTTCTAATTGATCAGGGATGGATTCCCAGGGAGGTGTATGAGGGCAGTGGGGGTTTGTGACTGGTCGGTAGCTGGGCTTTGGTTGCTGAGTTGAGAGGAGCAGTCTGTGATTTCGGAGCAGTGATTTCTCAGTTGGGGCCAGTGGCCAGTTGCCCAGTTGCCAGACAGAGGGGAGGGTTAGAGCGAGGGACACAGCAAGGAACAGAGGACAAGACAGACAGGGCACCGGGCGCCTTCCTCACCTGACGAGGCTGGGGTCGGGGTTGTAGGGCGGCGGGGGGGTGCAGTGTGACCCGGACACCATGGACTGGGACGAGTGGCCCCCGTTCATTTCTCCGTTGGGCTGCATGGGGTGGCTGTTCAGCATTCCAGGTCCTGGGCAGCGGCAACAAAGGCACCCCTTAGACACCGCCCAGACCTGATAGCCCTGCACTGCCTGGGCAGGCAGAGCCCCGTGCCCGGCCTGGCGATGGAGGACGTACCCATGGGGCCCAGGCTGGGTGCAGAGCCGGAGCCGTGCTGGGCAGGCTGCCCCACCAGCTGGTTCACGGAGGGCAGCTTGTTGATTCCTCCACCGTGGACTTTGTTCATGGGGGAAAGGACGGGGCCGTAGGAGGAAGGTGCCTGCAGCTGGCTCCTGTTTGGGCAGGGAACACGCTGGTCAGACTGGGATGGGTGGGATGGAGCTGCCCTGCTCTGGCCTGGAGCTCCCCTCCAGCCCATCAGATCTCCCTGCCAAGGGTGCTCAGGGGCTGTGGGGGTCTCAGCAGCTGCAGGGGTCTCGAGGGGCTGCAGGGGTCTCGAGGGGCTGCAGGGCTCTGGGAGACTGTGGGGGTCTCAGCAGCTGCAGGGATCTCGAGGGGCTGCAGGGCTCTGGGGGACTCTGGGGGTCTCAGTGACAGTGGAGGTC
>VZTI01005930.1:848403-859845 GCA_013397865.1 Struthidea cinerea
GATGGCCATAAGGGACACCCCAAAACCCACCTCTGTCTCCCTCCAGACCCTGCACCATGGGGGTGATGGCCATAAGGGACACGCCCCTCCCTGTGCCTGTGGTCCCCGCGCCATGGCAGCGATGCCTTGGGGTGACACCAAGCCCCCACCAGCTGTGCCCAGGACAGGGGGTCTCAAGGCACCCAGCAGAGCCCCCCTGACCACCCCAGCCATCGTCAGCTGCAGGGGACCTCTGTCACCCACAGGTCCCCCGGCCCTACAGACCACTGAGGTCTCAGGGCCCCCGGCAGAGCAGCGCTGGGAGGCTGCCAGTGCTCCAGCCTGCCTTCTTCTACCTTAATTAGCATGCCATTACTGCTAATTAAAATCCCCTGGTTCACCCGCAGAGGAGTCCTCTCCCTGCCTTCCACAGTGAGCACATCCTTAAAATAACTTCCAGCCGGGATCTCTCTCAGTCACTGCTGAGCCAGCGCTCTGGGGGTTTCATCTCTTCTCGTAGGTCTGACTCCCTCCGTGTGGCAGATGCTCAGATCCCCCAACCAAGCCAGCCCGGAGCTCCCTCCCACCCAAAAAGGAAGCCACAAACCCAGCAAGGAGATTACTTCACGCTGCCAAGGGTGCAGGGAGCAGCCGGGAAGGGAAGGCTGTGTTGGCCTTGGGAATTGCTGCTGGGAATGAAATGCGAAAACCAGCACAGCTAAAGCAGGGTTCAGGGGGAAACCACTGGCTCTGGAGCATCCCAGGAGGGCTGTGCCGTGCAGGAGGGCTGCTCCTCTGCTCCCTCAGCCACTGCCTGGAGTGGGCACGGGGAGTGGGTGGGTTTGCCAAGGGCACACCAGCATCCTTTCCCCCTCCCATGTACCAGAGATCAGGGCTCCCAGCTCTCTCCCACCTCTCCTGCCAGAGAGCTTTGCCTTCCCGATGGAGCAGCATTGCCAGGAAGCCATTCCCTTGACCTGTGCATACCAGACACGTTCAAGATAGTGGAGCTGATAGCGGGATCGTGTTGGAACATCACACACCGAATTCCTTTGCCTTTTTTCTTAATTCCATTGTGTCTGGAGCTCCTAGAGCCTCATCCACACCCTGAGAAAGCTGGTGGAAAGCCTCCAGTGGGTTGGCTTCGATGGGCTCTGGAGCAGGCTGGTGCTGAGGTTGCTTTCCTACTTCTGGCATGGCAAAATATCCACGCTCATCTGCACCCTCAGACTGTCCTCAGGGTGCGTGGACCCTGATCATCTCCAGGCCACGGCTGCTGGACAGCAACCTCCCTGGGATATGGGAAAGTGCCAGAGAGAGTTTGCAGAGGGATCTCTTGGACTGTAGATGCTCCTGAAGGTTTTTCCCTCCTCTTTATATCTGCCTCTACCCCAACAAGGCTCCGACAGCGACCAGCAGGGGAGAACCTGCCTCCCACCACACCGATTACTCCCATCCTCCTCACTCAGCTGGGACAGAGAAAGCGTTTCAGCTCCCCAGTGCCCACCCAGCTGCAAGACCTATCAAGCAAGTGGAACCAGTTCCACGCTGCCATCTCCCACTGGCCGAGCACTGGGAAACAGACTGGCTTGCTGTGGGTGGCTGCTGGACAGCCATCCATGGGAGCAGGAGCAGCTCTCCTTGGCTGTGGACCTGTCTAGCCTTTCCCTCGCAGGCTGTTTGCTCCCCGAAACAGCAACAAGAGCCTGCGTGCGGTTCGGACCCTCCACGCCTGTGTCAGAGACCCCCCTGCCTGCTCAGCTCGGGGGTTTGTCCATCTTCCTCCGGCTCCAGGGGCTCCGTGTGAGCCCGGGCAGCTCCCCCACACCGCGGGCCCCCACGTCCCTTTGCAGCCCGGCCGCGGGAGGCCAAAGACCCCATTAACACCTCCGCAGCTCCGGCACATGCGACAGCGCCCGGCGGGGAGGGAGCCCCGCTCCGCCGCCAGCCCGACTTGAGAAAAATCCTAATTATCCGTCAGTTACCAGCTGGCTGGCGTGGCGAGGGGCTGCGGCTGCAGCGTGTCCGGGCAGCTCCGGGCAGCGCAGCCCCGGTGGCTCCGGCGGCCGGGCAGGATGCCGGCGTGCCCCGTCTTGCCGTGCCGCAGCTCCCGGTCCTCAGCCCGCCCCGCCGCAGCAGCCTGCCGGAGGGGGGCTTCCAACCCACAGGGAAAACCTTATTTTCGGCATCTGGCCGTTGCTCTCTGCGATAAGAAGGCCATTAAAAATGAAAAGGGAGGTGGCAGCAGCCTGGAGGGCTTCCCACAGCACGGACCCGCGCGGCCGCTGCCGTCCAGAGCTGGTGGTGACACGCAGTGCCCAGCCCAGGGGTTGGGACATCCAGCGTCACCCACCACTGCCCAGAGTCCCTCTGCGAGGGCACACCTGGGTAATGTCAGTCCCAAGGCTTCACCCTTCTCCATTCACCTTTTTTCTAAAATTAGAAAATCAGCATTTTAAGGTAAGAGAGAGCAGCTGATGATGCCCCGGTCCCATTGCCCACACTGGCGCCCTCAGACCCCTTCCTTCTCCTCCTGCATTGAGTCCAGGGTTTCTGCTAAAGCACATCTTATCTCTGGAGAGATATGCAGACTCCTCATTTGAATCCTTCAGGAGCTGGGATTCTTTGGATAAATTCCTTGGTAAATTGTTCCTATGGTTAATTATCCTCACTGCTAAAAAAAAAATATTCCACCTTGTTTCTAGTCTGAATTTGCCTGGCTTCAGCTTCCAAGTGCTGGATCTCATTATGTCCTCTGCTATTAGATTAAAGAGCTGGCTGCTATCAGGAACCATCTCCTGGGCACACCATGATCGAGCCCCCTTGCTCTTCTTGGGGGGAACTGCCATGCAGAACGTTTCTCTGGTGTTGCTCTACGAGGCATCTGCTCTGAATCGTTCATCTTCTCCGCATCTCCCTCCCAAGCCATGTCGGTTTTGTCAACAGAAGATTTGAAGTGTGTGTGGGCAGGGCTTGGGGACACTTCATTTGGGGACACTTCACTTGGGGACACTGGCTTGCCCAGCCCTGCAGAGCAAGCACTTGTCCAGCTCACCTGGTCCTTAGGAGCCTCCTCTCTTAAGTGAGGGAGAATGGATAATGCCACATGTCCCAGAGGGATTCGAGTCCAAACCCTTCAAAACCAGGAGGCCATTGGGCTATACACTTCCATCAACCAAAGCTCCTGATTATATCAAAAACGATGCCGAATTGTTTGACAAGGTGACTCACACAAACCATTTGTTTTGGCACTGCCTGCTCACCAGCTGTCCGTTCCTCCATGGCCAGATCCTCCATGATTCAACCCCAGACTGCAAGAGACCTTCAGCTGAGACTCCTTCCAGTGCAGCAAGCTCCAAAATGCTGCCCAGCACACTGGCTCTGCCGAGCTTGTGGTCGATGCTTGGTGGAAATTGATCAACCATCCTGGCATAAATTATTGGGTGCAGCGAAGCTCAGCGGATCCAAAAGCCATGAGGCTTCCCCAGGAGGACCAGGCTGGGTTGGTTCTTCCCAAGTGCTGCCCCAAAGCACACGTGTCCTGCAGAGCACCGGGATGGCTGGTGCTGCTGCGCTTGGTGTGACCATCACTGCGCTGTCGCGTGTCCCTGTCTGTCCCCAGCCCTACTGACTGGACATTTACCTTCCCTTCCCAGGTGCCTGCATCTGCCAATGGCTTTTCCTTATCTTACATGTGTGTTCCCAGCTCCTGTGGTGGCTCACGCAGTCCCAGCCAGCGTTATTTGTGTGTTCACTGACAGCACAGAGCACATTTGTTTTGCTGACCTCCTTTCCCCGTTAAACCAGGACGAACTCTCAGGCGTGGCAGTGGCACTGCAGAGCTCACGGGGAGTGGGAGGAAGGCAGCAATCTCGTCTTCCAGCACTGACCATGCCTGTGAGAGCCCCAGCCAGGAGGACACGGAGTGACACCAGCTGTCACCGCAGCAGGACCATTCCTCACGTGGCAGCGTGGCAAGCCGGACACACTGCACCTGCCTTGGCAATCCTGCAGGAATCACTGCTTCAAATGAAATATCCCCTGTGCTTTCCAGGGTGCCAGATGCTGCCAACCCACTGCTGCTCCTCACAAGGCTCAGCTCCAGTGCAGGTGGGCACTGGCCCTGCAGCCAACCTGCTCTGGGGGATGCAGCCACCCCAGCATCGTCGCTCAGAGGGCCACACACCTCTGACTGCCTTCTCGAGTGTTAAAGCCACTTCAGGCGTTCACATCCTCACTGTGGACCCTTCCCAAGACCCCTCCTTGCAGCCGTGGCTCCCAGCCCCAGCTGGTGGGCACATCCTCCGCGGATGCTCTCAGCCACTTCTGGAATGAGCGTGTTCTCCGGGCAGCTCCCGGGTCCAGCTGCTCTCCCAAGGCTGGGAGGGCATCGTGTGGCACTGCCTGCCCTGATCTGCCTCAAAGGCTTGGGAAAAACAGCCATATGCTGTCCTGGCGAGCCGAGCTCCCAGTGGGACACGGCAGCTCCAGGAGCGCAGTCAGCACAGGGACATGAGGGACAGCCTGAACTCCCTTCAGTTCGAACTGTGGAAAGATCCCAGGGGAATGGGATGGCTTTCAGGAGGGGAGCCCTGCTGCGCTGTGTCTGCTCCATCCCAAAGCCATCCCCCGGCACTCCTAGCTGGGGACAGCGGCAAACAAACGAGCATCGGACACGTTCTGGTCCCCATCCCTGCATGCCGGGACAAGACACCCTGCAGTGCCTTGTTTCGGTTTCCATCCGGACGCTTTAGTGGCACGGGAATGCCTCCCTTCCCTGCGCAGCTTTACCTGCAACTGAGTTATCCCCCAGGAGGGATGGGAGCGGGCTGGAGTCACATCCTGCCCGAGGACCTCCGGTTTATTCAGTTCCTAATGAAATGCATCCCTGAACAACATCCCGCGAGGAAAGACAGTGGAAAGAGTGGAGACTTAACCACCCCTACGAGGGCAAGTCGTGTTTAACCACGGCGCTGTCCCAAGTTCCCGGTCCGTGTGAAGCTGCAGCCACCGGCTGCGGGGAAGCTGCTGGGCTGCCCCAGCCGGGAATTCGGCTGCGTTCAGATGCCCGATCGCTGCCGGCTCGCTGCTGCTTTCCCACTCCACACACCCATCCGCAGGACACGGGACACTCCGGCCGCTGCCGGAGCCCGTCCCCTCCCGCATCCTCCTCAGGACAACCGAGAGCATCTCACCGGCCGCTGCCCGGGGTGTCTCTGCACAAGGATGCTTTCTGTCTCCCGCAGGAAGGATTGTCTTGGCAATTAAACACGTCACCTTCCGCAAACAAAGGTCATTATCACAGCCGGGGCTTAAACATCGCTGGGCTGCTCTGCCCGTTCCATGACAATGTCAAACCGCAGCCCCGGAGGAAAGTGCTGCTCCTGCGGTGTGTCAGTCGTCCCATCCCAACCTTCCTGCTCTGCCAGTGCTTCCCGGAGGAGAAAACCCGCCCGGCCCAAGCGTGGTGAGCGGCTCTCCCGGATACTCCAGAGGCACCCGCTGTGGGAATGCCTCCGGCACTGGCCACAAGTGCTGGTTCTCCTTAAAAACGCTGCGCTGAGCCAGCAGCAGGAATGCGAATTTAGGACCTTTTGCCACGAAAAGCGAAGCAGCCCCCGAGAGCTCTGCCCGGTCCCTGGGTCCCTGCTCGCAGAGCTCTCCCATGCCGGGCAGCAGGAGGGCGGTCGGAGCAGCCGTGGACCAAAGCTGCATCCCGGCTCCCGAGCCGGCAGCACGGAGCTGGGCAGCCATCCCTCTGTGCATCAAAACCCACTGCGCTTAAAAACCCGCTCTGTTCTTTGCTGTGACTTGCAGGGATTAAGTCACTCCTCTAGTACGGGATGGAGAAGGACGGTAAATGACAAGCAGGCATTTACAGCGAAGCCGGGAACGGTGCCGGGAGACACGAGCACAGGTCCCTCTCGCCCACGGCCTCGTCTCTGACAGCTCCCGCTGGCAAATACGCCGGAAAGCACCGTGAGAACAAGGCAGGTACTTTCCCAGGACATTTCTTTCCGGGGGACATTTACCCACGATTTAGGGAATTGCGGCGAGAGAAGTGACATCCCAGCCGCTGTGCTTCACAGCCCTTTGGGAGAAACCCCCTGGAAAGCAAGCACCGGTGCTTCCAGCACGCTTTGCTCCCCAGGGCCACCGCCTGCGCCGGTGAAGTCCCCATCAGTGGTGGCTGCATCCCGCAGCTGCCCCGTGCGAGCCTCCCCACCGCCGCCGCCTTGGGTGTCGGCGGTGGGGACGCGGTCGGCGGTGCTGAGCATCTCCCTAACCAAGGTAGAAGACACGAAACTTACTGTCCAGGTGGCTGACTTGGCGGTGCTGGACTGCTGGAAGGTCACCTCGAAGTGGTGGGGACCAGGGTAGTCGGTGTTGGAGGGGATGACCGGAGCCGGGGACATGGCGTCGAAGGTAGAGCTGGGCTGCGAGTAGGGCGAGTGCGTTGGGACATTGGAGGTGTGCTCGGAGCTGTAGGGGCTGGTGGAGGCTGCTCTGCTGCCGATGCTCTGATCCATGCTGTTGTTCAGCAAATTGAACTGGGACTGGTGGAAGGGAAAAGGGGAGGAGGGAAAAAAGAAAACACCAGCCAGTTTAGAGACAGGGAAACCTCAGCCACCTTTCTCCAGGGCTGGGGTGTCCTGTTACAGCCTCCTTAAAGGGCCAGCGTGCAGGAGGGGAGCCAAAAGAGCTGGTCTGGGTGGCTCGGGTTTTCCGACAGGTCACCGCTTGTGCGAGGGATAAACTCCGTGTGCTTAAATCACCCCTCTCGAGCTGCTCCATCCTCGCTGGAGGCAGCGATGTGCCGCAATCCCGGATTTCTAGCGCACCTGCCTTGGGGAAGCCACGCTTCCGACAGTGGGGAGAGGGCAGGGATGTTGTGGCGTTTGCTCAGGTGTGGGAGATGTCCCTCTGCAGGCAGGGAGTGACAGCCCTGTCCTGCACGCAGGGCTCGGCTCCACGGTGTCCCTTCCAGCAGCCAGAGTGTCACAGCTCGGTGAGGCCACCCTGACAAGGTGAGCAGCAGTCCCTGGCGATGACATCGCTCCATCGCGACGGCGATGCCGAGCGGCCGTCCTGTTTTCCGACCTGTCCCTCATGTGTTCGCCGGTCACGGACGCACACCCACACACCACTCCCTGCAGTGCTTCCCTGAGCCAGCCAGCCCCGAGCAGTGATTTGTAGCTGGTTTCCCAGCGGCATGTTTGCTCCCAGCGCCTGATGCAGCTCTAATTTGGGGAAAACCTCAAACCTACAAAGCACGCGGCTGCGATGCAGCGCACTGCAGGAAAGTCACAGGGCAAACAGACCCACTTAGGCAGGTCCTGGCTCTTATTCCAGACCTGTTGGACCAAATCATGACTTTTTACAATGTTTTCCTTATTCCTCTTCTGACCGATTACTGTCAGATTCTTCCAATAACAGCTGGCAGCTCCTTTACCCGCAGGCACAACCCAAGCACAGCGACATTCCCAAGAGCCGTGTGGCCAAAGCGACCTTAGTATTTCATTGGAAAATCAGACTCAAACACAACTGTTTCTCGGAGCGAGTGGAATGGTTTTTTCCCCCAGAAATCTGTAATTCCCGAGCTGCTCAGGGGTTGCTCTCACCCCGCAGCCCCGAGGCAGCGGCAGCGCTGGTGACCACGCGCAGTGTCCGGTGCATCGCCGTGCGTCACCTTGGCTCCCTGCACTGCAGCAGCGACACAGCCCCACCGAACAGCCCTCATGCCTGGCAGGGACTGTCCCTGTCCCCAGCACCCACTGGGGCAGCTCTGGGAAGCCAGGAGCTGTGGAAGCAGCCATAAGCACAGCCAGCAGGCTCAGCCTTCTCCGAAGGGCTGCAAGGCTCACGGCTCAGGAATCAGGAGACGTGTTTTAACTTGGGATCCCAACCTCACCCAACCCTCTGCGATGTGGAATGGTTTAAAGGCAATCATCCTTCTCCAGGGAAGTTCTCCTGTTGCCTGCATCTCTCACAAGGTCGTTGGAGCCTGTGACTAACTGGAGGAATGCTGAACAAGATCTGGCTTGCTTTTACACATCCAACCATTTTCTCCCCTAAAATATGTGCCTAAATCCCTCTATTCCTCCTCACCGCTCTATAAATAGCCCAGCCAAAGACAAGCCAAGCTTCCTTAATCCAGGCTTCACCTGGAGAAAAGCTTATGAGAATCTCTGGCAAAACAGGCACGTTAGGAAAGCACTTGCCATCCAACTGGGAAATGCAGCTGCCGCAGCGAGCAGCGAGGTGGCACAGGCAAAGCTCAGGGATCACCAGGAGAACGGCAGCAAGGGAAAAGGGATTGCTGCAGGATGGGGCTGCTCACAGCCCAGATGATCCAGGAGTATCAGGACTGAGCTGTTTTGCTCCCATGCGGAGAGCCAGGACTGTTCATGGCTGAAGCCTGTGGCTGTAAATGGGCAAGTGAATGGGGACCCACCACAGAACGGAGCATCCCGAGCTCTGCATGGGAGAAAACCTTCCCTCAGGAAGAATGGTGAGATATGAGACCCAGGGTACCACCTCTGACAGCCAGGCTGGCTGCCCCGAGCTGGGCTGCCTTAGCACAAAGCAGGAGGCAGCATCCTGAGTGCCCGGGCTTTGGGAATCTGCTGGCAGAGAGATCCAGAGTCAGGTGTGTGGGCAAAATGATGGACTTGCTGTTCAAAATGGGTGAAATTATGGAAACATTCCCCTAAAAGACCAGTCGAAGGCAGGAGTGTTCGTGCGTGTGCCTGTAAATACGTGCCTACACACACAGGGATAAATATTCACACAACGGCAGCAACGACCTCCCACGGAACAGCCCTGACAATGGGACACAGGGGCTTGGTACCCACACACTTAAGGTAAAAAGCAGGAATGAAGTGATTTCCTTCTATCTCCGACTGCCTCTGTGCCTGTGCTGAACTGTTCCGAACGCCAGGGACAGACACAACCCCCTTTCCCTAAGGAAACAACCTCAGCGCTTGAGGACAGGGCTGGAAACATATTACCTGCAGCACAGGTCCTGCTTCACCTGCTCGACCCTCCCGGGGATTCCCACCAGGGAAAGGAAGCCTGCCTGGGGAGGCAGGGGTGTGGTGCGGGCTCGGCTGAGGAGGTCACAGTGGTGCTGGTGGTGTCCAGCACCTCCCGGTGCTCCTCGGATGGATGCTGCAGCTGACACCCCTCCCACCTGTGCACACGCAGGTAAGTGAGCCTGCACCCCTGGCACCTGAGGCTCAAATCACACCTTGGGCTCTGCAAGCACCAGATGGGGCCAAGCAAGAGGAGCACCGGGAGGTGCAGCATCCTGCACCAACACAGCTCGTGGCTCGTGAGCGCGGCTGGACCAGCCCCAGCTCCTCCGTGCAGCTGCAGGGAGGGGACGGGCACGCACTGGGACAACCCCTGAGCATCCTGGGCAGCAGCACCCAGGCTGGGCAGGCAGAGCCAGAGCAGGTGCCCCAGTGGTGGAGGATAATTCTAAGCAGAGCATCAAGGCAACCCCCGTCCATAGCAAGCAGCACCTACCGTGGTGTAATGCTGCATCGGGTCGCTGATGTAAAGCATTTTAGTTGTCTCGGGGTTCACGGAGCGCTGGGAAGCCTCCTGCCACGGGAGTCATGGGGTCGGGCCGGCGGCCGGGGTGGGGTGGCAGGTGGGAGGAAGGAGCGCGGGAGCAGGGCCGGGCGGGCAGCGCCAGGGATGCTGCGCTGGCCACCCGTGTGCCGCCGTCTGTTGGCTTTTTTGCTTTTTTCATCTCCCTTAGTTCTGTCAACTCGCTGCATCCAACAACAAAACGGGGCCCACCCCTTCTGTCCCTCATGACTATTCATTAAAGCACAGGGCAGGCCCCAGCTTGCCCAGTGATGGACTGGGCGATACCAACCATTCCCGCTGCAGGGAGAGCAGGGGTCCAGCTCCACCACCAAACCTGCCTGCATCCCGCTCTCCAAAGCTTCTTCCAGCTGCACGGGGCTGGAGACCTGCTGGGCTGACACCTGGCACCAGCACACTGAGGTGCCCACCCTGGCACTGAGCAGGCAGTGCAGTGACTCTGTGAGAGCTCCATGTCTGGGAGATACAGAGTTATCTCTGTCTGGATGGATATATACGCGTAGGTGAGGATGGATGTGTGGACGGATGGATGGGTGGATGGATGGATGGATGGATGGACGGACGGACGGACGGACGGACGGATGGATGGATGGATGGATGGATGGATATCTAGAGGGATAGACAGGAACAGATAGGGATAGATGCCTGACAGAGCATTGGGGTGACCTGCTGGCCGCCGCAGAGCATCAGCACCACTCTGGCACCACCGTGCGCCAAGAACAGCGGGAACCAGCACGGACCCTCCGCAGCCTCTCCCCTCCCTTGCCTTTCCCTCAGGCCGCTGGCATCCCGTTACCAGAGCACTTCTTGTCATGCACCCCAGGCTGCTCCGGCCCCGCCGGGCTCGGCTTAGGTGACAGCGGGAGCGAGGGGAAAGGCGAGGGCTCGCTCAGCGAGGGGCACAGCCCCAATTAGCAGCACTCTGCCCGGCCCCTGCCCGCTGTGAAAGGCCGGGGAAGGGAGGGAAAGCGAGCGGAAAGCGAGGGAAAAGGGGCTGGGGGAGGGGAGGCAAGCTGTCGGCGAGGGAAACGGCGGCTTTCTGGAGGGAAACAGCGGCTCTCCGCAGGGAGATGCAGCCGACAGCCGGGGCAGCCTCAGGGACGCTCCCGGGCGCCACCGAACGCGCACAAGCGGCCGGGATGTCTCGCACGCCTGCGATGCTTTTCCAAGACTTTGTCTTAGGCAGAAGGAAAGGCTTCTCGCAGGAAGGGCAGCGGCACGGAGCTGGGGCTGGGGTGGGAGCAGAGCTGGGAGCACGGCGCGCCCCTCCAGCAGCTCTGCCTCCTCGACAGCTCACGAATGGCTTTTACTCCACACCGTTTGTCCCGGAGCGAATGACGCTCTGCTCCCGTCCCGGTACTCCCCGAGAGCTCCGAGCCCCCGCTGCTGCCTGCGCTGGTGTTACCCAACAATGAGTAGCCACGGTTTTACTGTCCCCTAAGCCATGGATTACAGGTGACCAGACCCTGCACCAGAGCCCTGTGCCATCGATTACAGGTGACCTGACCCTGCACCAGTGCCAGCAGTGCTGCACCAGCAAGGCTGGGCTCGGTTTACGAAGCAGCAAACACCCCAGTGCCTCGCCCAGAGCCCCCAGCCCAGCCCTGAAGGGAAATCAAGTCAGCGCCTGGTGCAGGTCCCCGTCGCTGCCGTCTGAGCGCACTCACCATCACCGAGTCGGTCATGCCTCTCATCTGGAACACGTCCATCGTGACCTCTGTGCGGTTGGAGACCTCGTTGCTGCCGGTGGGGTTGGCTGGAGGGAGGTCGAAGTAGGTGCTGTCTGGCTCCCTGAGGAGAAGGTGAGGGCACAGTGATCTCCCCAGCTCTCCAACGCAGCCTGTG
>VZTI01005930.1:867521-887050 GCA_013397865.1 Struthidea cinerea
GGCCCGGGACGGGGCGGTTGGCGGGGCCCCCGAGCGGCCGCGGCGCGGGGCCACCCGGGCCGGGCCGGGCTGAGGGCGGACACGGAGCGGGCAGCGCTGGAGCCCCGGACCCTGCGGATCTGAGCTCAGAGGCTGCTGCCGAGAGGCTTTGAGTCAATAAGGGTCGGTACCGGAGACCTGAGTTAGGTTAAATTAACCTTAATCGGTTAGATGAATTCGTACTGTAAATTAAGTAGCACATGAAAGGAGCCTAACAGGAAAGATGGAGAGGGACTTTTTACAGCGGTTTGGAGAGTCAGGACAAGGGGGGATAGCTTCAAACTGCCAGAAGAGAGGGTTAGATGGGATCTTGGGAAGAAAATCTTCCCTGCGAGGGTGGGGAGGCCCTGGCACAGGGTGCCCAGAGCAGCTGTGGCTGCCCCTGGATCCCTGGCAGTGCCCAAGGCCAGGCTGGACATTGGGGCTTGGAGCAACCTGGGATAGTGGAAGGTGTCCCTGCCCGTGGCAGGGGGTGGAACTGGATGAACTTTAGGTCCCTCCCAGACTAAACCATCCTGGGAGTCTACGAAATAAAGTAATAGTTATAAGACAGAAAGTAATTTTTTAAAAACTGGAGTTACTTAGCCAGCAGTGATGGAATCAGCAAGGGTTCTATTTATTACTATAAAACCCCCTTTCCCTCTGGGTTAGCTGTTCTCACTGTAGTTTGCAGTGGGGCTCAGTGCATATCGAATAGAATTATAGAATCCCGGACTGGTTTGGGGTGCAAGGAACCTTAAAGCTCATCTAGTTCAAAGCCCTGCCATGGGCAGGGACACCTTCCACTATCCCAGGTTGCTCCAAGCCTCGTCCAACCTGGCCCTGGACACTTCCAGGGATCCCGGGGCAGCCACGGCTTCCCTGGGCACCCTGTGCCAGTGGCTCCCCACCCTGACAGGGAGGATTTTTTCTTTAAAACACGATATTGATCCTCTCTGAACTAAACCTGGGATCGCAGCGAGCCTGGCAGGGACAGCCCCGGTGCCCCATCCAGGATCCTGCTCCACCTCAGCCCTTTCCCCGTCCCCCCCAGGCCTCATGTGTGCAGCACCGTTTGGTGGTTCGGGATGCCAGCTCCCTGCAGCTCCTCCAGCTCTACACCTGCCTGGATCAGATCCAGTACATCGAGTGGTCCTCGGACTCCCTGTTCATCCTGTGTGCCTTGTACAAGCGAGGCATTGTCCAGGTGAGGATGAAAGCAGGACAGGGCGCGTTTCCTGCTGGGACTCGGGTGTGATGTGAGCGAGAGCTTAACAGCCAGCACTAGTCTGAGGCTTTGCTGAAGCACCTGATGTTATTGATAACACAGCTTGAGCATAACACAGCGTGCCAGCACTTTGAAAGCCATGACAAACATCTTCGTTTGAAAAAGAATATTTAGGATAAAAATATCTAGCAAAACAGATCAGAATTGGAGATTGTCTTACCAGTTTCTTACTGCAGTAGGAAGTAAATGCATGCAAGCTTGTTAAAGGGACTAAACCTGTTTAAATGTTGGATATTCAGAATATTTGTCCCAGGAAAAAACAACCCCACATCATTTGCCATTTCCATTCTCACCCATGAGAGGTGTGGGACTCACTTTTGCAGCGGGATCCAGCGCCAGTCCTTCATAGCTGCGGGTGGTTGGGTGTTCCTGAGCTCCCCGGGGTGGGATGCGGGAGCCTGTTGTCAGCTGCAGGGAATCCTCCTGAGCAGAGGTCTGGGTAAGCTGTTGCTTCCTGCGCTGTCTGGTTGCTCCCTGCCCCAGGTCTGGTCCCTGGAGCAGCCGGCCTGGCACTGTAGGATCGACGAGGGCTCCGCGGGATTGGTGGCTTCATGCTGGAGTCCGGACGGTCGTCACATCCTCAACACCACCGAGTTCCATGTGAGTGTGGAGGCAGGGTTGCTCCCCACGGTGTCAGATGTTGCTGTCTGCCCTTTGCCTCTTAAAATAACCCAAAGCCCTTAAAGCTGCAGCGGTGGTGGAGAGCAGGGATGCAGCTCTGTATTCCTGCGTGTAGCTCAGGTTAATTCCGGGTTAGGTGTTTGTTATTCCGCTAGCACTTTGTCCTCTTGCTTCTGGTGATAAGATAGAAAATGGACACTTAAATTCCAAGGTAAAATTATGTTTGAGAACATGTCTTGGGTGTTTCTGATTTTGGTATTTTGATGGTATTCAACAAAGCCGTTTTAGAAATCCTATATATTGCTTTCACAGTGAGAAAAGCTCAGGATTTCTAGTTAAAAAATCCCAAACCATAAACATTTCAGAGTGATTTTAAGTTAAAACATACAGGCTTAGGTTTATTGACCTATGAGATGAGATTTAGATCCAGATCCTGGAAATACTTTCCCAGTTGTTTGATTTGACACATAGGAGCCAGAATGCTGATGGAACCACTTGTAAAATTAAAATTAAAACCCCTCTAAGTGCTTATAAAGACCTGTATTGGGGAACACACACTAATGTAGAATCCAAACTGGTTTGTGGATGGTGGGCTTGTTGGAAGGCCTGTGATTTCTGACTCTTCCACCTTTGGATTAGAGCTGATGATTCCTGTTGTTCAGTACAATAATGAAGGGTCAGAAAACAGCCAAGAACTGCATGTGAGGCACTTTCTCTTTGTGTTTACTCTTTCCAAACCTGTGGGTGGGCTTTAGGTGGCAGGATCTTGTGCCATAACACTGGCTAGCACAGAACTGACATGCTGTGATGCAAGATTCCCCCTGTTTTTGGGCAAATCCCAGTGTCAGTGGGATATGGATGGGGACTCTGCCGTGTGTGTGTGCAGACCCCCTCCCTCACCCTTTTAGGTAGGAGTGATGAGTTTAGGCCTTGGTTTTCCCAGGTGTGAATTGCCCTGATAGCGGCAATAAAAATTAAAAACAAGCCCAGGATTCCAGCCTGGAGGCAAGCACAGCCATCCCTGCTGGTCAGGCAGCAGCCGAGGAGTCAGAGCTGCAGGCTGGGGCTGTGTGAGGCTCCCAGAAAGGATCCTGTGGCACGTGCGTGTGGGGGTGGACCAGCGAGGATTTATTGCCTCCCAACAGAACTCGGTTTGACCTTAGAGGATTTCATTAAGCCTTTGCCAAGTTGGCATCTGTGTTGGGATAAGTTTCCTTTCCAGCTGTAAACAGGTTGCTAAATTAGCTGTTGTCAGACAGCTGCCGTGGTCGGAGCTGTGTTTACTCCCTCCCTGCTAAATCTACAGCCTGGGGGGATGGATGTGGGCAGTGCTCAGGACGAGCTGTGGGGATAATTAATATCAGTGTGTTATCAAATCCAGCAGTTGCCTGGAGGGTTTGGGGGTTCCCTGTCAGTCGCTTGATGCTTTCAAGCAGCACCAAGTAACCACTTGTTCCCGTAATTCTTCAGGTCAATGTGTGAACTCCACTGAAAGCTCACAAGGAACTTCCTTATTCCCTGAATTTTGTAAAGCTTATGGTTGTGCTGATTTCTTTCTAGCAATCTGTGCTTACCAGTGCCTCAGAAAAATCATTACAGAATCCCAGAATAGCTGGGGTTAGAAGGGCCCTCTGGAGATCATCCAGTCCAACCCCCCTGCCAAGGCAGGGTCAGCTGGAGCAGGTGACACAGGGACACATCCAGGTGGGTTTGGAATGTCTCCAGAGAGGGAGACTCCCCACCCTCCCTGGGCAGCTGTCCCAGTGCTCTGCCACCCTCCATGGAAAGAAGTTCTTCATGTTGAAGTGGAACTTATTGTGGTTCAGTTCATGGCCATTACTCCTTGTCCTGTCACTGGCACCAAAAAAAGGAGTCTGGCACCATCCTCTGACACCTGGAATTCATCAGCTAATTTGTAGGGTTTCTTTGTGGTCACTGTTCCTCCTCTGCTGAAATCCACTCTGGGAGGCAGTTCCATGTTTATCCGTGTGTCCTGTGGAAGGTGTTGAGCCCAGTGTGACTCCCTCCAGTGCCATCATTCCACCAGAATTTACAGGCACAGGTAGAGCTTAACCAAGAGCTGTAGGTGAAAGATCTGAAGGAAAGCAAATGGATCCTCTTCACGTTACTGAAAGTGCTCAAAGCCAGGTTGGACAGGGCTTGGAGGAGCCTGGTCTAGTGGAAGCTGTCCCTGCCCATGGCAGGGGGTGGGATAAGTTGAGCTTTAAGGTCCCTTCCAACCCAAGCCATCTTGGTATTCTGCGAGTCTCTGCTTCCTCATGACCCTCGTGTTTTGGGATAAATAGTGTGAAGATGCTCTGGAGTGTTTCTCTGAAGAGCTGTGCTTATAAACTGCATACTTTGTGCTTTGTCTCATTCCATGTCAGGTCCTTAAGCATTAAGGAGCTTCTCTGGAACTCCAGCAGCAGGGAGAAGCGTGTGTTTCTGTGTGTGTATCCCAGCTAATCCTTAGTAACTGTGCGTGGCTGCACTGGCTGAAAAATGCTTCCTGGCGAGGAATGTGCTCCGAATAATCTTCTGAAATCCGGTGCTGACAGACACTGCTATGTAAGGGGACCGAGTGACCCAGTCAAGTCTGGGACAAGAGTTGACAGTCATTTGAGCTGTAGGTTGTTTAAAAGTGTGTTTTTGTCTGCTGAAAATCACCAGTCCTACACCTGCCTGGAGCTGTCAACATCGAGCCGTGGTCCTGGGCCCGGCGCTGGAGACTGTTTATCACGTTACCATCTAAATACTTTTTATTTCTCAGCTGTTTTTAGGCTATTTTAAAAATGCTTCTGCTTTTGGTTTGTTTTTCCACTGCAAAACAACAGCTGAAAACTTCTCAGACACCGTTATCATGAGGATTTGAGTTTGACAACTCCACTCAAAGGAGTCATCTACGCTGAAGAGAAAGTATCCCCCAAAAGGAGCAGTGGAGAAGGGCTTGCTGCAGACCTAACTGACCATGGGCTGTTCTCCTGCTGTAAAAGCAATTGTCCCTTCTCCGTGAATTCCCTGAGAAAGGCAACGAGCAGCAATGGAAATTTCCTGTCATTTTTGAAGCGTTTGGTTTCTTTTCTCACCCTCTATGTTTGGTGTTTCTGTTGCTCCTGATCCTGTCTGCAAGCTGTGACATAATCCTTCTAATCTTCTTCATCTCATTTATGTTGGCAACTGAAATGAGATTGTGGAATGTTCCAGGTGGGAATATGAAGGTTTTCCCTTTCTGTCACAATTCAGTTGTAAACACAATGTTAAGGGAAGGGGGTGTGAAATCCATACGTTAAGCACATAATGTGAATTTCTCGGCTTGTAGGAATGTCTGAGTGGGCACAAACGGAACAACAGAAAAGGATCCTGCTTTCAGGCATCAAAATGATTTGGTTTTGCATGTTCCTCGCACTAGGCCGAACCATCAGGTTGTGTGAGTTGGGTGAGAAGTTCCAGTGGAGTTATGGAATGTATCTGTGTGCTTCCCTCTGAGCCTGCAGCCCTTGCAGGGGAGAGAGTGGAGTTGAACAGACAAAAAATGACAGGATGAGAGGACACAGCCTCAAGCTGTGCCAGGGGAGGGTCAGGTTGGACACCAGGAGGAATTTCTTCATGGAAGAGGTGGTCAGGCATTGGGAGGTGCTGCCCAGGGAGGTGGTGGAGCCCCCATCCCTGGAGGTGGCACTCAGTGCTCTGGGCTGGGTGACAAGGTGGGGATCAGGCACAGCTTGGATTGGACTCAATGGTCCTGCTGGTCTTTTCCAACCTCAGTGATTCTGTGAACAGAGGATTTGACACAAGATGATCTTTAAGGGCCCTTCCAACCCAAACCATGCTGTGATTCTGTGATCTTACCAGATGTTAAAGGTGTCTTGTGGCTGATAGATGAAGTGGAGTTGAGGGCTTTGCTTATCAGACACTTAGAGGCATCTGGTTTAGTTGTAGTCTGGGTTTTTGCGGGTGTATTTTTGTGTGTGTGACTGTGCCATGAAACGTGTGCTGGCTGTGCTCTCTGGGCTCTCCCCAGTTCTGCAGAGGCACTGGGGCAGTTTGTTGTCCATGCTTTGGGGCACGCAGGGCAGGGCAGTGCCCCCCCAGCAATATCAGGGTGTGATGGCACCGAAACATCCAGTGCCAGGAGCGTGTGCTCAGCAGTGAAGAACAGGGAAACCATTATTGTCCTCTCTGAGGAGTTACAGGAGTGACCCTTTTGGAGAGGCTTCTGTCTTTACAGCAAATGGAGGTTTAGATTGGATATTAGGAAAACTTTCTTCATGGAAGGGGTTGTCAAGCATTGGGACAGGCCCCTCAGGGGAGGGATGGAGTCAACATCCCTTGAGGGATTTAAAAGACATTTAGATGTGGCGCCTGGGGACGTGGTCTAATGGTGGCCTTGGCAGCGCTGGGGAAATAGTTGGACTCAGTGGCCTTTGAGGGCTTTTCCATCCTAAATGACTCTGTGGCTCCATGATGGAGCAGAGATGGATGCAGAAATATTTCAAAACAAAGGTGGCCTTGCCTTTTCCTGGGCTGAGCCTCGGTGGGCAGAGGTGACAGTGGGAACTCAGTGGTGTTTCTCATCTACAGAGATTTCCCTCTTCCTGTGCACCTGAGCTCAACATGAGCAGCAAGGTTTTGCCTCCTGAAGCTTGAAGCAGCCAGCGTGAGCCAGGATGGAAGTGTATTTGATGCCTAGGAGGCCAGGGGAGCTGTTCATGAGGCCAAGCAGCAGCACTCGGATGCCTTTGTCAGGAAAAATGATGATCCAGCCCTCAGCATTCGAAGCCTGCAGCTGCTAAGCTTGTATTAAGTGGCTGGAGAATGTGTGCTGTGTGTTTTGCTCAGAGGAGGCAGGGCAGCCAGTGCATTTAGGGCTGCAATTAATAGTCCTGGGCAGCATTTCAGTGCTGCAGTTGCTGCAGAAGAATGTGTGGAGGCATCGTGTTGGTATTTTTAAAGTAAATCTTGCCTGAGGAGCAGACTGACAATGCTGGGTTTGGGTGGCTGGAAGTGAGCGGGCCCAGGGATAAAAGTTGATTTATTTTGTTCATCTCGTGGATTCCTCCAGGAGCTGATAAACTTAGGAGGAGGAGTGTCTGTCCCTCTGCCCCGCTCAGGTGAGCCCCCACCTGCAGAGCTGCCTCCAGCTCTGGGGCCCAGCACAGGAAGGACGTGGAGCTGCTGGAGAGAGTCCCGAGGAGGCACCAAGATCAGAGGGATGGAGCAGCTCTGCTGGGAGGAAAGGCTGGGAGAGCTGGGATTGTCCAGCCTGGAGAAGAGAAGGTTCTGGGGTGACCTCATTGTGGCCTTCCAGGACCTGAAGGGAACTTAAAGGAAAGATGGAGAGGGGCCCTTATTTCCAAGGGCCTGGAGTGACAGGACAAAGGGGAATGGCTTCACGCTGACAGAAGTCAGGGTTAGGTGAGATACTGGGAAGAAATTCTTCCCAGTGAGGTTGGACAGGGCTTGGAGCAACCTGGTCTACTGGAAGGTGTCTGTGTCCATGGCAGGGGGTGCGGCAAGGTGAGATTTAAGGTTCCTTCCAGCCCAAATCATTCTGTGATTCCATGGAAAAAGATTGCTGTGTTGTTTCCTCAAATCTCAGAAGTTTGTCTGACGTGTAAGGCAGAAGGGACTGTTCTGGGACTCCACGGATCTCTGATGGGGAGGCAGCATTTATTGGGATTCTGAAGCTTGGTTTGAACCCTGTAAATCCCTGGAATTGTGCTTCCCACCAAAACTGATCATGTCAGCAAGAGAAAAACATTCAGGTTCTGTTACAACACAGAGCCTGCAGTGTTACCAGTAAAGCAGATCCACAGGGTGCTCCCTCAGGATCCTTTGTCACCACTGAGCAGTGCCAGGTACTTCAGGGAAGGAAAAGGTGTGTTGAGGACAAACCTGCAAAAAGGTGTAGCAGAACCTTCCTCCCAAGACTGCTGGGATGCTGCTGTGGGATGTGGGAGGAGGAGGAGATGGAGACACTGCTGGTGTTTTACGTAATGGATCAGAATTCATTTTGGTGTTCAGTGGTTCAGGGAAAGGCGGCTTTGTGATGGAGGTGCTTCACTGCAGAAAGTTCTACCTGTAGCTCTTCCTTGGTGCAGTAAAATGCAGGAAAACAGGAGGAAAAAACCTGACCCTGGAAATATTCCTTGCTCCAGCTCCAAATGCAAAGGTTCACGGGCCATGCTGGTGAATGCCCGTGTGTCTGGGGCTGCCGTTGCTAAGGGAGAGGGAGTATTTGTTTTTAATTGGGTGATGTGCAGATGGCAAGGCAGGGCCTGGAGTGCAGCTGTGACCTTGGGGAGCTGTGGGGAGGCTGGGTCTGCAGCTGCCTGCCCTCTCTGCAGCTCGTGGTGCTTGTGGAGGCACAGTTCTCCAGAAATCCCCCAAACACCAGTGTAAAGCCTTGCTTTGCACAGCAGGTTTTGGGTGTCTTCGAATTTTTCAGTAATTCTGTAACGTTGCCTTCTTGTGCGTGGCTGAGGAGGGGCGAGCAAAATGCAGATCAGCCATCAGAGCTGAGGGTGTCTAAATGTTGAAAAATACAGCTCAATTTTCACACTTGGTAGCCTTTTCCCAAGGGATACAACGTTCTGAAGTGGCTGTAACTTGTCACCCATTCATAAAGGCAGGAAACTCCCCATCTCTCCTCCGGATTCTGTGATGGAATCTGTTTTTCCAACTGCAGAGTGACTCTGGGCAGTAGATTGGGAAGACACATTTGTGCTAATGTGAGGAAATTCAGTATTAGTGACGAGCTTTTCTCCATTTCAGTGATGTGAATTTTGTATCCCCATCTAGAGTACTCATTTAAGCTTGGGGTAAATTCCCTGCTAACTGCCAGAAACTGGGAGACAATTCCTCAGTTGCTTCCCAGGACACTGTGTTATACAAAATAGCTGCAGAATTAATTAATCACTGAAGGTTAATTGATCCACTTAGTGTTGCTGAATTAGCTTGATGTTTTCCTATTAATTCTTTTTTTTTTGTTAATCTACAAAAATAACTAAAAGTGCTCCCTGTCTCTCTGCCAGCTGCGAATCACGGTGTGGTCCTTGTGCACCAAGTCTGTGTCTTACATCAAGTACCCCAAAGCGTGCCAGCAAGGTAAGTGTCACACATCCACCTGGGAGTGAGCGGTCCTTCAATGGGGCAGAAAGGGAAAATGAATTTAATGTAGTGACAAACCCCGTGTTTGGGAGCAGGGTCTGGTCCCGTCCCTTCTGAGCAGCACCTGCAGCCAGGTTGTGGTCTCTGAGTGAAGGATTCCAGCTGATCCATGTGCCTGCTCTTCACACGTGCATCTGTGTTGTGTTTGCCTCTGAGGGATCCTTTAAGACATTAAATTATGCTGGATGTGCTCGTGATGAAAAACATGAATCCAAAGTGGCTTTTATCGTCTTCTGCATGTGGGAAGGTTGGAAAGGGAAGCTCGTGTCAGGGCTGTCAGACCACATGGCTGTGGTGAGCAGTTTGCTGCCCAAGGCTTGTATCCTGCAGATGACAAAGACAATTATGTATTCCATGTAAAATCCAAGTGGATGGGGAGCAATGCCTGGGAGTTGGTGGAGACCCGATGGTTGCATAACTGATCCATTTAGCCAGGCTAAATGAAGTGGTTATTTGAAATCTGTTGGGTTTATCTTACAACTGTCAGTGGTTAGATGTGTTTTGAAGCACGCTGGAGCTCTGCATCCTGAGAAATTGTACATTCCAAGCTTAAAAATTGCTGACACAATGAATCAGTAACACTGTGCTTTGCCTTGATTAATGTGACCTTCTGTGAGAAAATTCTCTCTCCTCTGTGGATGCTGAAAAGCTCTGGTAGAGAAATTTTCCAGCTTTCTGCAGCATTCTGTGAGAACTCTGTGGTTCTCATGAAAGCTGTGATAAACACTGCTATGGGTTCTTTGTAAACTGAACTTTATCTGTGCACCTGGGATTTATTTTTCAGAGTTGTTAAGGTACACAGTGAAATACTATTTTGAAGTAGGTGTTGTGAGCTTTAGCCAATGGGACAGGGGGTGGCTGGTCCAAGACCCAATAACCTCCTGTCATCTTTGGGAACCAAGTTATATAAACCCAATTATAATTAATTAAATAACTAGTTTCTTCCTGAACTTGGATTGTGTCGGTACTCGCTGTTCTCTATACTTAACAGTGACACTCCTCATTTATTTCTGCTTTGAATTGGGAGTAACTGTTCCTCGCTGAAGACTCATCAGCTCTTCTGCCTCGTTGTCTGATTTCTATTTAAGCCAGTTTTCATTAATCTGTCCCGTGGCAGGGGTGGTTTTCACCAAGGACGGGCGCTACATGGCCGTGGCGGAGCGACGCGACTGCAAGGATTTCATCAGCATCTTCGTGTGCAGCAACTGGCAGCTCCTCAGGGTACGCTCTGCCTCTCCTCCCACTCTGCTGTGGGGGTTTCGTGCACATATTGCACACTACTCCATTAGTAACAGTGAGAGAAGCAAGTGCTTGGTACTTTGGATGTGTGATACAAGCTGTTCACACATGGGATCAGTCCGTGGAGGGTGGCGTTGGCCACAGGCTGGATCCGAGCAATTAAACCTCCCTAAGAACTTGTCTGTGTGTTGTGTCACCTCTAATTTGGACATTCTGAGCCTCACCAGAAGCTGAGAGAAAATCTGGGAAACACCACTACATATTTGTTGTGTTCCTGAGCTCTTTCCTAATGAACCTTGTAGTGGAAGCTGTGGCTGCCCCTGGATCCCTGGAAGTGTCCAAGGCCAGGTTGGACAGGGCTTGGAGCAACCTGATCTTGTGGAAGGTGTCCCTGCCCATGGGACAAGATGATCTTTAAGGTCCCTTCCAACCCAAATCATCCTGGGATTCTGTGATCCTGTGCTAGGCTTTGAGACAAGGAATTAGGCTTCCTGGATTTTTGACTGATTCAGTGTAACTAATTTAATTTTCTTATGAAATGCTGTTCATTTGAAGGTATAGAAACTTTTGGCTTTTCTGTAAAGGGGATCAAAGATCCACTGGATGCAGCATGTATTACAAGAGGAAGTATTTCTGTTGCTACTCTGGCACACAAAAAGCTCTTTTGTGTTTGTGGTAACCCTTGAAAGGTTAAAACTGAGCATTCTGTTAGTTTAGGATTCCTTAACATATTTCAGATGGTTTTGTGGTTTCTCTTTTGTGAGCAGCATTTTGACACTGAAACCCAGGATCTGTCTGGGATTGAGTGGGCTCCCAATGGCTGTGTGCTGGCAGCGTGGGACACGTGCCTGGAGGTAGGAGGAAAAGCAGATTATTTTCCTGAAGAGTTCAAGCTGGTCTTTGGCCATCATGTATAAAGCAGTGACTAAAATAATTAGTGTTTAAAATGTTTCTGTTGGCCATAAAAGGTTGTGAGTTGAGCTTTTGTTAAATATTACACTTGTGTTAGGGATGGGTGTCCTTGGAAGTGGATGTCGCTGTGCTGTAAATCTTCAACGACAGAAAATTATTTCTAATTTATCTTGCAAAAAAAATTGTGAACATTGCAGAAGCTGCTTTTGAAATAATGAAAGAATAATAGAAGAAGAACATTGGAAGAATGTCAGAGTCTTTTGCAGCTTTACTGATATTGCATTGCACAGTGATTATTTCCAGTTAATGAAAGTAATCGTCCAAAAAGAGAGCAACGAAGCCTCTTAACTCATAGATAACCACTTGCACCTTTGTATTTAACTTGCTGCATGTTGAACAGGCAGAGTTTGGCAGGGATGATTTGCCTGCCTGTGGTTTTTAATGCCTTTGCTGGTTTTTAGAGTGGCTCTGTGTGTGTTTCAGTACAAGGTCCTGCTGTACTCCCTCGATGGGCGGCTGCTCTCCTCCTTCCGCGCCTACGAGTGGCCCCTGGGTGTCAAATCAGTCGCCTGGAGTCCCAGCAGCCAGTTCCTGGCCATTGGCAGCTTTGATGAAAAGGTGAGAAACGTTTCCTGCCTCTTTTATCTAAACCATTTGGAGAACTTTGTCCTAACAGTCTCCCCTTGCCGCTTGCTTCCTGAGCCAGGTGCGTATCCTGAACCACGTGACGTGGAAGAAGATCACAGAGCTTGACCATCCAGCAACCGTTGCCAGCAAAAAGACTGTAAGTGTGGATCCCAAATCCATGGAGTCCTTAGCAGAGCTCAGGTGCTGCTGTTTGTATCTGAAAGATGCTGATGAATGAATCCATTTCATTCTGGAGACTTTGCTTTTTCCCCACTAGGTCTTGGGAAATTGCATGGCAACCTCGGAATGTAAGAAAAGTGCGGGAATCCTTTCAAATTTGATGGAATATGTCTGTGATCATCTCTCTTGAGCAGTAATAGATTCTCAGATGCTCCTGTCACATACCAGTGTATTTTGGTGTAGGTGGTGGCTGCATTACAGATTTGGGTGTGCAGCCAACGGCAAACTGGAAAACTGAACAGGAGAGATTTGTCTCAGCTTTGTATAATTCCTGACTTTAAACAGTCCTGGAACTGGGTTGTGTTCAGATTTTCCATCCTGTGTGGACAAGCTCATCCAGCTCACCTAAAGGGCATTTCCTGGAACATCTGTCAGCATTGATTTTAATCCTTTATACCTGTACCTGCAAGGCCTTATAGATTCTGGGCTGTTGGCAGCAGGTGCAGAGCTGCTGTTCCCAAAATCCTGAGCTGATCTCATCCCTGGAGGTAACAAGAACAGTATAGAGGGACTGCACAGACCTCCTGGAAGAGTTTGTGTGTGGATTGTAAGCCTGCAATATTCACATGACTCTGCCTCTTAACCAGAAGTAAGGCACGAGCCATTAAAGCACCTCAGCAAAGCTTCTCACAGCTGAAAAATGCCTTAACTTCCAGTTAGGTGTAAAATATGTCATGGAAAACAAATGGAAATAGCTCTGTTAATCTCCACTACACGGACAGGAGTTGCAGTTGCTGCGTTTTATCCTGGTGCTTGTGTTTGGGAATATGTTGCAGGCACACTAAAATATTTCTGCTATTTTCCTTCTGCAGTGCTGCACTTTATTTGTGATAGAATCAGATTAAGGATTTTTGGTGGCAAAAATGAGATTCATGTTCCCACTGTAATGGGGATGATTTATTTTGCTGTCAGAAATACTGAACGAGATGCACTCCCTCAGACTTACTGTTTGTAGACTTCAAGGTTTGTGTATTTGTCACACAGGAGTGTTTTTCCTGATCAAGGTTCCACGTGGCCCACGATTCACTGGGAATACTGGATTCCATATCTGCCTGCTGAAGCCCTTTCCTCTGTTGATGAACCGGGGGATGCTGAGATGTAATAAACGTGCAAATGAGTCAGTGGGATGTGGGTATTTGGTAAAAGCCCCATGTTCAAACTCTCCGAGGCCCTTCTGTAGAGCTCTCACTTGTTTCTTTGTAGATTGTGTATAAAGAAGTGGAGAAATCCCCAACTGTTGACACAGAGAGGCTTTCTTTCCCTCCAACAAGAGAATTGGCTAGTTCTCTCTTCAGCACACAGAGTAAATGTAAGCCAAAGTTTACTCAAACCAGACACTTGAGTTTGCCTTGGGAAGTCTTTAAATAAACATTGTAGGTGAACTCTGCCCCTTGGATGGTGGAACAGATCCTCTGGATGTCCTCAAGGGCAGCAAGAATCAGTGTCAGTGTTTGTGGCACTGTAAATCACCTTTGGTTAACACTGTTTGAAATACTAGTTAAAAGGTAGTGGAAAAATTAATCTCTCCTCATTTTCCTGATTAAATCTCAGTCTTGCCTGAATTTCCAGCCTTTCCTTTTCTCTAGGAGGGCAGGAATAGTAGTATGGTGGCTGTGTGAAGACGTGATATCTTTAAGCAATTGAAATTTTGATTGGAACATCTTGGAGAAGAGTAAAATTTGGTCCTGTCACTTGAGAGATGAGGGGTTTTAACAGTTGGATGTAAATGCATTGTCCGTCCAGACTCACTGAGTGAAATACTTTTATTTCCCGTTCCAGATGACATTTCCCAGGTGCCAGTTTCTTTACAGTACGTCAAACCAGTTGCTGACAGGGCAAATCCCAAAGTGGGAGTTGGGATGTTGGCCTTCAGTGCAGATAACTGTTTCCTGGCAACCAAAAATGGTAAGTTCCGACTGCCCTGCCTTAGAGGGGAAACCATGTGGCATGTGGGGGGTTTCCTTAGCAGAAATGATCCTTTGCTCTATAAAAAGAGTCATGGCCCTGTAAAATCAGCTCTGTTGAGATATGTAACTACAGAGGAATCCCAGCCTGTCTTCTAGTGTGTGTTAGCTGTTGTGAGCTGCCAGAACTGCTGATCAGGGCATGAACTCAGCCTTGGCTCTGTATTTAATGAAAATAGTGGGGTTTTATATTTCTTCGAGTTTATGTGAGCTCACTGTATTGAAAATGAAACAAATCTTCCCACTTACAGCCTGGGTCTCTTGAAAGGCAGAACTCTGCACAACCTATAGCAAGAGGAATTCTGAATAGTGAAAGTCATGGAATTAAAGTTCCATTTTTCCCTTTGACGGTCCTGAGGGGCTGTTCATGCCTGCATGCCAAAGCTCTGGGTCAGGTGCAACACCCATCAGACAGACTGATGTGATAAAAGCCAGGGAAGGACTAGGAGATGGACTAGGTCCCTTTTACCTTTTTTTGCAATATTTCCAAGGCTGAGTATTTCTTGAAGGCTCTCCTTGGCAAAACTCCAGTGGTGGTAACCCCAGGGTGTACCTAAAGGTTTGTGTTGTATGAATTTTGTTTGTCACTGTGCATTTAGAAAAACCAAGCGTGATCCTTTTATCCTTCAGCTATCACACTTCCTCTCCAGATAACATTCCCAACGCCGTGTGGATCTGGGACATCCGGAAGCTGAAGCTGTCGGTGGTGTTGGAGCAGCTGTGCACGATCCAGTGTTTCCAGTGGGATCCCTGCCAGCCCCGCCTGGCCGTGTGCACGGGCACCAGCAGAGTGTACCTGTGGTCCCCGGCCGGCTGCATGGTCGTGCAGGTGCCCGGGGAAGGTGAGGCCCTGCAGCAGCTGCCACAGCCTCTCAGCAACTGCTCAGTGACAAAATATTATTCCGTTTACAAATTGATCCGGGTGTTGTCATGGAAATAGCTCAGGTGTGTTCTTGGAGCTGCTGAAGAATGGGTGTTTTCACCCTCGGAAAAAGAGGAGTTCATAGCGAGACACAGCAAATGTCTCAAGGGCAGCAGGGGGCCAGCAGGGATTTGTGTGGCTGATTCCAGCTGCCTTTTGCTCCAGCAGGAGGACGGGCTGCCAGCTCCTTGCTGACACACTCTAATCTCTTCCTGCAGGTGACTTCCAGATCGTGTCTCTCTCCTGGCATTCCAGTGGGGACTCCATGGTTCTCCTGAGTAAGGACAACTTCTGTGTGTGTTACTTGGAAAGAGAAGAGGTAAAATAAAAGAACTAAAATGCATTAAAAATGCCCCCAAGTCTGAGGAAGAAAGAGGAAAGGAGTCAAAACCTGTTGCCTGGTCTGAAGTGTTTGTATTTATAAGTTATTTATTTGAAGGAGCTCCAAGCTCAGTGTGTGAAATACTGTGACTGCATTTGAATGAAGTGATGTAGCAAGTGAAACCTAGGGAATGAGTCTCTGTTGCAAGAAAACCTGAGTATTGATGGAGTTGAACATCTCTTTTTCAACTCTGAACCCTTATTTTCTAAGACTGTAGCTCTGTGTGTATATAATGTATAGCTATTATTTAAATTTTCTAATCTCCAATAAATATTTTGATAGTTACGAACTATAAACGTGCACCTCTGCACTTGAAAGTCTGTTTCAGTGTGGTCAGTGATGTGATGATGTAGTGATTTATCCTAGCACAAGGGAACTGTTACTTGCACACAAATAATTTTGGGTGACAGTAACTGTGCCTGGGCCACCATGGATTTATTACACGGAGTCTTTACCAGAGGGATCGCAGCTGACACTTCAGGATGCTGAATTACAGGTAACTGAAATGGGAGTTTTTGTCCCAACTCTGGTGCCAAATGGGAGTGGATGGTTTGGCAGGGAAGGAGCAGTTGGATATCCTTCCTTGTTCTCCCCTGTGTCTTTCCAAGGAGGGAGCCCCTTGTTTAGGAATTTACTGGATGTTTTTTCTTTTGCTACTTAATTTCACAGCCTCAGTCTCTAGAAAATGAAGAACGAAGACCAGGTAAGAGTTGAAATTTAACTTTACTGCAAGGTTAATGAAAATTGAACAGTTCACTTAGAAAATGCTTGGAGAAGCTTGGAAAGCTGGAGTCAGGATGGACTGCATCAGGAGTCTCACAAACACCTACATTAAGGTCAAAAAAACCCCCACCACGGCAGCACAGTGTTTATCCAGCAGATAAATGCTCTGAAAGGGCACGGAGAGAAGGTCATGCACAAGGAAAAAGCTTGTTAGAGTCACCTCCTGAGCAATTTCAGCTGCAATCTCCTGGGCTGCTTCTGAATTTTATCCCTGGATGAGAGGTTCAGTGCAGGAATGTATGAACCAAGGCTGACACACAGTGCTCAAAGTTTTCTCTGTCTCCATTAAAAAGTCCTGGCCCAAACTAGAGTAGATGTAAGAAAAATGGCTAAGAGTATCAATCTAACCAAAATAGAATTCCTTTTCAGTTCTACAAAGAACAGCTTTGAAGGCAAACGTGTTTGTGAGGCTTTTGGCAACATTCTCTCCCAACAGTCTTTATTCTGTGGCTGCAGCGAAGAAACAGAAGTAGAGAGGAAGTTCCAGTAGGTTCTTAAGAGGGATTTCTACAAGCTCATAAATGCATATTGAGTTCACAGGCTGCTGCTGAGCAGGTGGAACAGTGCAGCTTTAGCAAAAGCCAGCAACTACTGTTAAAGACTGACTGACAGCCTCGAAAATTCCTAACAGGCATTAATCGGAGCACTGAGATCACGGCGATTGGAACAGCAGTTCCTCTAAACAGCACAAAGCAGTCCCAAGCACACGACAGGGTTTGACACCGTACACGGGGATACAGCGGGGCCGTGGCACAAAGGTTCTGCTGTGCACTGGGGGTTTTAGCAGGTTCCAGTGGCACTTCATGGACTGGGAAGAGCAGGCACCGGGACACGGAACAGGCCACTGCTCGTTCATCCTGTGTAAGGACCAGTGAGGGCTGTAAATCGGGTACAAAGTGCAAGACTGGCACCACCCTGTGTCTGCTTCAAATCCAACCTGTGCGTTCCCCAAACAAGCTGGGAAGTCTCCTACAACCACCCCCTTTCCTTCCCTTCCCCCGACAACTTTGCTTTATCACGTGCTCTGCCCTCAGCACCCTCTCCCCAGGGCACCACCAGCAACTCACTTGCCCTTGAACAGATGACACGCGAGGAGGTTTAAAATCCAATTTTGCCCCTTGTCATGGAGTATCCCAGCTTGGCCTCGTTGTTGATGAAGGACATCAGCCCCAGGTAGGTCTCGATGAGGATGGGCCGCTCCAGCACCAACACCCCGTTAGTGCTTCCTGGCACCGGGCCCTCCTTGTGGGCTTTCTTCACAGCCTGGATCAGCTGTGTTTGAAAGTTTTCCAGCTGAAAGAAAAGAAATCCCCTTGCTTTTGCATTGTTTTACAAACTGTTAAGCAGCTGCTGTTAGGGAGTGGTGAAGGATTAGCACTAAAGCTCTAGCTGTCAGGGCTCTGTGTGCTGTGATAGTCACATTCTGGTGGTTAACCTCAATGATTCAGTTAATTTCACACAGGACACTGCTGATGTGTGACTTACACAGGGGCTGGATGGATAAAGATCTATCAGTGATCACGTGTTTATTTCTGTGGTTCTGCCATGATCCATGTGTTACACTTAGCAGCGTTCTAATTTTAGGAAAACCTTCAGAGGGAAGAACCTATTGCAACAAGAACTGAGAACCACCTTGGTGAAGGTTTTCAGTGAGCAATTAAAGCAGCTGTTAATTAGCTGGCAGCCCTAGATGAAAAGTCCATCAGCCTGTCAGGTAAGTAAGAGCAGGAACAACCCAAGATCCATTTGTTTTTGGGTTTTACAGGACTGCACCTTCAGAACTTTTGGCTTCCTCCGTGTTTCAGCCAGTTACGGGTGGCTGGCATAAAGTGGGCAGTGGGGCCACCCTGCAAGTCAAAATTTGGAGACTGGGGAGATGGAGCTCCCAGCTCTAAGTTCTGCCTCTGCTGTAAGTGATTTTGTTTGATTAACTGAGGTATTGTTTCAAAATAATCTAAGTTATGTCCACCCTAGGAGCTCTGAGCTGCCTGGAGCAGCAGAGGCCATTCCTTACCCGGCACAGGGACGAGATCTTCTCGTCAGCATCTGCCATGGGGTGCTCGGTGAAGGTCACGTAGGGGATGTTGGTGGACCAGGGGTTCCACCTGTTGATGAAGGAGGCACGGCTTTGCTTGTCCCACTGAATGCGGATACCGACACCTTCCCTCCTGACAGTGCAGAATGAACAGGGTAAGACTTTCCAGTCTTTGAGGCAAGATTAACTAAAAATGTTCTGTCTGAAAAAGACCTGCTTGAAACTGGAAGCTGAAATAGAAGTGATAGTAAATTTTACTGGAGGCAAGAAATGCAAGAATTCAGCCCCTGAAACATGCAAAGGGACATTCTTATGAGCTGAGAGCAAGAAGGTGAAGCTCCTGGGACACCCTGGCCATCCTTCACAGCCTGTGACAGTCCCTGTGTACAGGGGAGCTGACATTCCCAGCCTTCAAGTCATGCTAAGTGGTATTACTGCTTCTTACTGCATTATGCAATGGTGATGAGCTTCTGCTCCCAAATCTACTCATCTTATCTTGAAAGTCCTTGAGCAACTCGCTGTTACTGCAGCTACTGACCATCCCAGCAAGCCAGCAGCTACTCTGAGGTCTTCTAATGCAGCTTCAGGACTTGTTTGCAAAGTTAAGCAAGCAAAAGGAAGAATTCTCAGACCTTTCCAGCGATCACGCTGGCAGCTCAAACTGTTCCCAATAACCATGCAAGACTTACAGGTGACTGTGGCAGCTTACTTGTTCAGAGATTTGGGTGGAAACTCGAACTCCCCCACGGAGATGGTGTCCACAGCGCTGAGGGCGATCCTCGTCACGTGCTGGCACTGCAGGCTGATGAAGTTGTACTTGCAGACCAGGAGGGACCAGTCTGTGATGAGGACGAGGCGCTCCTTCTCGTTGTTCCAGTGATCGATTCTGTGGAGAGAACACGACTGAGCTTTAAGTGGTTTTGACTCCTGGCTAGAAACACTCAACAGCTTGGCAGACGAGAGGGTTGCTGAGGAGAACAAATCTGAAGTCCTTAGTGATGCTGTATTTTCTGTGACAGCCTTTGCTTTGCATCAGCAGGGCCAGTGCAGGGCTGAGGGTCTGTGCCTCGCTGCACACACGTGCCTTTGGGTCAGTTTCTTAAAGCTACGCCCGTGCTTTACTGCACGAGTGGGTTCTTTGTGGGACTGCATTTCGTAAGGAGCGTCGGTCCGCACCTGGAGGGCTGCGTTATAAAGAAATAATGAAATAATGACGGCTGCAGCCAGCCTGGGCCATTCCGGGCCTTACGCGCGCGTTAATATTCACCAGCTTTAACACAGAAAAGCGCTGTGCCAGAGGCTGCTCTGGCTGTCGTCTCCCCCCGCCC
>VZTI01005930.1:887373-952900 GCA_013397865.1 Struthidea cinerea
AGCCTTCCGGGGCGGAGCGGGGCGGGCGGAGCGCCCGGGGCCGCCTCTCGCTCCGCTCCGCTCCGCGCCGGGAGGCGGCACTGCAGCCCCGCCCGGGATGCTCGGCCGGTACCCGGGCAGAGCCCGCCCGGCGGGATGCGGGGCAGGGCAGCGCTGCCCGCTCCGCTGGCCCCGGGTAGCGGGTGTTGTCACCGTCACGCACCGGCGGCTGTACCTGGGGCCGTACACGGTGTGCGTGCTGTCACTATCGCTTGCTCAGAGCGATACCTGGCTGCCAGGTGCTGTCACTGTCACACACCCGGGGCTGTGCCAGGTATCAGGTACTGCCGCCACAGGCACCTGGGTTGTACAAGGTGCTGGGTGCTGTCACCGTCACACAGCAAGGCTGTACAAGGTGCTGGGTGCTGTCACCGTCACACAGCAAGGCTGTACAAGGTGCTGGGTGCTGTCGCTGTTGCCTGCCCAGAGCTGTGTTAGGTACCAGGTGCCATCACTGTCACACACTGGGGCTGCACCAGGTACTGGGTGCTGTCACCATCACACAGCAAGGCTGTGCCAGGTGGTGGGTGCTTGTAGGAGAGCAAGAATGGGCTGCAGGCAGCCTCGACCTTGAAGAGTTACAGCTGTGCTGAACCAGGAGTTTTTACTAAAGACCAGAGACCAGCTGACCCTCTGGCAGGTAACTCATAAGAGAGAGGAGAGGACCCTAGATGAGGACTACTAAGAAAGCAAGCAGGACTAAAGCAGCTTTAGGTGTTAGCAGCCTCCTTTGTAGCCCTGGACTGAGAGTTGGTTTTTTGTTTACTGTCAAATGGTGCCCTGTGTGAGGAATATGACTGGACCTGAGAGCACTCTTGTGTCCACCGTCAGCCCAGAGCTGTCTCAGGTACCAGGTGTCGTTGCTGTCACACACCTGGGGCTGTACAAGGTACCAGGTACCCATCACCGTTGCACACCCAGAGGCGTATGAGGCCTGTCTCAGCTCTGCTGAGGATTTTCAGGGCTCAGACAAGAACCCCCACACATCACATAATGTACAGTGGGGAGCCCTGGGCTTAGCCAAAATGATGCTCTGCTCTGCCCAGGTGGTCTGGGCAAGACTCTGATATACCCACAAAGGAACAAGATTTGTGGGTCTACAGAGGCCAAGCAGAGCTGCTGTGAAGCAGATCTGGGTCAGATGTGCAAGATCCTTAAATATCATCAGGACAGAGCTCAGGAAGGTACCAGAGCAGTGTGGGATAGGGACAGGATCGTGCACGGAGAGCCCTGGCATCCTTATCACATCCAGCACGCTTGATAGCGAAGATTAAATAATGCTGGGGAATGAATGGCACGTTAACGTTTCTGTGGTCTCTGGCATGACTGCAGATATTATCATCGGCATTTATGGAACCATATCGTATCTTGGACCACTTTCAGGGCTGTTTCACCCGGAGCCAGAGGATGACATCCTCAGTGGGTGGCTGTGCTGGGAAATGATATAAAATTGAAAACATACTAAATTGACTTCACAGACAGGGGTGGGTTTCAGATATCTGTCTTTCACATGTGTCCCACGAATTCCCTGCTGTGCTCTCCGCAGCCCTTGCTCACACGGGCCTCTTTAGGTGGGGAACCTCACTGCTGGCTTTAAAGGGGCTTTAAAAGAGCTGCAGAGCTGACTTTGTGCTCAGTCACTCCTGGCAGCACAGCAGCTTTTCCCATCGGAGCTTCCCCTTTTCCCTGCAGGCAGCCTGGCCGGGGTGGCTGTGGCTGGGAGAGTGGCCGTGCCAGGCCAGCCAGGACCCTGCAGTGAGTCGTGTCCCGCCTGTGTGACAGCCGGGATCGTCACCTGAGGCAGCGTGGCTGGACCCATCAGTCCCCTTCCTTGGCCTCGAGCCGTGTCCTGGAGAGGGAGCCCGACTCCCGGCTCTGCCCGCTTCCTGCCCATGGGGAGGAATCCCTGGAAGTCTAACTGGGAGCAGCCTGTTTCCTACTGTAAGAAAAGTCCTAACTTTTTAATTCCAGGCAGGAAAACAGAGGCCTGGATTTATTGTGTCCTGGAGCTCTCTCTGTTGTTATAAAACATCTTTATGTAGCTGCCTTTCTTCTCGAGGAAGAATGAAGGATGTTTTCTTCCCATCCGTTAGGCTTGGCTGATATTTTACTGCTAAGTGGAAGCATTAACCCCCCTCACCTGCTCTTTTCTCTGACTTGAGGATTTATGGCACTGCTGTGACCTTGGGAGGATTCTGGTGTACGGAGCAGCTGCTTCAGTTTTTCCCAAGAGCCAGCAGCTTTTGGGCACGGCCCTTGGGGACTTTAGTCTTGATTAATGGTTGTCCTTCAGCCGCAAAGTATGTCCATGAAACTATCCCAGCCTTCCTCCAAACCTCCTTATCCTGCTTCTCTGATGGAAATGAGCACCTGCCACAGGCCAGGTGAGCTCTGGAGTGCCCCGGGGCAGCGCAGAGGTGCCTGGCTGCTGCTCTGGTTCCTCCTGGCCCTTGGGGAGCGTTTGCTGGCAGGTGCTTGAGATGTTTAGTGCAGCATCCCTGCTCTGCTCTCCTCCTCCCCATGCCGCTGTGCCGGCTGCTGTGTGCAGTTGGAGGTGTCCCTGCCAGCAGAATTTCCTTGGGAAGCGATCAATTTTGTTATCTGTTGGAGTGCATGGGGAAGATTGAATCTCTGTGGGATGTTTTTAGACCTTCCGGGAAAGGGATTTGGGGTGGTGTGTCCGCAGCTGGCCTTGGGTAGTGCAGAAGAGCTGCCTGTGGCGAAACGGCCCCGAAGCACCGCGGCTCCATCCCTGCGAGCAGGGCCTCCCCCTCCTCTGCTCGGGGCTGGGCACAGCTCGTGGGAGGGATTTCTGACTGACAGCGAGGAAAGAGGCAAGAGAGCATGTGAGGGAAAGGAGCTGGACCTGGGAAAGGCAGGGGGAAGTTTTGTTACTCCCAGGAACCGCAGGGAAGCTGCTCTGGGGTGTGTGTGCGCGGGAGTTCCTCGCTCCCGGCTCCGGAGGAAGGTGTGGGGCTGCGGCAGGTAGGATGCCTGCACCTCTGGGGATGGAGTGAAGGATCACCCTGCCTGCTTCGGGAAAAGCCCCTCGGAGGTGAGATTCTCCTGCCAGAAGAGCAGCCCTCCTTTTTCCTTCCCCTTGCCGAGGGCTGGATTTCATAGTGCCCTGGGAAGGGGAGCGCAGCTCCGGAGCGGCTCGGCCCACGTGGGGCTGTGCTGCCGGGCACAACCCAGGTCTTGTGAGCCCCCAGGTCCTCGAGATTTGTCAGGAAGCAAATCCCAGAAGGAAAAGTCACTTCAGTGCATTTCACTACGAGCAAACGAGCATGAGAAGCCAGGTTTGGTCTGGGGGAAAACCCAGCTGCAACCTGCACTGTGATTTCCAGCGGAGTGAAGGAACTCGCTGAGCGGAACCCGAGAGGGAGGAAGCATCCAGGAATGGTAAATCCGCTCGCCCCCTGCAAGGACTCCCCTGCGCTCCGATAGCTTTGTCCTTTGCAAGGAGAGGCACCGGCAAGTTGGGAGCAGGAGGCAGCAGGAACCTGGGAGGAGGAGGAGGAACGGGCGAGCCGTGCCGGAGGAACCTGTGGGATTCCCGGGATAACCGCTGGAAGCACCTGGAGGGAGAGGAGCGGCTGCGATGGAGTTTCCTGCCGTGGCACTGTCACTCATCCTGGCGCTGCGAATGTCTCCGCTGGCTGCTGGGAGCAAACTGCAGCCCCACATGTGAGTAGGAAGAAAGAGTTCCGGAGGGGTTTTGTCGGGCAGGGAATGGAAAAGCAGGAGCCAAATGCAGGGTTTTCAAATCAAGGGTGAAGCGAGGAGCAGAGAGTGAAGGGGCAGGGGGGAGGAAGCTGTTGTGGGTGTCTTTATTTGCTACCAGATGTGCAAAAAGGGGAATAGAAAATTGA
Organism: Struthidea cinerea; assembly: GCA_013397865.1. Taxonomy (NCBI): domain Eukaryota; kingdom Metazoa; phylum Chordata; class Aves; order Passeriformes; family Corcoracidae; genus Struthidea; species Struthidea cinerea. Next base: position 891,285 of record VZTI01005930.1, read on the forward strand.
AAACCTGGATAGTCTTTGCCTGTAGGAGAGAACTCCTCGGTTTAGCTGAAATGCTTCTGTTGTGTGAGTGCAAGAGATGATTCTTGTGTGAATACTTTGCCCTTTCTTCCCAGACCTGCTGCTTTTATTTCACTTCACAAATCTTTCTTACTCCACGTTCCTCCCCGCCCGCTGCTGCTACTCCAGCAGCACGTAGGCTGCTCTTTTTAATTACATTTTACAGTTACAGTTTGGTGTTAATCATTTGGCTGCTCTGGAAAACTTCCTTGCAAATTTGGCCTCCTGCCAGAAGATGGTCTCTCGGAGCCAGGAGATCACTGTAATTCCCTTTGTCTGTGGAGCCGGTGTGGTGTGAGGTGCAGACTCCAATCCACCCTCCCCAAGGGGTTTAAGTCTTCAAAAAAGGGGTGTCCTTTAGCAGATAAAGGTTTGGGAAGAAGCAGCTTTTTCTCCCCACGTCAGGGTTTTGTGCTCCTGCCCTGACAGTTACTTTCAGGACTTCTTGGACGAGGCACTGGAGCAGAGCCCTGTGCCAGCACGCCAGGGTGGGAATTGAGCGGCCCGGAGCAGTCAGATGCCAGCTGCAACCTCTAAGCTTCGCCACGTCCAAATTAGTTGTTTTCACTTCTTTTATAGAAAGTATCTCTGTGAAAACTCTGGGTCCCTTTGGAAGAGTTGGAAGCAGCAGAAGCAGCCCCAAATACCAAGTGGCTCATGGAGTCAGGGACAAATGAAAAGTCCCTCTTCATCCTTAGTTAAACCCACTGGCTTGTGCTTGGAGAAGGAGTTAGGATTAGAGAAGAAACAAAGTGCATTTCTTTGATTTATTGGAATTAGCCCTTAGCTCTGAATGAGCAAGAAACCACCCCTGTGCCTGGTCCACCTGGCACCGTTTCTTTTCCCTGCAGAGACTGAACTCATTGAGGAGGTGGATGCTGGGGGTTGCCCAAGCCCTTCCTGCCCCGTCCGCAGGAATTTTAGGCAGTGGGAGCACTGCACCCCTCGCAGCTGTGACCCTCTGGATCCCCTGCGTCCCTCACATCCCTGCGTTTCTCTGTCCCAGGCCGAACGTGTGCGCGGAGCAGGAGCTGGGGGTCGTGGGGCTGCGGCAGCCGTGCGTGCAGGCCCTGACCCGCGCGGTCAAGGTGTGGAAGCAGGACTGCGGGGGCCGCCGGTGGTGCACAGGCTACGAGCGCAGGTAGGTGCTCTCTTCCCTCCACCCTGGGCTGCTCCTTGTGGGAGGAAAAGGGATTCCCGCTCCTCAGCAGCAGCAGGGAAGTGAGTCTGGTGCTCGCCGGCAGCGGCAGCACGGCTCTTGAGGGATGGGGGCAGCCACCTGTGCGCCCATCCTGCTCCCCTGGCTGTGTTCTGGAATGGCAAACAGCCTCGGGCATGCCTTGGTGCCCTCCAAGGAGTCTCAGTGATGAGACAATGTGGCTGGGGCTCACCTGGATGTCCCACAGCTCTCAAGGGAAAGAGGTGGAAACGCCTTGGAGGAAGGCCTTGGTACCTGGCACTTACCAGGCTAGTGGAAGGTGTCCCTGCCCATGGCAGGAGGTTGAAACTAGGTGATCGTGGAGGTCCCTTCCAACACAAGCTGCTCCATGGTTCTGTGAACAGGGGACAGAGCAGCTCCTTTACAGGCTGATGTGAACAGTCCCATGGGCAGAGATGTGGCCCCGACCCCACAAACTGCCAGTCAGGAGTAGAGCTACTTCACTGGATATTTTTCTTGGCTAAAAGCAGGAGACCATGAGAGCTTGGTAAACCCTTTGGACATTTTGCTGGAGGGGCTTCTGGTTCAGCCTGGCATTGCTGTGATGCTCAGAGTGTTTAAGCTGGGAGGGAATTCCCGAAGAGAAGGTCTATCCATTGTTTTTACTCTGAAGAAGCTTTGTCCTCGTGGTGGGATGTTTCCCGTCTTCAGACAATGTATGGCATCTGTTTCCCATGATCCAGGCACGTTAATGGTACGGCTTATTCACATCACGTGCACCATTCCTGTGTCTTTAGATATCTCCTCCTCAAAGCCCCTCAGAGCCTCTTGTCTCACAGAGCTGATGGCAGGAGCTGGGGCCAAGTGAGGGTTTTTGGCTAAACCAACAGCAGACGTGGCCGTGGTGCAGGGGATGGGGTGGTGCAGGACCACCTGTGAGGGCAGGAGCTGCCGGGGTGGTGCTCTGCAGGATTTGCTGCAGGGTCAGCACCTTCCTTTCACTCCACGAGCTGCACCATGCTCAGACCCACGTCAGAGGAGCAGAGTTGGGCGTGCACAGGTGAGCACGGAGTTGGAACATACCCTGGGCGCTCGTCCTTCTAATCACAGCATCCCTTGAGTTCCCAGCTGGCCAGAGGTGGGAGCTCAGGCCCTGTGGAAGGAGGGCTCTGGGCACGTGTTACAGCACAAATAATGAACTTTTCTTACCTACCCAGCAGCCAAACCACAACGTGCCCAAGCTGCTTCCGTCCTCCACCTGCCTTTCCGGCCTCATTAGGCAGTTACGAGCCTTTACAGAGTACAAATGATAGTTGTCGTTTCAAAGAAACATCTTGGACTTGAGACAGCTTTTAAGTCCTGACTTTAGGAATTCCTCCTAACCTGTAATTGCCAGTAATTACCGCGGTGATGAGATCTGTGTCCTGGTAACAAAGGAGCAAACAGAGTCTGACTCTTGGCTGTGTTTTCAGGGAAGGCTTTGAAAGGATGGGTGCCCTGTCTGCTTCTACTTCAAAGGCTGGGAGCTCTTCAGCCCCAGCGGTCCCTTCAGCTCCTTAAAGGATGGGTTTGACATCACAAATCAAGGGATTGAAATGAAATAACTTTCTGTTCTGCTTCATTACAAATATCAGGACAGCCCAGTGCTAAAACTGTTCCTGATGGAAGCACAGAGGGGAGGCCACCGAGGGATTTCACCCCAGCAGTTGTGAAATCCAGACAGGGAAAGCACTGTCAGCAGAACATTCCTTGGGCAAGGTTTTGTCCCAGATCCCCTCTCTCCAAACTTCTGGGAGTTCCCATTGCACCAAGCTTTTCCAAGAGCTGGGAGCTGTCCTGCCAAGTTCCCTTGTGCTGGGCAGTCGAGGCAGTGGAGCGCACGGTGTCCCTGCTGGAGCTGCTCCAGTTGGGCCAGCTCTGGCAGCGTGGGGCTCAGGAAGTGCATTCACAGCTCCAGGATCTGGCCTGAAATTGGCCTCGGTGTCTTTGAGTTCCTGGAGGTGACTGGGAAAAGCAGCATCTGCTCAGCTGGAGCATCCTCGGGCCGCGCTGCTCCGTGTTCCTGGCAGAGGGATGGGTTTGCTCCCGGCTGTGCAGCTTCCCAGTGAGTAATGGCAGCAGGTAGCTTTGCTCAGCCCTCCATAACCAAGCTTGACAGACTCACAGCTCTATCCCAGAGGGGCTGGAAGGGGATTTTCCAGCAGCAGGACACAGCAGGATTTCCTGGGTTCCATTAGTCCTGGCTCATTCCCCGTTTTCTGTGCCAGGGACTCCTTAAAACACAAAGGAAAAGAGAAACACTGAACATAAAGTATCTCCTGTGTGGCTCTTTCCCATCTGCTGCACCCAGACACCCAGAGGCACCGAGGCTGTCACAATATTTGCCTGTCCTTGAGAGCTGCCTGGGCCGGCTGAAGGGTCTGGAGTGTCCGACAGAGCTGCCCAGGAGGGTGGCACTGCGGCTACTCAGGGCACTGCTGGGGCACAAGGAGCTCTGAGCTGTCCTACATCACTATTTCTACTTTTTCCTCCCCATTCCCGAGCCTCCTTGTCGTGTTCACACCACCCTGCATCCATCACCTCCCCTTCTCCTTCCTGCTGGGCTGGGCTGGGCTGGAGAGAGCTCCCGGTACCAAGAGGATCCTGGTGGGCTGGAGCCCGGTGCCTGTGAATTGCTTTCTCAGCTGCTTCTGGAACACAACGATTTCCTTCATAATTTGTTAACAGCTCATACAAAACAAACAAAAAAATTGGTACCTGCTTTTATTTTTCTCAGCTGTGCTTCCACGTGCTGGTTGACAAGCAGAAGTCGCCGAAGGTTTCCTTCCCGGGAATTAACGTTCACTGTTATTTGGGTTTTTTTTTTTTGTAGGAACATTCAGACAAAATCAAACAGCTCGACTGAGTTAGGATAAATATTTTCAGTGGACATGCACAACCCATCTGCTGCGCCAAATATTTGTTGTTGTTTGCCTGATTCGCTTTGGTGCAGCAGTTTCATGTTCTGCCAACGGAGCTTTTTAAAAATCGGCTTCAGAAGTATTATCTGCGTTTCAATTCTCACGAAACACACAACACCAAATCTCCGGGGAAAAAATGTGTCGCTTTTATTTATTTACGCTTCAGATCAGTCCCTGCTTTACTCCCCCAGCTCCCACCCTGGAGGGAACTACTGGGAATAGTTAAAGGGACCCTCAGTGTTCCCTGCCAAGCTGTGGAGCCTTGCTGTGTCCAACACAACTCTTGGAGTAGCTCGGTGCTGCCATCAGGATTGTGTCGATTTTTTAGCTCACCAGCCCCTTAGAGACACCTGCTCCTGCTCACTGAAGCAGGAGCACCTGTTCTTAAAATTCACATTTCCTTGGCGAGCAAGCAGTGTAAGAGAGGAGCTCAGAGCTGTGAAATGATCTAGAAAAGGAGAAAAAATAATCCGGGATGTTATGAAGACCTGGCTGTTGTCTCTTGTGTTCCTAATTAGAGTAAATTAGGAGTATTTTCTTAGCATCAGTGCTCACTGCCAGGCCACGTGGAGAACAATGGCAGCACGTTTGCAAACCCAATCCCTCACTTTATTTGCCCCCGCAGCTACAAATTCTGCTCTTCCCCATTTCCTCGTCCTGCAGGAGCTGACCTTGGCGGGGTTTTTGTGTTTCAGGGTTGTGTATTACACGGGCTACAGGCAGGTGTACCAGCTGAGGTCCCAGACCACGTACAGGTGCTGCCCAGGGTGGTCCCAGCTCGCAGGGGATGCCGGCTGCCTGCACCGTGAGTGTCGCTCTCCTCGGCTCGCCTCCTTTGCTTTTGGCCCGTTTCAAGTCCTGTGCCTGCAGAAAATGCCCTAAAAATGTCTTTAAATGTCTTTTAAAATGTGTTGAAAAAGAACTGTCGTGGGGTTTTTTTAGTTTTGTTTTTTTTTTTTNAGTGTCGCTCTCCTCGGCTCGCCTCCTTTGCTTTTGGCCCGTTTCAAGTCCTGTGCCTGCAGAAAATGCCCTAAAAATGTCTTTAAATGTCTTTTAAAATGTGTTGAAAAAGAACTGTCGTGGGGTTTTTTTAGTTTTGGTTTTTGTTTTTTTTTTCCTGGTGGTATTATTATTATTTATTATTATTGTTGTTATTGTTATTATTATTATTGTTATTATTATTATTTCCTTGCATCAGAAGGATTCTGCTCTGGCTTCTTGGGAAGTGCCTCCTATTGCTTTCCATTTTTTGAGAATTTCCACATTGCAGCATGAAAGCGTTTCAGGGTCTCAGCCACTCACCCACTTGCCAAATGCTGCTAAATGTTTAAAATCAAGCCCAGTTTAGTGTTTCCAATGGCGCCACTGGCAGAAGCTCTGGAAGCTCCTTTGAGAAGGTGTGTCAGGGGCTGGGTTTGTTATTTTAAGCCTGGCTGAGTTTGGACTGCCCTGTGAGAGGTTTGGGATCCCTGCATCCCTCCCCTTGCCTGCTCCCTCCCGTATCCAGAGGGTGAGCTGGGCTCAGGGCGGTGATTTTTTGGTGTCAGCCTGGAGGAGGGGACACACAGCCCCAGGGGGAAGAGTGGCACGGGGTCAGGTCTGAGGTGGAGACCCAGAACTTGAGGCTTTGGGGTTCTGTGGCTGGATTCCTGCTCTCTCCCAGTGCAATTCCCTGCCAGCGTGGCCTCCCCAGCTGTGGGGGAAGCTGCGAGAAGTATTCCGGTTTGCACATGATGGGGATGTGCGAATATCAGCCTGTAGGATGATTTTATGCTGTTGTTGCAGAGGACAGATGCAGCTTTATCCCTGTGGGCCCCACATTCCCTATTTCCCTCCAGGTTCTCTGCCTGACACAGGAGGCAGCTGCTGGGTCACTCCCGGCTCCTTCCCCTAAACCCTGCGGCCGCGTCCAGCTGGGGAAGCATTTAACTGGAAACTGCTTCTGAGGTGTTTGAGAGCAAAGAAAAACCTCTCAAGTCGAACCACATTTAACTGGAAGCTGCTTCTGAGGTGTTTGAGAGCAAAGAAAAACCTCTCAAGTCGAACCACATTTAACTGGAAGCTGCTTCTGAGGTGTTTGAGAGCAAAGAAAAACCTCTCGAATCCAACCACATTTATGCGTAGAACCAAACGTCACCTCGTGCAGGGCCCTGCGTGCTCCCCGTGCTGTGGGATCAATTCCCTGCCTCGGTGCCTGATTCTTTTCTGATTTAGGCACCTCCCAAATGCTCTCCAGCATCCCCGCAGAAAAGAAGCTTTGGATTTAAGCCGTAGGCAGGAGAACCAGCAGAGCATTTGGGATCGGAGCTGCCCTGCCACCAGGGGAATCAGAGCCTGATGTGGATTGGGATTGGGATTGGGATTGACCTCCAAAACAGGAAGATGTCTCCCACAGCTGCTTGCCTTTTGTTCTGTGAAGAGGCCGTCTGTGCCTGCCCTGGGCTTTGATGCTTGAAGCAAAGGGTTTTTTTTAAAAAAAGGGATAAAAAGGTGTTTAAAAAAACCCCCGACGGGATAAAAAGGTGTGTCAAACAAGCCGTCTTTCTTCTTCCTATTCCAAGCTGTGGCACAGGAGAGCAACCCACTGGGGAGAGGAAGCTCCACGGGTGCCTCGTAACCCCCTGTCAGGGAGCAGATAATAACCTCAGCTGAACTCAGAAAAGCACCCTCTGTAATGATTTTTCCTGCCGAGGAAATGAGTAATTCCACGCAGGAAGGAAGCAGAGAAAAGGAAATAGAGCTGCTCGGGGCACGCTCTGAACTCATCCTTCTCATCACCCGGGCTGGGAATGGTCCTCAGGGGCTGCTCACTGCAGGGTTGGGCTGGAGTGAAGGAGAGATGGACAGCCAGTCCCAAAAACTCCTGCAGGAATTGCTGCTGAGCTGCTGGGGAGGTTGAGGTGGATCATGACCTGAAGCTGGTGAGCTCTCTCCCCGTTCAGCCCTTCAAACCCAGTTGGGTACCACTGGCTTCACACCCAGGATGTGCTGTAACCTTGTTTCTGGGACAGAAAAATGGGTATTTATGTACCCCGAGTGCAACAGGCACACCAGGGAGCTCGTCTCTGCTGGCCCTCAGCACAGGCAGGGGCACTTCCAGGGGCAGAAAACGAAATTACATCGCTCTGTGAACCATTTTCTGAGCCCCTGAGGGCAGCAGGAGAGCGGCACCAGCTTAGGGCTGAGGTGGGGCAGTGGGAATTGTGCTCCCTGTTTCCAGACCCCCACAGGCAGCAGCTGGAGGAGCATCCCATGGGCAAATGGGACAGCTCTGCAGGTGCCCCAAGCCAGGGTGTCTGTCCCGATCTCTGGGCTGTCCTGGGGAGTGTGTCTGGGCTCTGCATAACCAAACCCTCATCCCGAGGAGCTCCTGGCTGTTGGTTTGCAGGGCTGTGATGGCTTTTCCTGCTGGTGGCTTTGGCCTCGGCACCAGGGTGTCCTTCTGGAGCAGAGGAGGGGTCGGAAGGCCTGGCAGGGAGCTGTCAGTAAGCATCAGTGAGGTGCTGGGGCAGGGGCACACAGCCAGGGCGTTGTTTATGGACGTTGGAGCTTTCTCTGCTTGGTGGGTAGCAGTCCTGGGTCAGCCTGTGCTTGCTGCTGTGGCTCTGCTGAATGCCCCATGGCTTTGCCAGAACATGTCAGCGGGATTTGTGGCCCTTCCTATCTGCCTCCAGAGATCACTGATCGTGTTCCAGGAGCACTGGGGAGGGGAAGGGCATCGCTGCTGGCAGTTTAATTAGGGCTGTTGTGCAGTGGAAACTCTCCCGTGAGGACGTCTTGCTCTCCCTTGGGGCCTGGCATGTCCTCACTGCGGGGCTCTGTTTGCTCCTTGCTGGCCATCACTTCTCCTTAAAAATAAAATACCCCAATCCACGTGAGGGGAAATTTTCAGCACTGCAGGCTCGTGTGTGACCAGCCAAGGCCCGCTGCCACCTTCTTGTTTGAACGTGACAACACTGTCTGACACTGACGGTGATCCTAAACACCCTTATGCGATGGGAGGTCCCAGCAGCCTCTCCCAGCTCGGGAGAGTTGTTTTGGGCTCTCAGAGCTGTCCTGGTGCCTGGAAGAGGAATTTGCCTTGTTGCAGCCACTGCGCTGGATGTACTCAGTGTAGGTCGGGGGCTGTTTGTAGCAGAACTGGGGTGTCCTCCCCTTCCTCGCGTGCAGCCTTGTGTCTCCGAGCTCTCACAGGTGGGGAAATGGACGCTACAGAGCTCTGGGGACAGTACTGGGAGGGTGTGGGCTCTGCTGGGAGCAAATAGCTCAGAAAGAGATGGAAAAGTTCATAGAAACAGAGATCTCACCGGTCCCAAAGAATGTTTGGATTTGTTCCTCTCCTCATGTGCCCTCTGAAATGGTGACAGCCGGCCTTGCTCCTGCCACCCCTGGGGCTGTCAGAGGTCAAGGCACGGAGCCCTGACCCTGGCAGGGTTCTGTCTTTTGTCCCTTCTGCTGACAGCAGAGGGTGAGGATTTGTTGCCTTCCCTTGCCCTCTGTCCTGGGCCGTTCATCTCTTTGGGAAGGAGAAAGGTCAGAAGTCAAGGCACCCTTTGCATTTTTAGGATGGCATCACGTTCTTTGCCTGCCTGATCGCTGATAATTTAACTCTCAGACTGAGCTGCCTGGTTTCAAGTGGCCTCTGAGATGCTGCTTAAATTCCACCTGGGTTCAATAACACAGGTAAAGTCCTCAGTGATTGGGGTGAGGGGCATGTCTGGTAATCTCTGTGGTCTCCACTTTCAGCTGGAGATGTTGAAAAGCTGAGTCCCACTGAAGTCTGTAACTCCTGATGCGCGTGGAGGAGCTGCAGCTCAGCCACCCACAGCCTGTCTGTGCCCCTGGCACCTTCAGAAAGGACATGGTGAGGCAGAAAGGCACCAAGGAGAGCTGTGGAGAGGCTGAAGAGGAGACCATTACTAGATTTAGTGCGCGTGTCACTGTCACTGCTGCAATGGAGAGCCTCAGCCTGAGCTGCTGGTCTAAAGCTGGTCTAAGCTGTCTTAAACTCAAGTTTTTATCCAGGTGAGATCCTGCTGTCTTCTGATTTTCAGCTCAGGTGGAGGTAAAGCCTGGCCCTGGGTAAGAAGGAGATTAATGCTCGTTTGAGGACGCATCAGAGCCTGAGACACGATGAAAACCCATGGGAGCATCCCCAGTGCTGAGCAGAAAGCAGCTGAACCGTAGGCGCCTCATTGACAGAAAAACTTCTGTTAGTCACCAACGGCCTGCTAAAGGCTCCAGGGTGAGCTACCCCACACCGAACCGGGCTTCCTTCTGTCAGCTCTGCCGAGTTTCCACCCCATCACCTGGTGAGAAGGGAAGGAGCGCTCGGGGGGACCTGCTGTGCTTGCTCCGTTGGCACAGCCCTGGAGCCCGGCACGGCCCTGGAGCCTGGCATGGCCATGGAGCCTGGTATGGCCTTGGAGCCTGGAACAGCCCTGGAGCCCGGCACGGCCCTGGAGCCTGGCACAGCCCTGGAGCCNAGCCTGGCACGGCCCTGGAGCCTGGCACAGCCCTGGAGCCCGGCACAGCCCTGGAGCCTGGCATGGCCATGCAGCCTGGCACGGCCCTGGAGCCCGGCACGGCCCTGGAGCCCGGCATGGCCATGGAGCCTGGCACGGCCATGGAGCTCGGCACGGCCATGGAGCCCGGCATGGCCATGGAGCCCGGCACAGCCCTGGAACCTGGTATGGCCCTGGAGCCTGGTATGGCCCTGGAACCTGGTATGGTCCTGGAGCCTGGTACACCCATAGAGTCTGGCACAGCCCTGGAGCCTGGTATGGCCATGGAGCCTGGCATGGCCTTGGAGCCTGGCATGGCCATGGAGCCTGGTACAGCCATAGAGTCTGCCACAGCCCTGGAGCCTGGCACAGCCCTGGAACCCAGCATGGTCCTGGGGCCTGGCATAGCCCTGGAGCCTCATAGAGCCCTGCAGTGCTGCACAGCTCTGGAGCGTGGCACAGTCCTGGAGGCTGGCATGGCCATAGAGCCCAGCACAACCCTGGAGGCCAGCAGAACCCGGGAGCCTGGCATGGCCCTGGAACCTGGCACACTCCTGGAGCTCAACACAGACCTGGAGCCTGGCACAACCCTGCACCCTCTAACAACCCTGGAGCCCAGCAGAACCCTAGAGCCTGGCACAGCCCTGGAGCCTGACACAGCCCAGGAGCCCAGCACTGTCCTGGAGCCCGGCACGGCCCTGGAGCCCAACACAGCCCCGGAGCCCAGCGCAGCCCCAGAGCCTGACCATGTGCACCATCATGGGGCGGGCAGCTCAGGTTTGTGGTAGAGGTTGGAAGGCTCGGCAGGAAATGTGTCCGGCTGACAGTTTAATTTCCCCGAGAGGCGGCTTTGCTTTGTCCATCACCTCCTGGCTGCTGGAGGCTCATTGTTTAGTCAGCTGAAAGGCTGTGACTGAACTCCTGAACCTCTCGCCTGCGGTCGAGCCCAGTGCTGGCTAAAGGTCCATCGTGGGCTCCCCTGGGAGCCCGTCTCTGCCCAGGCAGGGGGTGGCCGGGCTGTACCTCGGGGAGCCCAAACACTGCTTTTCTTCATCGCTCGTCCTCTTAAATCAGTCTCATGTCTCCGACTTCCCGAGGATCCCGCCTCGCTGAGCCCTCACAAAGGACACTGCCTGAGCAGAAGGCGGTGATGCTTCCCATAATTTATTCTTTCTCTCCTGTTTCCCCGAACAGTGTCATTACCCTTTTCCCAAATTTCATCGCATTAAACTCTGTCGCTCTGAATTAGGAGCTCGTTTGCAGGAGGCCTGGAGGGCACGGATGGGGAGCCCCGCAGCCCCCACCCGCCCCCGGGCTGGGAAGTAGGTTATTATGATTTCCACTCGGTATGTGCCAGCCTGCAGCACAGAGCAGGGAATTGTCCGGCTCATTCAGGAAATCTGGGGCACTGCCAAGAATAACACCCCTGTCTTCTAACCCCTGATTTGTGTCGCTGAAATTGCTTCTAATATTTTCCATTGTTGTGCTTTGGGTCTCGCTGAGCTGCTCTGAGAGCCGAGTGCTGCTGGTGAGTTGGGCACCCTGGAGCCGGGCTTGGCTCTGCTGGGACCCTCACGAAAATGTGGTTTTTAGGTGTTTAAGGAGAAAGATTCAGGAAAAACCAAACCACTGTGTAAATTTGGCCAGGCAGCCCATTCTGTCTTATGGTGCTGAGGCCTGGAGGAAAGGACTAAAAGAAAAGACAGCCCCTCTTGCACAACCAGAGCTGGGAAAACCTGGAGGCTGCAGCCCTAGAACACCTTGGCACACACCTGGAGATGGGAAGTTGTTCCTGCCTCGCTGTGCAGGGAAGCATTTGCAATCCACAGGCGTCACGGCTCGGCTGAGCGGGATGCTTGGCAAAGAGCTTCCCAAGTTCCCATGCTCTGCCAGCACGGGATTGATATGGGATCACTGCAGTCCCCAGGGATACGTGGCCATGGAAAGCGACTAAAGCGTTAGATGAGAAGATAACTGGCTTTGTGAAGCAGCATTTCATCACGGGCTCATTAGCTCGGGGAGACGAGTGTTAGGGCTTCAATGCTACCTTTGTGTTATAAATAATCTTCTCTTCTGGAGGGGAGGGGGTTTGAAAAATCATCAGGTCCTTAAAAGAGCCAACGCTGAGGCTTGAGGATTTCAGCTCCAGTGCATCGAAGGTGCAAAGTTTGTGGAGTTTGGCCTAACCCAGGATGTCCCTGTGTGGTAAAAGAATTGATAGAAGGAAGGTCCTTTAAGCAGGTACACAGCTCTGTCTGGCAAGGGGGTGTGTTTTGATGGCAAATGTGAATATTTGGAGAATGGCACGTTCACCTAAACCTTCACCAAACCTCCCTAAACACAAAACCTCCCCAGTCAGCACCAGCCTCGGCAGAAGGTGGTGCGTGAGCCAGGAGCAGGATTTAGCAGAGGGGAGAAATCAGGAAGTCAGTTGTGTTCCTGTAGGAAAAAGCAGAGCCAATATTTGATGTATGGGGGGTTCAATAGTGGGAACTCAGTAGCGTGGTTATTGGATTTCCGTGTACTGTAGGTTTGAACTGATTTTTCAGGCGTGACAAGTTGACACCCACCAGCTTCGGGTTCCTTTTGGGAAGGTAATCCCTGCCTTCTCCCAGCTTGGATTTAGCGTGGCTGCCTCAGACTTTTGAGCTGTCTTTGACAATTGATAACTTTGCAGATTTATCTCCTGGTGTGCACAAGCTGTCCTGCCCCAAAAGTGCAACCCCTGCCTTGCACCGTTGCCATCTGTGATCCCTTTTTCTCCGAGTGCACAATTAGTGTTTTGGAGCCGGCGCGGGGTGTTTTGTGCCAAGAATTTTGGAGCCATTTTGGAAGCCCGCGCGGGGTGCCAGTTATAATGACACAAAATGAAATGTGTTAATCACAGACCTGCTTTTTCTGTCACTAATTAGTTACAGCTTTAGCTGGAATGGGAAGAGAAGCCAGGGGGGCTCCCAACTTGCAAATAGGAGGGAGAAGCTGCAGCCAGCACAGCCCATGTGCGTGGGGGACCCTCAGTTCAGCGAGGGCTGCTGTAATTGTTACCCGGTGGTCCCAGATTGTACGAGGGGTTGTAATTTAACCACAGCTTTGTATGTTTAGTTGGGAACTGACCTGAAGGCCCTGTGACACCATTGGTGGCTGCAGTGTGTTCCTTCTTGGGATGCATCAGCTGGAATAGGTTGGTCCCCACAGCTTCTCTTAGCCCAGGGCTCTGCACAGTCCAGCCTGGGCTCAGCAGAGGATTGGGGTGGGAGAGTGGGAGCTGCTGGACCAGGTGCCACCACTGCGTATCTTGCTCTGTGTCATCAGTTGATGCTCTTTGCTCCAGGTTTGCCAGGTTTTTGTGAGATGTATTCCTTGGAGTTTGAGTAGCCGTTTGTTCAATGAAAAGTGGAAGGAAAAGAGGAGATGAGGGAAAAAGAATGAGGAGAGGAGCTGGCCGTCGCTGCAACTCTGTCCAGATCAGTGAACAGAGAGAAAATTTCATTGTCCAAATCTTTAAAGAGATTCAAAAAGGAAGATGGATGCTTGTTCTGCGTCCTTACCCCCCGACAAAGCACCACACACGTGACAGCGCCCCTGCTCTCACAACGTTTCTGCTTTTGAGATCAGCATTTCCCAGCAGGAAATATAAACCATGAGCTGCATTTCATGAGTTGTGAGAAGTCCACACTTCTCCGGAAAAACCATAACCTTGTTTGTGTGTTTATGGGGCCGATTTGGAAAGGTGGATTTCAGAAGCCTAATTGAGCATTCTGTGTCTCCGTGTCCATTTTACACTCCGCTGGGTGAGAACAGAGAAACGTGGCTGCTCAGGCTTACTTACAGTTTAGCTCCATTTCATCCTCTGGGCCTCCCGAAGGTGACGCCACGTTGGGGTAGCCAGCTCCCGGGAAAGCTCGGTGCAGAGGTGGGAGCAGCTCCCAGTGGATTGTTCTAGAAAGATCCCTCCAATTTCAACACAAGTCACTTGTATTTGTTGCCTCGAGATCTTGCGTGAGTCGTTTGCTGACTCTTTTACCCACTTGTTGGCTGGAAAAGCATCATCTCACCTCAGCCCTGATGTTTTCCTGTGAGTTCCCGAGGAAAGCCCTGAGACATTCCCTGAGGTCATTTCCTTCCTATCCTAAATTTTGAGACTTTGTGCATTGAGCACCGCACGGTCAAGCAGAAAAAAACCCCAACTTTCCAAAACGGTTAGACGATGGTTTTTTTATCACTATTCAGGTGTTTTCTGGGGCTGTGGGCATGTCGCCAGTGGCGGGGTGTTTGCCCTTCCGATGGTGAGGGTGGGAATCATCCTCTCCCTCCTCCTTGCAGCTGCCTGTGGTTACGGCATTTGTCTCAACGGTGGGAGTTGCCGGGAGGGATCCTCGCAGCTCTGTCACTGCTCCTCCGGCTTCCAGGGCCCTCACTGCCAGCACGGTAAGCAGCCCTGCCAAATTCCTCCTTTAATTCCGAGCTGGAAGAGGAGAGGCTTTGGAGCGAGGGATGCCCTGATTTATTTACGTTTTATCGTCGCTGTTGTTTTATCTGCAAAACTCCAACGATCTCCTCTCAGCTTTCGTGGTGTTTGGGGAACTTGGATGTTTGGAAAGGAAATACTTATCGTGACTTGCTGTGAAACACAGCTCCGTGCTGTACAATAGCCTTTATTCCTGGCTGCCATCCGCAGCGGCATTTGCTGGAATCAGAGAAGGAAGCTGATTAAAGTTGGGTCAAACAAAGGAACCCTGGGGTCACGGCCTGTGGGGCGAGCTGGCCCCGGGGCAGTGTGGCAACGAGTGCCACCTTGGAAAGGAACGTCCTCGTTATCTTTGGCCAGCTGCATTTTGGGGCTGCTAAGCTTCATTTAACCAACCTTTGTGTGATATTCAAACTCCCTCTTGAAGGTTATTGAGTCTCCTATGTTTGGTGGCTCACAGATGTTCTGGTTTGGGGACTAGTGATTTCTTGGTCTCACAAACTCATCTTTGAAATGGGAATAACTTAGTCTCCCATATGGTGTTGAAAGCTACTTCATAGCGGAAATCTCCTGTATATTCATACAAAATTTTAGAGGAGTAGGTGGAAATTATCTGACAATTAAAGTTAGTGCTGTGGAGCTAGGACTTGGAATGGCATAGCCCATCTATTCAAAGACCTCATCTCCTACTGTCAGCAGTTGGTTACGTGACTGTTCATTGTGCTGCTCCTCATGGGGGGAAAAAGCCCTTGAGGAGATGGCAAAAGATTTCAGCTGATTTCTGATAACTGTGTTTGAGCTGATGATGACATTTATCTGGAAGGAAATGGTTAAAAGCAGGTCTTCAGCAGCTCTGGCTCTGACATCGTTCTGCAGACTTACTGGGGTATTAACGAAGACAAGTAGCTTTCTGTGAATGCAGGGAGTGGCTTCCAATAAAGTTTGCAAATTTCACAGAAAAACAGACATGAAAAGGTCAAGAGTCTCCTCAGCCATTTTGTCTAATTTTATTTTGAGCAGTAGATTTCTCTACTCACTTAAAATACTCAGGCCTGAGCAATAGCCAGGATATGGACCACTTGGTGATAGTCCATAGCAAACAACCCCTAAAAGCTGGGATGTTCCCTGGGCTGAGAACAAGTTCCTTGGGCTGCAGGGACACACGGTTGTCTCTCTCCTCCCTCTCACTGCTGAGTCTGCAAGGTCCAGGGCAGTACTGATTGTGCACATCATCTTCAGGTTATGCCGATTTATAGCAGCAAACTGAATAATGAGACTTCTTTTCTTTACCATCCATGAGTTCCTTGAGTCTGTTCCTTCTGAGACCCACGGTTCTGTCGTCTTTTGGAACCAGAGATGTGTGGGGGTAGGGGAGCTGACCTGGAAGGGCTGGAGAGGAGCATTTTATCAAAACCTGGGACCCCCCTAACCCTGAGTAATGAGAACCAAGGGCAGAAAGGTGAGGTGTGAATCAATCAGTGCAGGGAACACGTGCGTCCTCTCTCGTCCCAGCTGGTGGAGTCAATGTTGGGTGTTCTCCTGTGCAGAACCCGAGAGGTGAAAAGCACTCTCACATTTGGAAATGTTTAGCAATTCCCACAGTTATAATTGCTTGCAGCTTTGAAAAGAAAACACACATTTTGGAGACCCCCAATATTTGATTAAAAGGGAAGTGATTGGCTTGATTTGGAGGAGAGGAAAATTCTGGAGTGGCACTGACATTACCTGCCTTGCACAGGGGACCTGAAGCTGGGGCTTTGGGTCTAACACGCCTGCCAGATTTTAAATAAATGTCTGAGATCCTGAATATCTGTTGTTAGACAGCACTGTCCACATTTTGGCAGAGTGGAGGGAATGGGCTGTAAAAAAAGGACAGCCAAGGATACACAAGGACACAAAATGTGGCTAAGCTACCCGAAGTTAAAGGAAGAAACCAGTCCAAACTCTGGTATTTTGGAGTGAACTAATTACAAGGAACAGGGAAGAATGTGAAGTGGAGGGGATAAATCATTCCCTGTCCTTCTTGTCCTCAGTTTGTAAAGCATTAATTGTCCTGTTGCCTCCTGGCAGAGCAAAGCCCAGCTGAACCAGGAGCATTCCTCTGCATTTGCAACCTCAAATTGTTTTCATTCCCGGGTGATTTATATTTCACACCCAGGGCAGTGATAATTCCCTGCCATCCCATTCCCTGCCATCCCATTCCCTGCCATCCCCTTCTGCCAGACAACATTTTGCAGTTTCCCAAGCCCATCATTTTGCAGTTTCCCAAGCCCATCTTTTGTAAAGGTCTGAGCATTTTCATTACCTGCAGGTGAAGGACAGATACAGACACAGAGGACTGGGGACAGTGTTCATTTTGCAAGCACCTTCAGAAAACTTTCCTGATGTTCCAGTTTCATTTTAACTTTTGTTTCCATCCTGCTTTTAAAGGGATGTTGCCCCTGAAAAATTCCACAGGACCAGTGAAACAGCTGTATTAGCCCTAGCTTGCAGAATTTTTTTTTTGCCTGTTTCTTGATGCCTTTTGTAATTTGTAGCATTTTTCAAAACCCGCAGTTCTTGCCACAGAGAATGTGCTGATGGAGGATACAGGAAGATCCCAGTCACAAGATCATCCTTCCCTGCATCTTCATTTCTTACTGACTCCTGTCCATGATTCTTTTTGGTAAATACTTCTCTTGGAAAAATTTCTTTTGGAAATTGTCTGGGTTCTCATCTTCTCTTTCACTGTAAGAAGGCTCTGGGGGGTTGGCTTTGCTCATAAGTCAACATTTGGGCTGGATTTTCCTCCAGGAAAGAGAGGCTGCTTTGGGGAAGGACACCTTGTCAGTGACTCATTCTTTCCTCATCTGTCACCTGTCAGAGGAGCTATCCTGGTGTTTGAGGTGATGGTACCTCCTTGAGAAAGGATGGAGCTGGGGAGCACGGGGCTGGAGTGTCTCTGGATGGGGGCAAGATGAGGCTGTTTGGTGAAAAGGACATGAAAATAACCGGTGTGAGCGAAGCTGTGATATTCCATGTGTCACTTGTCTTCAAGAAATCCGGGTCTGATCCAAATGGAACTGTTTTTTCTTGCTTGGAAAGAAATACAGACGTGTTTGCTTTAGAGGCAGGACGCTCCCGGTCCTGGCCAGACTCCTATCAGAGCTTTCAGCACGGGATATTTTTGCTGGCCAGCCCCGAGCAGCAGCAGACGGGTGTTTACCCTGGCGGGGCAGCCGGCGGTTCCCCAGCGCTCGCCTTCCAGGGTGAGGTGCTGTCCTTCCTGCTCTCCTGAGTGCTGACAGCGAGAACCTTCGCTCGCCCTCTGGGCTGAATCACCTCGTGGTGAAGGCAGAGCCCTCGGTGGGGCTGTGTGAGCTCTCGCAGGAAGCTCTGCAGAGCATCGCGTGTGCCCGTCCGGGTTTCAACGCCTTCTCTGTTGCCTCTTGGTGCTTTTTGATCCTGTCCCATGCTGTCAGTGTAGAAATTGTTTTTTTTTCCCTGCTCTGCTTGTCCACCTGCCATCAGGTGAGCTTTGCTTTGCAGAAAACTGCGGCAAAGGTTGAGCTGGACATTATTACAGTGACCACTGATTGTTTTTGAGCTGAGGAAGCAGCCGGGTTGTCCTGAACTCCTTTTGTATCTTCCACCCTTGGTAGATGAAAGGGTTGTCAATGGAATATTCAGAATTTGGGGTGAAGCTCCCTTTAGAGCTCCCTTTTGGGGGCTTGGATGTAAATGACCTTTCGGTGCAGGCTCGTTGCTGGAGGGAGGGGGTGTTGGAGAGCCTGGGCTCTGCTCCAAGCCTGCCCAGCTTTCCTGGGAATCCTTGGACCACCCAGCACTCTGGGGTCTGCTGCTGGCCAACCCATCGGACCCCAGTGAGGGCAGCAGAGCGGGACCTGTGCGTGTGGGAGGTGGCTGTGCCCGGGGGTGTGGAGGTGGGTGTTATTTGCATCTCCTGCTGGAAATCAGCTGCTCGGCTTCACCCTTCGCTTACTGGAACCTCCCAGCAGAGTGGATCGTCGCAGCAACACTCAGGCTCTCGGGGCTCTGATGTGGGAGCTGCGCCGTGCTGGGGGGCCAGGACCGTTCCTAATTAGCCCGGCTGTGTTTTGAAGCCTGGGCCAGCCCAAACCTCCTTTGGCTCGGCACAAAGGAGAGGTCAGGCGAGCAGGGCCTGTGGCGAGCAGGGCCCTGATTAGCGTCGGTGCCTGGAGGCCATGGCTTTGTCACCCTCCGCTTCAGGAAACCATTATTGTCTCTTTCTTTTATAGCACTGCCCTCATTTACCCCGCCTTTGACGTGCCCTCGGTGTTGTTTGATTGATGAAGGACCTGATTTCTCCTGCTAATCGCTCCCGAGCTGTTCAGTTGGGAGCCTTTGGGTTTGTCAGGGCCGGGAGAGAGGGGTTTGCTGGAGGCCAGAGAACCATGGGCCTGTGAAACACTCGGAGGTTTTGGAAGTCAAAACAGGAAGGGTTTAGTCTTTGGAAGCAAAGGAAAGCACAGGCAGTGTTTTCTTGGATTCAGGAGCCAGATGCTCTTTCCAAGAGGGAGAGACTCGCGTGACAGCGCTGGTTCAGACTCAGGTGACTTCCTCAGTCCAAGGAGAGCCCGGTGCAGACTTCAGAATGACGGTAGCAAGATACTGTGATCGATGCTTCCTGGGCCTGCAGTTCATGAGGCCAATTTAAAATCTGTTTTGTGGAATTAAATGGCTGCAATTGTTCTTCAGTTGTCAGTTCATTGGAGAGAATCCACAGTTAATAATACCAGGGCTAAATTAAGCAGAGCACTTCTCCAGCAGCCAAGAAGTCCGAATACTTTTATTTATAAGCAGCCTCCTGATTCACAAGGTTAGCCTTCTGCCGGGAGGGGAGAGGAGCCTGAGGCCAGAGGAGATTCCTGCTGGGATTTTCTTGTATTTTGGCTCAGGAAGGCAGTGGAACAAGGGCAGCTTGTGCAGAGCTCGGCCGCGTCCTTTGCTATCAGCTTGTCCATCAGCCAAGCGCGGTATTTAAGAGCTGGCAAACAGGTAGGGCTGAGCTCTTTGAAGAAATCTGTGAGGGGAAACAAGCCAAGGCGATGCAAGGGCTTATGCAGCTAAAAACCATCTTTTGTAAAGGGAGTTTGGAAGAAAAGAGAAAATGTGCTGGAGCCAGAGGAACGTCTGTTGTTGGACCTGCAAAAGCAGCGTCCTGGGACTTGTACCTGTGGGGTGACCCCAGGTCCAGTGTCCGTCACCCACATGTTGGTCAAACACGGCACCGTTCGTGGCACCCAGCACCACCTCCGGCCTCCACGTAATGCAGGGCAATAACTCTGTGAGTAACTGAGTAGTTCGTAGGATTAGAGTTTTTAAAGGTGAACTGGAGTACAGCAAGCAGCCTTTTGGATGTGCATGAAGTTGTCCAGCTCTGTCCGTCTCCATCGGTGAGTGATGGAGTGCGTGCAGAGGCAAAAGTAGTGCTGGCCGTTTGTTTAAAGGAACACGATAGTGGGTGAACCAGAACTGAAATCTGATGGGCTTTAGTGGATTTGAAATACGTCTGGCTTTGGTCTTTTCAAGCTTTCCTTGGGCTGAGCTCAAGAATTAAGGAGTTCATGATCATTTAAAAGAGATTATCATATTGGGTGGATGAAAATATATGGCTCAAGTCCTTTGGATGAGCTGTAGCCCTGTGCTTAGGTTTTGGCAAATAAATCAGAGCGGAACCTTTTCACTGACGTTGCGCTGGTTTGAAAGGTTCACAGCGGTCTTTACTGCCCCTCATGTCAGGGTCTGTCAGGGGTAAGAAAACCGGGAAGGAAGTGACTCATTGTGCCACCTGAAGAAGACAAAACCCCCGCTTTGTTTTGAGGGATGGGTACCTTGGGCCAAGTCATGTGAAGTGCTGGATGGCATCTCCAAAGCGCAGCGTCCCCTTCCGCGAGGGCTGAAGCTCCCCGGCACCTCCCGTGATCCCTCCTCCGCCGCGGCAGTGCCGGTCCCGTGGCGGAGCGGCAGCCCCCGCTCTAATCTCCCTGCGAGGATTTCCTTGGGGCTTCCCAGCCAGCTGTGACCAATTAAACAGAGGCTGTGGCTGCAAAGCCTCAGCCGCTCGCAGAGCGGAGCGAGGGCTGCGCAGGGTTTATGGTTCTGAGAGCCGCCAGGTCTGCCCGAGGTGTTTTCTTCCCGTAAACCACCCGTGGAAAGCCAGGCTAGTGAGCTCGGAGGTGAGTCAAGGGGCATTTATGGAGGAGAATGGATTATTTTCCAGGTGATGTGAAATGCTGCAGTGTAACTGGACCACTGGGGTCCCATCGTGTAATTGGTAATAAGAAGGATTTGTTACACAAATGCCAAGTAGACTGAATTAAAGCTGAATTCTTAGATCATTTCTGGAGAGGATTGAGCCCATCCCCCTGGTCAGGTAGCCAAGGACCATTCCAAGCTCACAATTCCTCACTCATTACTGTTTTTTTACAATGAGAGAGAACATGATTGTGAGTGAGACACTGAAATCTTCAGGTCTTCAGTGGATTCACAAAAGAGAAATGACAGG
The DNA here is from genome assembly GCA_013397865.1 of Struthidea cinerea. Lineage (NCBI taxonomy): Eukaryota > Metazoa > Chordata > Aves > Passeriformes > Corcoracidae > Struthidea > Struthidea cinerea. The sequence goes on from VZTI01005930.1 coordinate 911,962, forward strand.
AGACAGCTTAACTCCCTGACTGTGACAGAATCATCGAATCCTTTGGGCTGGAAAATACCTTTAAGATCATCAAGTCCAATCATTCACTGAATCTTCCCTTGTTTTCGAAGGATCTGCTGAAAATCAGTGGTGTGGGAGCCACACTAGCCATGGGCACAAGGGCCAGGTTCCAACTGAAGTAGGAGGGTTGGTGAGTGAGGTGTGGAGTGAGGGCCAGAGCAGGAACGAGAGGCATTGCTGCAGAGCTGCCTGGAATTTGTAGAATTAATTTACACTGGAACACACAGCCCACTCTGCAATAAATCGTTGGTGTGTTATGCTTTCTGTTTCTGGGTTTGGAAAGGTTGCAGAAAACATTTTTTTTAATTCATTAAGTGCTGCCTTCTCCGAGGCATCGTTTTAAAGCCGTGTTCTCTGGCAGGTGATAACATCTTTCAAGCAGCCTCTGAAGTGCCTTATCCCCACCTCAGCAACCTCACCTTTGTTTTTCCCTTGTTCTTTGTGTTTCTGTTTCCTCTCCTGTGCTGCATGGGCTCGGCACAACATTAATTGGTTTAATAATTCAGAAACAATCACGTGTCGAGGTTCCAGTCATTACAAATACCTTTTTCTTCCTGGGAAGATGCTCAGAGGATTCTCTCCCCAGAGGTTTAATCCATGGGAGTTATACGAGGAAGGGAGGACACTTTCCATACATCCTTGATCCAAGTTTCGGTGCGTGCGAGTTCCTGTTGTGCAGTGGAGTTTTTCCCTTGGGCTGGAGCTTGATTCTCTTTGGTTCTCAGCAGCCTGGAACCAAACTGAGTTGTTTGATAGTGGAGAAGGAGGAAAATCTCCCACTAACAACCCTCACAGAGAAATCCAGGCGGCACCAGCCAGTGAAGGAGTTTTTTATGGTCACTTTTTACCGGTTTACAAAGTTCAAATGGAAAATGTTACCTTGGAAAATGGAAATCCTCCTGCATCAGTGGCACCAGGATCAAAGCACCAGCTCAGGGAATTTGTTCCTCTGCAGTTTCTTCATCATGGAATTATAGAATTACAGCGTATCCTGGGTTGGAAGCGACCCACAGGAACCATGAAAGCCATGCCGGGGCTGGAGCTGTGTTGTCGTGGCCCTGGGACTGGTTCTCCCTGCACATTCCTCAGCAGAGGAATCTGAAGGCTGCAAGGAGAGTCCAGGGGACCATTCTGGGCTGAGACTCCCCAGTCCCAGCGTGGTTTCCTCCCAGACACACTTCATTTTACGGGGCTGCCGTTCCCCGTGGCTCGGCTTGCAGACGGTGACACATGTGCTGTGTGTAGCGGTGCAGCCGCTTTTCCCTTGCATGATTCAGTGCTTGTGGGGCCTCTGCAACCCTCAACATTCCCGCTGGCCACAGGGGCACCTGTTAGACCCTCGCTCTCTGTAAACCAGCCAAAACCCAGTTTTGGAGGCCAACAGGTGTTTCTAGTTTGTGGTACGTTAATGGATGTTGACTGCCTGTCTTCCCGCCTTTCCAAGCCAATAAACCCACGGATCTGGAAACCCTCCACTCCACACTGGAGCAGCAGGCCCGGCACAGGATGCCAAGAGGCCAAGTGAGCTCCTTCTCCATGGCAGGCGTCGTGCAGGCTCACGGGCTGGGCACTGGGGCCGCTGGCCCCGAGCTGCTCTCTGAAGTCATTCCTTTGCGTTTGACTTTCCATTTCTCCTGGAATGCTGGCTGGAAAGCCTGGCACGCTGCAGCTTTCCGGGCACTGCCGTCGCCATTGGGTTTTGTCTTGCACGGGGCTGTGCGGGGCTGGTCCAGCCCCATGAGTGGTCACCAGTACGTTGGTGGTAGAAGGAGCTTTTGGTGGTTTTTGCCCCGCTAAGGATGTCTGCCTTTCCCAGCTGCCTTCAGTCGTGGCATCTCCACGAAGTCTTGTAGGTGGCAGAGCCACAGCCTTGGTTCGAGGTGGGACCCCGCTGCAGATGGACTCTGCTAGTGCAACAAGAAGTAGAATGACCTGTGTTTGCTGGTTCACATAGGGATTCTTTTCCTTTAGAGATTGATGTGGCTTGCTTAAAGACTGGCTAGGCCATTCCCAGAGGTCCCACCCAGCTCTCCTGGCCAGGAGCTGTTTTGAATCACGGATAACGGGAGTCAGGTCTGTGATTCACGGTCCTGATCTGACTGTCAGAGATCAAAGGGCCAGACTAACCGAGCCTGGTGTAAGAAAGGCAGCGAGGGGGCTGGGCTTCCCTCTCTGGGTTGAGTGGAGAAAGGGGCAGGAGGGTTCTGAGCAGTTAAAGAGGATCCGGGGATATCGTGCCTTTCCTTGGCAAGCCATTGTGTTGTGTGAGGGGTGTTGGATTCCAGCCCTGCCGATGCGGAGGCGATGGCTGCCAGATGTGTGTCATTAGAGGACACCTCTCCTTACCAGCTGCAAGTTGTCCACCGCTTCCTCTGCTCTTTTCATCAGGAGAAGCTTGAATTCCTGCTATTTCCTGCCGTCTCAGGCTGCTCTTTAGCTGGTAGGTGACGGAACTGTGCAGCCCAAACCAGGCACGTGTGGCAAAGTCAGGCATTGTGTGTTGATTGGTATTTTTTCAGGAGCTCGGTTAGGATTTGCCTTGGTAAACTTGCCCAGAAAATTCCATTTCGCATTTAACTTGCAAAACGAAACCCCAGAAAACTCCAAGGATTTAACTGGAAGAATGCTGGAGATGGTTTTGTACTTATGTGAGAAGAAGACGTGGCTTTTCACTTTGTGGTCTCTGGTGCAACAGGATATGCTCCCAAAAAATGTGTGGTTTTAAACTGAAGAAATGGTTAAAAACCAGGAATACGGAATGCTCATGGTACAGTTAGGGCTAAATTCATTAGGAAAATGTTCACACTTTACCCAGGCTTTTCATCAGCGGGAATCAGGTTTTTGTGAGGTTCCATGTGTTTGATACCTCGCTGTAGGGCATTTGTTGAGTTCTGTGAAAACAGAAAAAACACCATTTTCCAGGCCCTTGGAAGCTCATTCCTTCCTGCCTGTATCTCCCAGACAGAACACTTCAGCAAGCTCCCTTCTCAAAATGGCTTGAAAGGTCTTCTTTGTTTTTTCAAACCCAGAAGAAAGGTTCATTATAAAGAAAACAAGGAGAGCAACTCCCTTTCCTGAGCACTTTCCACGGCTGTTCCCACCTGGCTCCATGCTGGCCTTGCCTTGGGGCTGTGTCTGGCTGAGGAGGAGAGGAAGGTGAGAGTATTCCATGGGCTCCTGTGGCAGAGGTGCAGGAGAGGAGAGGAAAAAGGACCTGGATCTCTTCTAAGGAAAGTGTTTGGAGGTACCTGTCCCTTCCATGCCCCCGTCCTGGCACATTCTGTGGTTGGAAATGCAGCATTGGCTTTGACCATTCCCAGTGCTCAGCGAGGAGTGGAGGTGCTTGAAATGCGCAGGAGGAACAGATGTAAAAAATGAGTTTTGGGAAGCAGCAGACCAGGTAATTGTTCTGGTTTAAAATGATTTAGGCATTATCCCCCTCCATACAGGCTTGGAACCTGCCCTGGATTGCACAGCAGAATAGTGACTCCTGGCAAAAAAAAGACATTATTTCGGTCTCCTTTTTCCCCAGTTCCTCAGGATCTCACCTCATTAATAGTGGAGATTTTGGAATGTGAGATATTTGGCGTATCTGGCTGTTGGAACTGTACAATAGGTCCCTGTGGCTGGCTGTCACTGAGCCCCATCCTTCTGTGGGGAGGTGTTTGATCTGCACCTGGTCGTGCTGGGACTGGCCCTGCCCAGCAAACCTCTCCCACCTTAAAGAACTGCTCCTTCGCGGAGGTGAATTTCCAGTTTAAAACATTACATTTATGGTTTTTTGTTTGTTTTTTTTTTAAACTCATGATTTTCCCCAGAAGCGAATAGCCCTGACCCTTTCATTAGAGACAAAAGGGAGTGTGTATAAATGTCTTTTGTGGCTTGGCAGTAAACTTGCTGAGGACGACATAAAACGTGCTCATTAAATGCTCTTTACCCAGCACTGCTTTTTGTTTTCAGCAGCACTGTGATGTTTCATCCCACCATTAATTGCCTAATACCAATTATGGCATAAACAAGCCATTTGCTAGTGTAACTTTTTCCATTTATTTTCCAAGCTTCTCACTCTTGACACCCACTATGCGTCTGGGAACGCGAGGGGCGATATTTGTGGGGGAATATAAACAACGAGTTTGGTGATCGATAGTTTTACGCAGACCTTCCCGGTGCTATAAATGCGACCGTGGCTCTTGAGAACCTTCCAAAACGCTCCCCCCCCTACTTGGATGCTTTGTTGTATTGAGCTTAATTATATGGAGACAAAGAGACTTGGAGAAGACTCTTTTTTCCCAGGGACGTGCCAGTTTTTCGGCGTAAGACGCGGACTGTCCGTTGTGCGCTGGCAGCCGAGCAAGCGGCCTCGAGGGAGAGGTGGGCATTGCCTGGGTGTCACAGACACCCCAAACGCTGCCAAGTGCCTCGAAAGACTGGGCACAGGCAGAGGGGCAGAGCTGACCGCTCCTTACAGCCCTTCTGCATGAGGTCATCGTCTTCTTCGTGGCCTTTCAGCTTCTGGCTCTGTTCTGGCCAAAATCTGGGAGCTGGCCGGAAGGAGCAGCAACGCTCCAGCACTTTGAAAGGTACTGGTTGAGGGTTCCTTTTGGAATAAAGAGTGTGGCTTTTGGAGCTTCCTGTTGAGATGAGTGAGTTTAAACCTGATAGCTGAAACATCTGGATGTCACACTGACTCTTCTCATGCCTGTAGCTCTCATTTCTCACTCTGGTAGCAGAGCTTTATCCTTTGTCATTGCTGCTCCTGGGAAATGGTGTCAAGCCTGGTGTCCCCAGTGAGGTGCAGAGATGGGCACTGACAGGCTCCTTGTGTTAGGAGTCACAGCTGGAAGGAATCATGAGGTGGGAGAGACTTCTGATGTTTAGCTGGAGAAATGGGAAAGGCAGGTTATGGGCCTTGGCTGTGGGAAGCAGCACAGCCAGGCTGGGATGTGCCTGGAGCCCAGACCTGCTGCCTGGGGCTCAGAGCCATCCACTCCCCCAGTCCCTGTCTGAAGCCTTTACAGCTTAGCCTGGTGCTACAGCGTTTCTTCTGAGCCCTCCAACTGGATCTTGCTAAATTTTCCACCTTAATTTTGTATGAATCTCTTTGGCTTCATAAGTGGTGAGAATCTGTGCTTTTCTGCAAGTCTTGGTCACTGGTGTCCATTCAGAAGCCACCTGCCATGGGGACACAGCACTGAAGGTCACCAGCTCCCTGGTGAGCACAGAGCTTCACCCTGGCACAGATTTTGCTGTGAGAAACAGCTGAAAATGGGACAAACCTGCTGGAGACACTCAAACCCCCCTATGCTCAGAGCCTTGGCAAAGCCTCTGTGATCTCACAGAGCTGAAGTCGCTTCAAAGGGTTGGAAACTCTGAAGGAAGTCTCTTCACCTTCTCTATAAGAGGAATACAGGTTCTTTCCCAGGAGAGTCATCTTCCTGTCTTCCCATTAAATACAGTTTTGGCCATACAGTGGAAAAAAATCATCAAAGCCCGGCCGGTGCGCTGAGCTCCTGAAGGGAAGCCTTGGAAAGCCTCGGAAAGGCTGCCAGGCACAGTATATTTTTTATTGCATCCATTATATAACGTGTCAAAAAAGAATTCTCTCCACTATGGGGAGATATTTATAGTGCACAGGGTTTTATGGCAGGAGTGGAGTGTCTCAGGTTACCCTCGCTAAGCCAAGCCAGGCTGTTGCCTCTGGCTCCACGGGAGCAGGTCTGGGAGCCTGAGGGTGACCTGGGGAAAGGAACAGCTCGTCTGGATGTCATTACCTGTCCCATTTCTTCAGCTCCTGAGGAACCCTGGGAGGACCAAACCGAAATTTGCCCAAACTTTCAACAAATTGGGCATGGCAGCAGGTAGAAACCAGTGGCAGGATGTAGGAGTGGGCAGGAGGAGGAGGAAGAGGAGGAGGATGTCTCTGGTGAGTCTGGCTGAGGCTCATACTGGGCAAGGAGCTGAGGAAACAGCAAAAGATGTGACATCCATAGGAAAAAATGTATGATCTGAGTGGAGAGGGGACATTTGATGGACACCTTTGGCTCGCCCCTCAACAGAAGCTGTGTGGAAGACACCTGGCACAGGTATGGGAATACTCTCGGGTCCGTGTAAGCTGGCCTCTCTGGTGGATGTTCCCCCACAGCCTGAAGCAGCACCTCGCACTGAGCTGGCACACACATTCCAGCGGGATGGACGCAGATGAAGAGGTCACAGATGTTACTTTGGGTCTCCTTTAGGTCGGGAGGATTCCCTGGTGGAGGTTTCCCCCGGAAGGATGGTTACCTTGCCTTGGAAGAGGCAGCCGGGAAAGCGACGAGCAGAAATATGTTCACCCGAACCGAACCACTGAAATATTTGAGCTCAATTTTCCTCTTCTTTAAAAAATGAGTACCTTAAAGAGCAGATAAAACTTTTCACGCCACGTCAAGGAGTGGAGATCCAAAAGACCTGCAAAGTTTACAGACAACTTGCTTGTGCAACTTTTAAGTTCACGAGGATTGAAAGGCCTGACTGTGGTATTGATTAAGCCTTATTTGGCCAGCTGACATATTTATATTTACGAGGAGTTCAGCGGGAGCCAAGGCTGATAATGCAATCGCTCTGGGGAGGCTGGCTCGCACTAAAGAGGGGGTGTCAGATTGCACATGCACGGCTGCTATGTGTGGGAATGATGCCACTGTGGTGAAGTGAGCCTGTGGTCCCTTCTCCATCTCTCCTGGGACTCCCCAAAATCCAGGCAGGGCACGTACGTGAGTGTGTTTGTGCGTGTGGGATCTCTCCACGTGCGGTGTTGCGTTTTCCTACATCCACGCGCCTTAAAAAGCATCCCAGAAGTGCCTCGCGCTGCCCTTCCTGCCACAGCAGGTACAGCCCTGGTCACGTATGAGGAAAACATCACAGGATCAATGATGTTGGAAAAGACCCCCAGGATCATCGAGTCCAAGCTGTGCCCAGTCCCCCCCTTGTCCCCAGCCCAGAGCTCTGAGTGCCACCTCCAGCCCTTCCTTGGACACTTCCAGGGCTGGGGACTCCAAACCTCCCTGGGCAGCCTCTGCCAAGGCCTGAGCACCCTTTCCGTGGAGAAATTCCTGCTGATGTCCAACCTGAGCCTCCCCTGGCACAGCTTGAGGCCGTTCCCTCTCCTCCTGTCCCTGTTCCCTGGGAGCAGAGCCCGACCCCCCACCTGGCTGCCCCCTCCTGTCAGGTTCAAGACCGTGACAAACAAAAAAACTAGAAAGCACCAGATACATCAGCAGTGTTTGAAAAACCACCCAAAGATGACAGATGACATCAGTTTGGATGGGAAGTTAGGAAGAAATAAGGGGCGAAAGAAAACGCCTGTGGGAAGCAGTGCCCGTGGCACGGAGTCAGCGTTATCTGAGCACCGCAGGAAGCTGCAGAGCTGTGACAGATAATCTGCTCCCTGCAGACCACGCAGCTCCCAGCAGGCACAGGCTCCTTCCATTCCCAAAAAAAGAGATTTCCTGGAGGTGCTGTCTGTCACGGCTGTTTTATTATGTCTCTGTTACTGCAGGTCAGGAGGAGCCAGGCCGGGCTTGTCTCAGCATTTGGTGTGATCCAGAGAAAGACGTTGAGTTTACAGAGTATTAGATTAATAAGGAGGAGAATCCGGAGAGGAATTCTGGAGATCTGGGAAAATCTAAGATATATCCTTACGGTTTCCCTTGTTCACAACTCTGGTTACACCTTGATGTCTTGCACTTGGCTTTGCCAGCCCTGCTGGCAGATCTCCTGGGGGTACCATGGGGGACACAGGGATTGAAACACCCCGGTGCCAAATCCCAGAACGTGCTGAGCTGGAGAGAGGGGAAATGACACCAAAAGGAAGAAGGAAAACAACAAAGAAACCAAAACCGAGCCTGGATTTTGTGTGTAATCCCTTGTGTGCTGGCAAACTTCAGCAGAGCCCCAACACTGGGGGGATTGTGCAGCCCGGCTCCGGCTCATCCCCCTGGCACAATTTCAGAGAAACAGCGGACAGGCTCCTCTTTCATCCCAAATTCAGCCAGGCAGAAGTGCCCGCAGGACCCACAGCCAGTCCTGCGCTTCGCTCCTTGCTTTTTAGTGCTGGGTGAGGCAGATTCTCTGATTTCCTTTGGGTTATCAGGAGGGCTCGTTCCTGGGGGAATATTGACGAGTTTTTAAGGGGTCGAATCCCCAGGACACCGCAGCCTTTCTCCCAGTGCAGCTGGTTTCAGGAAGGCGTTCTACAGCAGCCTCATTTGTAGGGAATCACTACCCAAAGCTTCTCTCTGAGAGCGGGGAGCAGCCGGAGTCTGTGAGGTGTCCTCTCGGCCAGAGGGAGGGGGTAGAGCATCTCTGCTGCGCTCCGCTCCGCTCGGGTCCGTCCCTGGAGCTGCTCTCTTTGCGGTGCCTGTCTGCCGTCCAAGAGCTGCAGGGTTATCCCTTTGGAATGAGACAAAAATCGTTTTATCCCGGTTTTAAGCACTTTTAGTGACTCTAGTAGTTATCTTTTTATTTCTTTTTTTTTTTTTTGTCAAACAAAATGCAGCAACTTTTGTTTATTGTTTTGTCTTATGAAAAGTCACTTCTCTCCAAAAAAAACCCAAAAACCCAGGGGAAAAAAAAAGCTTTTTAAAAAAAATCTTTTAGATTATTGCGGTTTGTTTTTTAAAAACCCATTGGAGGTAAGAGTTACCTATACGTGTGTGTAGTCAACACTGCAGATCTAAGTGCAAATTCTGTAGGAAAAACAGATTTCCCAATGTTTTATTTACTTCAGGACCATCCTTTTTAAGAAATTAATCTGGAATTTGGAAGGGCGGCCTCCAGACTTTGCTGGCTCCAGCTGCGTGCTGTGAGCTCGGGAGCCATGACTTTTTGGGGACTGTAATCTTGGGTTTGAGCACTTGGTTTTGGACTCCCAGATGATCTTGGGGTATGTTCCTTATATTTACAGAGAATATTTCCTTATAAATCCGCCTTCATAGGATTGCTAAAGGAAGAGTCCCAGCAGCAAGGTGGCTTTCCCTTGAATACTGGGAATGAATCCAATCTGCTTGCTCTGTCCACGGTGAGGAACCTGCTGGGATGGGGCTGAGGTTGGCACATTGGCACGGAAATTTGGACCCTGGTCCTCCTTCCCAGGAATTGTGAGCACGCGGATGGTTGAGATGCTTCGTGTGCTCTGGAGAGCTCTCACCTTTCGGGGTCACCAGGATAGTGCACAGACGTTCCTTTTCCCGTCCTGAGTTCCCTGCCCTGAGTCCCAGAACTCGGCCGGGGTGTGTGCTCTGGAGCTGGGAGGCGGCTGTCACTTTCTGGGAAAGCTGGGAAGTTGTTCAAGGGAAAGCCAGATGCTTCCAAACCGGGGCCTCTGGCATTCCAGCTTCCTTCAGGCCCTTTTTACTGGAGCTGTAAAATCACCTGACAATAGCCATGAATATTAATGGCTCTTGCCCGAAGGCAGAGAGGGAGGAGGGGGGGTTGGTTATCAGGTTAGGAGTGGACGGCTGCTTCCATGCGGGAGTGTGTAACCTCCATAAATGAAACACCAGATGTGCTTGGATTCTGTTTTCCTTTAAAAAGACTTGGGAATTCTCATAAAGAACGGGAATACCTGCGGTTACCAGCACTTCATTTCAAGCCTCTCCTTGCAGAAGTCACGCAGGGGGAGCTGGTGAATGCCGGGGCAGAGCAGCCAGGTCGCTGCAGGATGGGTACCACCTTCAGGCGGGGTCCTGAGGCTCTGAACCCTCCAGATTAAGCCAGGTTTACCTGCAAATCCTCCAAAACGGGGCCTGTCTGCTCACAGGAACAGGATGTCGGTGCAGCTGTTCCTGCAGAGGCGTGGTGGTGCACAGACCGGCCCCGCGCCCCAGGGAGGGAATGATGCTGAATGAAATCCTTCCTTGGGAGGGATTTGGACTCGGAATATATTTGAAACAAATCTTGCACAGGTGCGAGGCTGGAGGAGCGGGACGGGGTTCTTCCAAAGAAGAATTTTTTGTTTTTAAATGAGCATGGATTATCTGGGAAAAAGACGTGCTGTGTGGGTGAAAGTTCAGGGCGATGTTCTCTCTCCTGTTCCTAACTCTTCCTTGAAAAAAAAAAAGCGAATGTAGGTGTTTCACAAGCAGATTATTTGAAACGGAGTTTTGACAGAAATCACAGAGGAAGTTTCATATTGGATTTATTTATGTTTACACGGCACTTTGAATACAACTAAAGAAGCTTTCCAGGAGCTCCTCGACGTCCGCTGCGTGTGACCTTGGAAATCAAGTATTGGTGGAGCCTGTGGGGTGATTTGAGGCGACCCATACTTGGTTTCAAGGGTCTGTGGGGCATCTCCAGGAGGAGTGGACAGTGCTCTGTGCCTGCTCCAGTGGCTGCACGAGTCCTTTGGTGTCTCACCACGATAAACACGTGAGCACAAGAAAAACCAGCCCCTCACTGCTGAGGGTCGAGGTGGCTCGGTAGCGTTCTTGAATTCTGGCTCGTTTTGTTTTGAGAAATCACCTGGAAAGTGACATTTCTGGGTGATAGGAGTGATCTGGACACAGCAGCTGCACCCGGGTCATCTGTGCCGTGTCCAGTCCGAGCCAGCACCAGCCCCTCAGGCTGGATTTGAACTGCAGAGTTTGTCCAAAGCTCACAGAACTCAGGATGCCAAACAGCCCTAAAATCATGAGAGGAAAATCCTCACCCGCAGCCAGCGGTGACGCCGAGCCTGTGGTGAGCTGGGGGACGAGGAACGCCCCTCGTTTTATTTGTGGATCGCGTGTTTCGGTCACGGAGGAAGGAAGTTCCATAATGCTTTGATAAATACAAGCTCTAGGGAGCTGCAGGAGTGTTTGCAGAGCCCCACCACAAAGCTTATTTTGACAAAATGTGGAGGCAAGGATCATTCCGGCTCTGGCTGTATCTGCCGGAGAAACTCAGGGCTTACGGGGAACCTGCTGGGACTGGGGCTGTTTGAAAGATTAAAGGGAATTTTCTGTGAAAGCTGCAGTTAAACATAATAATAACAATAATAATAATATTAATAGTAATGATAATAATACTACTTCAGGTATGCTGGGCTTCATCTGGATCCACACACCTCCCCTCAAACAGATCCTGCATTTAGGCACTTACACTGCCTGAAAATGTGATTAGAATTTATGGATTTATGGAATCCATGCTTTTAAGACCTGCAAACTACCCGGAGTGCTGGGCACCTCCTCCAGCTCCCTGCCTGGACCCTGCCCTGCCTGGAGCCCTTGGAATGAGCCGCCGTCTCCGACTGCCGGCAGGTTGCTGCGGAGAGGGGATTAAGCAAATATAAACCCTTGGGGATTTCATTAAGCTCTAGCAGGTCTTAGGATTTCTGAAAAGTAAAACAAAACTTGCACGGTCTGGTGTTTCCGAGCAGCCAGGGTGCTCCGAACCCAGACAGGAGCGAATTAGGAGAGGCTGAGGGAATTAAACGCTGGGGCTCTTTGATCACATCAGCCTTGTTTTGATCGCTGTCCTTCTCCAGCTCTGTTCTTGGCTGGAAATACATTTAATTCTTCATGACTTGACAGGTTTGTGTGCTGCCCGCAGACACCTTTTACTGCCCTTATCGCAGGGCTGATCTGGGGCCTGGCTTATGCTGGATAAAAGTATTGCTGCCAGGGACGGCTCTGCAAGGGCCTTCCCGTCACCGTCCGCGTCCCTGCTACGCTTCCCATCCCCACGGATTGTCAAAGGATTCCCTCTGCAGCTGGCCCTGGAGGCAGCAGAGATCTGGGAGCGATGGGAATGGGGCTGGCTCTGGGCGAGCAAGGGAAAACCAAGATTTATCTGCAGTAGCAGAAGGAAACGCGGAGCACGGCGTGGCTGAAGCGCGTTCCTGGCACAGCTGCAGCCCATTCTTCTTCCATCCAGCCCGAGTGCCTTCAGACCCTATTTGTCTCCATTTTTCTACTCTCTCGTAAGGAGGAAATGCTGCTTTACAGAGCAAAAAAAAGCAACTCTTAAGCACAGATACATTTTTGAAGTGCCTTGCTCGGCGCCAAACGTCAACAATTTGCCAGCAACTGATAAATCTTTTTGAAACTGCCCCTTATGTTCCACACGCCCAGCTGAAACTTGGAATTTCCTGATCTTGAGGTGATTTCGATCTGTATCTGAAAATAATGGAGTGGTCTAACAGTGATGCAGGGAGGGGAGAGCATCTCCAGTGCTGGCTCATGGACTCCAGGGGGGATTTTGGGGAGGATGGAGGATGCTTCAGGGGAGAAGCCTGGGTTTGAGCTCCTTCAGCTCCCCAGTGGAGCCCGGGGGAGCGGCTGAGGAAGGAGGGAGGGATCCGGTAACAAGGGGGTGGTGATTCCTCCCTTCTCACCTGCTGATTAGTCCCTCACTCTAATAAGAGGTAATTTGAGAAAAGTGCTCTCTGTGCCTTCAAGGCCTGGCCCACGCCCTGCTGAGGGGAAGGGAGACCTCCGGTTTGGGTGGGGTGTCTCATTCTCGACTTGAGCCACAAAAATCAGTAGAAAATGCACACGAGGTGGCTATTTTATATTTTTCAACCTTTTAGTTGAGTTTCCTGTGGATTGATGCTATCCAGGGTACCCGTGTGTGTTTATCTGACGGAGTTTCAGCGAAAAGGATTGATAGTTCTAAGACGAGAATGTAAAACTTCTAAAAGAACAGGTTTGTAATGCAGAGAAGTTTTGTCTCCTCATTTTCATGAACACGAGGGTTGTTAGAGAGTGAGCCAGAGAGCTGGGATGCCAGGTGTGTTCTTATCCACGTGAGTCCCTCCAGGACAGGAATCTTTTGGGCAGTGACACGTTAAGTGTTTGGGCAAGGGGGAGGGGGAGCGTTTTGTACCTGTTAAAGTTGCTTTTTCCTACTGGCACTGAAAATTCAGAGTGGCAAAAAGAGCTGCAGCAAAAGCAGTGGGGTTTGGTTTTGTGCAGCATCCCCCGCACAGGCAGGGCCAGTGGCCGTGGTGATCAAGGTGGGAATCGTGGCCATGCCTCGTGTTTCACCGCTTCAAAAGGGATGAGCTTTCTCCTTCCCAGTCTGTGCCGCTGTTCCCTGTTCTGCCTGAAATCTGCTCCCAAAATGGAGTGGAAGAGAAGCCCCAGCGTTTGTCTGTGAGTGGGAATCCTCGGTGGGGTTGTGTGAGCGCAGTGCCAGCTGTGCTCCAGGTGGCCCTTTGGGCTCCCACAGCTGGAATCTGCCCTGCCATGCTCCGGGCGGGACCTTCCCGGTGCTTCCCTCTGTGCCAGCGCTGCTGCTTCGGCTCCGAGTCAGAGAAATGCTAAAAGCTCTTTGCTCGTCAGAGCCAAGAACAAGATGATAGTTTTTGGATCAAATCACAGCTCCAGGATTCACCGGCAGGTCAGGGAAAGGACCTTCACCAGGCTCCTGCAGAGCAGAGCCCCGAAGCCCCGGATTCCCGGGAGTGACTTTGAAACACCTGCCCAGGGCACGCTGGGGATTGCTTTGGATGGTCGTGGCTTTGTGGTGGCGTTCTTGCATATTTTCGGCACTGGCTTGCTTAGCAGAAGGCCAAAAGTATTCAAATAATTAACAGAGATTGCTGACGAATGGGGAAAGAGCTGTTTCTGTGGATATCGGTTCGGACAGTAAAGAATTCCACAGAAAAATGTCACTTTCTTGCCAATTCGGTACATTTGTCTTGTTTTGTTGAAAATAACTGAAAAGTATTTCCTGGCTCTGTACCACTGCAGAGATGTGTGAAATAAACAGCTCTGCCCTTATCTTAGCCAAGCGAAAATATTTCCAGTTTCCCCAGAATTCCCCTGATGAGGATTAGCTTCGCTGATGATTAAGAGGTTCAGGATTTTGGTGGAAACAAGCAATCCTTTTTTTTTTTAAATTATTTTTTCTTTTCCATTTTTTCTTCTTTATTTCTTCTACTTTTCGGGGGGGACGGTGTGAATCACCTCGCACATATCCTTGGAATAATTTGTCGCTCTTTGCTCCCTGTCTCTGCCTCGGTGCCTCTGACTCCGTGTCAGGGGGGCAGCGGGTGCTTCGAGTGCCATCGTCCTCCTGGAGCTCCTCATCCATCCTGTGTGGATTTGCTCTGTCTGCAGGTCTCATCATGCCAAAAGAGAGCACTCAGGGGAGATTAAGCCCTAAATTAAGCGAGAGAAGAGTTTGCACTGGGCTGCCTCACTCCTGCTTTGCTCGAGTGCAAATCTTTTCACCCCAGCAAAGAGGGTGTTGAGTTATTCCCCCGTGGCTGCACTTCTCCAACAACCCCACTACTGTGTCAGTGGGGGAATCCTGCTGTCCTCCCCACTTTTTACATTCATTTGGTTTTATTTGGTTTTTCACATCAGATAAGAAGCTCTTTCCAAACTCCCCACATGCTCTCGCATGTTTTCAGGAGTGGATGGGGTTGGATCCGTGTTTGTGCAGACGGGGAGAGTTCGGGAAGACAAAAGGCACTGATTCATGTTTACAGTTTGCAAAAATATTCAGCTTGTCTTGGTCAGAGTCCTGATGGAGCCTGAATAAAGCTGCCTGAGCTCCAAACCACAGGGTCAGACATTTGGAGCCCTGCGTTGGCTGGGAGGGTTTGGAGCTCGCACCTCTCCCGAGGGTGGCCCAAGAAGAGGAGCTGTGGGTTCAGAGGCCGGCAGTAAAAAGGCTTCATCCTTGGGATTTGTTTCCTGGCTCGGAGTGACATCAAGCTGGGCTTTCAGAGTTCTCTCTGACGTGTCTGCTAAACAAACTGCAGACAACAGCATCGAGAGTGCAGGAAAATACCAGGGACCAGAGTGTGCTGCTAAGGCAGGGGTTTTGAAGGAAAAAACTTCATCTCAGCCACTCAGGGGCTTCCCAACCTGACCTCTGGTCGGAAGGAGAAGGATGTTGTAGCTCAGTGTGCTGCTTTTCCTGCCCAGAATTGCCTGAGTTGTGTTGATTCACTCTCAGCAGAAACACAGGCAGTGGGTGGGGAACCATGGCAGCAGCACAGGGCAAACGCGGGAGTTCCTCTCGTGCCGGGGTTGTGCTTGGTTGGCTGATGCCTGGGACCTCGAATGGAGCGTGAATGTGAGCCCTGCAAAGAAAGGCAAGAAACTCTGGCTGTGTTTGGCTGTGGGAGCTTGTCAGGAGTGCTCGGGTGGCCACATGTGACACCCTGTGAGCCCCAGGACCCCTCAGCTGGTCCATGTCCACGTGGGTGTGCACAGCTGGTCAGCCCTCGCCTGGCACCTCATGGAGTGATTCCTGCCCTGCAACAGCCTGGCAGCAGCAGCAGCCTTTGGCTCTCCAGTCTGTTTTCCCCTCTGAGCCAGAGGGATTACAGTTAGCAGGGATTTACCCAGTGCTGGGCTGCTTTGCTCGAGGCACCGGGAGAGGAACCGGTCAGTGCTGTGCCCGTCGGGGATCGGTCTGAGAGCCTCCCTGAGCGCTGGCACCGAGTCCCCGGGTGGCACCAGATCCCATCTTTATTTACAAGCCTGGAATCAGTGACCCAGAGCGGCAGAGAAATGCCAAAATTATTCTCTTTTACCTGTGTCAGCTGATGAGGTGCTGGTTCACTCCTCAGGGAGGAAGGAAACGCTCTCAGAAGAATAACAAATATAACAAGTTTGGGAGAAACTCCTCCATATTTGGTCTCTGCCCCAAACAAAGCACTTCCCACCTTTTTTCTGCTGCTGTTTTCCAGGTGAGCAGCAATGAGGGAAGCCAAGCAGCTGGGGGAGGACAGAGCAGGGCTGGGGCTCGGGATCCCCCATGGCTGCATCCAAAGGGATGCCCAGCTGCTCCTGGATTCAGTGCCAGCAGGAGCCGTGGCTGTGGGCACGGTCTGTATTTCCAATCTGATCTCCAGTGGAAGAGCTGTCTGCAGAGCACTTTGGGGACACCACGTGTTGGGGTTTTTACAGGAAGCAAACAGGTTTGCTTTGTTACAATGGTTTTTGAGGCACGGCAGGTTCTAGGGGAGCTCGGGTGTTGATGTGCCCTGGGCTCTGCCCCAGCAGCAGGCGTGTTGGAGCGACGCAGTGGAGAGCTCTCAGAAAATATCATAAACCAACCCCTAAAGCACAGTTCTCACAAGCTCTTGTTTATTTTATCCCTCTAAGCACCACTTGACATAGAGAAGTGTATTTGTGCTTTTCACGGCCTTCGTAGGACGAGGGCATTAGCTCCAAAAGTAAAGGAAAATTCACATTTTAGCTGGATCGTGTGTAAGAAACCTGATTCAGCACGTGGGGGTCTCAGTTTAATTCCCAGCCAATGCTACGCATGGAGAAGTTCAAAAACCTGTCTGGAATATATTCGAGCGTGCAGCCCAGGACATGCAGGCCCCAAATCACAGACCTCATCCTTCAGCTTGTTCCTTCCCTCGCCTCTTCCATGTTCCACCTCCTGCATATTTCTGCTTTCCCAGTGTCCATTTGGCCGTTTTTCCTTTTACCTGGAGTCCTTTTTTTTTTCAAATGTCAGAAGAAATGTGATTCAGGGTTTGGGTTGGTTTAGGATGAAGATTCCAGCACTCCTGTTTACCTGAGCAGGCTGACTGTGTCTGTGCAGGGAGGAATCAACTCTGGGGCTTATTTGTTTGGGTCCTTACAAGAATTTTAAGACTAAATCTGGATGAAATTCCGTGAGAGTCAGGGGTTCAGCCCATCTTGGGTCCCTGTTAAAGGACGTTGGTGCTCTCCTGGCTCGTTCCCCAGGCACCAGTAATGACCTGCTGCCAATCCTGATGTGTTGCCATGCTCCAAACAACTCTTGGTACTTAATCAGCTGAAGTAAATTAGGTGACGAGGAAGCTGGAGCTGGCTCCCACCTGGCCAAGCACAACTTATTACATAAGCAGGGCTCAGTTTGTGTTCGAGCCCGATGTGCTTTTGATGTCTGTGCTGTACCTCTGAGCCGTCTGCAGGAGCCTGAGCCTCTCACCGTGGTGAGGTTTTTGTCACAGTCTAAGCAACCAGAGGATTGAGCAGGTTTTTCACAGAAGTCACTCTTGTTTTGTGGGCTGAGGAGCTCTTTTTTGGGAGCTGCGTGTGCCCAGGCAGGAGGAATTCCCAGGTCGTGAAGCCAGCAGAAAGGTTCCTTTGGTGGGTGCCTGAGGAGTCAGGGAGGCCCTTGAAGAGCTGCTCACTGTGACCCATCTGCACTCCAGGCAAGGACAATTGAAGACAGACAAGTCCTGGTAGCATTTCGGAACGGAGGAAGTTGGCCTAACCCGTTTTTCACAGCTCTGTGGCAACGTTCATTTCTGCTTGTCAGCACCTCCAGAGACGTTTGCAGGAGTGGTGTCAGCAGTGCCTCGGGTCGGAGGCAGCGTTCCCAGGATCTGGTCTGGGCCAGCAAGGACAATCCATGCCTTGCCACGGGGTATTTTGGAACGGGTGAAGTATCTGAGAGATTTAAAGTGGCTCCTGGCAGGGTGGCAGCGTCTCCGTGCACAGCGAGGGCTTTTGGAAGGCAGCACAACAGGGCAGGGGCTTCACTGTGGGGCATGGGGAGTGCAGGTGGAATTTCTGACGGCTCTCAGTGACCCCTCTGACACTTCCCCTCCTCCTGTCCCTCCTCTGCCCCATCTCTTCCCTCCCTCAGTGCTGAGCATCTCCCTGGGGACTCTGGTGGACCCACCAGGCAGCTTGAGGAAGGTGTGTGTGCAGCATGCAGCACATCAGGCTGGGCTTTTCCAGACCATTTCCAGACGTTCACGGCATCCTTCAGAGAGGTCACTTTTTTTTGTTCCACAGAGCAACTGACCCGAGAATTTGTCTGTTATTTTTGTTAAAGTCAAAATATTAACGAGAAGCATGTGGGCTGTTGCCTTGTGTAAATATTAAGGCGAGCTGAAGTGGTCCCTGAAATGTTAGGAAGCTGCCCTTGGAACAAGCAGCAAAGGGGACTCGTGACTGGAGTCCACCTTCCTTTGGAAAGGGCTGCAGCAATATCATGAAATCCCTATTTTCTCCCTGGATTCAGCTTGTTTCAAAATTTTTTGTGGAATGCTATTCATTGCAGCCTAAACCACAAGTTTTAATTTGGAATTTTACTATGGCCAAATAATACTGTGAAAATGTCTCAAAGTAGCAGGGCCTGTTTCCCCCAGCTCAGCCCTGCGAGCACATTGTTTCAAAACATTCCAGAAAGTTAAATGAGGCTTTTGAGCTTGCCTCTGGAAAATCCAATAAGCTATTCCTACTTCTCGTTTAATGAAAAAGGTAAAATAAAATTCTAGGCTCCGTCTTGCAGGAAACGGGAACGAGCATTAAGGTTTTCTTTGGAGCAGTCGCGGTGGCTGTTCCTCATTTCAGCTTAAATTCGGTGATTAAGCTTTACTTTTCATCGTTATTTTAAGAACAGCCCAGCCCGGGTTTGGTGTTGGGTGCTGTTTCAGCAGCTGGGGTTGTTTTGGGGAGGTTTGATGGTAATGAGGCACTTCCCCAGTGAAAAGCTCCCGGTTTGGTGTAACCACGGAGTCCCCCACACCAGCCTGGTGCTCCAGGGGGAGATCCTGATCACCCCTGCACGCGTTCATCCCTCCTCAGCCTGGTTTGGGGCAAATCAGGGTTTATTTCGCGGTGGAGAACCAGCCCGAGCCCCGGCGCCGGGCGGGCGGGTGCCGCCGTGGGTCCCTCGCCTCGGGAGGGTCGCGTTGCTCCACGCGTGGGCTCCGGGGACAGCTCCGGGGCCGTGCAGCCCGGTCTGTCTGTCTGTCCCTCAGCACATTCCGACAGCATCCCGGCAGCGCCCGGGCACGGCGCCGGGAGAGCTCCTGCCCGTGCCGGGGGGCTCCGGGGCGCTCCCGAGCCCGGCGATACCTGCGGGGGGCGGAGCGGGACCGCCCCCACGGCTGAGCCGCCCCGCACCCCCCCGCGCATCCCTCCGCTCCGTCCCGCTGCGCCCGCGCTGTGTCGGCGTTCCCGTCCCGCTCCGTCCCTGCCCCGTCCCGCTCCGTCCGTGCTCGGTCCCCTCTCTGTCCCTCACCTCCCTACTCCATCCCCGCTCTGTCTCGCTCCGTCCCGCGTTCTGTCTGCGTTCCATCCCCGCTGCATCCCTGCCCCGTCCCGTTCCATCCCCGCTCCATCCCTGCCCCGTCCCGTTCCATCCCTGCCCCGTCCCGTTCCATCCCCGCTCCATCTCTGCCCCATCCCGTTCCTTCCCGGCTCCGTCCCCGCTCCGTGCCGCGGTCATGGGCCGGCCCTGGGCGCTGCTGTGGTGCCTGGGCTGCCTGGGCGGCATCCCGGGCTCCTCCGGCGAGCACTACCGCTACCTGTGGAGGAGCTGCTACCCCTGCTACCTGGGGCGAGCGGGGTACCCCGACCTGCGGCCAGGTACGTGGGGGACCAGGTGGGAAGGTGCCTTCAGACCCGATCTCTTGTCGGATTTTGTGTAGCCGGGCTGGGGCTCCCTGCAGGGCTCTGCCTCAAGGGGTTTGTCCCCAGATCCCCCAGCTGCGGGGTGGAGATTCCAAGCTGGTGGCCACCAAGTGACAGGCTAGCGACCTGGCTGTATATCTGCCTGTGCTTTGTATTATTATATTTATTTTTACATTATTATTATTGTTATTATTATTTGCATTTCTTACTCTGAAAAGTCAGTTCTGGCAGAGGGGGAGAGAAGCAGGAGTTTCTTCACATCTGTTGCTGTCCAGCTGGGTTAAAGATAGCTCCTGTGCCACATTCCTTAAAAAGCCAAATGCGTGCCTTTTGCCAGGGTACGTAGATTTGTTTTTTCGTCAGCTCCAAAGGATCTCGCCCCAGGCCAGGGCAAAAAGTGCAATCTGATACGGTTTTGTCATGAAAGAGCTGTGCCTTTCTGTCTCTGCGAGGCTGTGGGTTTGTCGGGGCTGTGTGAGTGTTGCTCAGCACATTCTCACACGGGACAGGGCTCGGCGTTACCTGGGGTTGGATTTTGTGCAAGGGGAATCCTCTGGCAGCAGCAGCCAGAGCCGGGAGCTGGGCACGGCTGGGGGGATGCAGGCAGAGGAGCCGTGTCAGGGATCGCTTCCCTGCACCGGAACATTCAGCCTCAGTGTCTTTTGGAAGCCAATTCCCAGCCTGCTGCAGCGTGGGAAGCTTGGCCAGACTTCCCGTGGAGCAGGTGGAGGAGATGGAGTCCTCGGTGCTCCCATTGCACGTGGCTTACGTGGGGTGGGAGATGGGGACACGAAGCCAGGTGTGAGTTCTGCCAGTCCACACCCCCCTCTCCTCCACGGCAGGAAGAGTTTGTGGAGATTTAGGAGATAATAGAGAATATGTGAAGGTCACTAAAGAGTTGGGATGCTTGGGTGTAATGTAGACATCAAGGAATGCATTATCTCATCATGAGATAATGCTAATAAATAAATGCCCCGAGCAGTCGGTTATGAAGTGATATCAGAATAGTTGTGAGATGTGCCAGACCTTCGGAAAGGGGCGAGTCGCTGCTTTGTTATTTATAGATCAGATGTTTGTCTCGAGCTCAGATCGTGTTTGCTGTCTCCATCCAACTGCGTTGGCTCAAAGTAACTCTCCAAGGCAAGCTCCCGAGATCCAGCGTTGTGCTGGATCCAACCTTCCCTTCCTTAACGCAGAATTCATCAGATCCTGATCCTGCCTCTCGCAGCTCCATGGACAGGTAGCTCTGTGCATGCGTGGCTTCATCCTTGGTGTGAGGTGCCCCCGAGGCTGCACAGCTGAGGGGTTTTCTCACGTTCATCCATCTCACAGCCCATCCTAAACTGGTATCACTGCGGGTTCGGTTAATTTGGTTAATCTGGTTAATTTTTCCTTTGCTGCTTGAGCTTCTCTTTGGCAGGTAAGAGAAGTTCTCTTGGTGTGCTTTTAGAGTCCCAGATATTCTCTTGGAGTGATTTTTAGGGTCTGTGTGGTGTTTTCCATGCAGTTCCCGTCTGCCCAGCCGGCACGCACGTCCCCACAGCCGTGTCCCCTCAGCAGGCAGCTGCCACGGCACAAGGCTCTGCTGTGTGCGCGTCACCAGCGGCTTCGTGTGTGACAGGGGAGTGAGGAGATGCTTTGTGCAGCAACGGTGTGGGTTTCACTGAGGCCTCGAGTGCCTTGAAGTGCCTCGTGAGCCCAGCCAGGGCTCTGCTGGGTGCCGGTGTTGCTGCGATGGCTGATGGCAGCGCTGGGTGTTGTGTCCTCACACAGCTGCCCTTACAGGGGGAGCTTTGTGCTCTGCTGGGGACTCGCAATCCATCATCACACTGACGTGGACCTGGTGCTGTGAATATCCTCCCTGTGAACCTCTAAAGCAGCCAGAAAGCAGCAGAGCTGTTGTTTGATCGTTTTCCATTAGCTCCTTCAACAGCGACCTGCATTTCCATCCGGGGGTTCCATTCCCAGGTCCACGTGTGGGAATCCGTTGGCCTCCACGGCACAGCACAGGGATATCTCCCACTCAGAGTGACAGCCTGCACAGGGAACAGGGTAGAACAGTGATGAAAGAAGGTTGGAGAGGGTGAGAGCAGCAGCAAGTCCAGAGCAAGTCCAGGTGCTTGTTGCTGCGTGCATCTCTGCTCCCTGCTGAGTCATTCCTAATTACAGCCGCATCCCGAGGCAGGCAGGGGAGCACGAGTGGGAGCTGGGCGACTCTCCCAGCCCCAGTGCTCGGGGGGCAGGAAGAGGTGAGCTGAGGACAAAGCCAGGGACTGAGGCAGAGCAGCTCCTGGTGGGTTTTTACTCCATCCGATGCATCCATTCCTGAGGTGCCTTTGGAACCTGCTGCTGAGGATGGCACAGGTGGCATGGGAAAGCTATGGGCATCTCCCACCTGGAGAATGGCCCCAAGGAATGCTGGCCCCAATAACTCCCTGCAGCTCATTAAGTGCTTTTAGGGCTTTCTCAAATGTCTGGTTTAGGATGAGATGAAAGCTGAGGGTGTGGAGGTGCTCTGACCGCCCCAAATGGCCTTTTACTTCCCTCCAGTGAATCACTCACATTCCCAGCCATCCTTCCTCAGCCTAGAGGAGGAAAAACTTCCAGGGTAGCACAGAGGGGCTGAAGCATCGTGCTCTCCCATGGCCTCCTTGCACTGTTAGACCTTGCCATGGCTGTTTTGTCTGCACACGGAGTGTGGAATAACAGGGCATCCGAATTCCCTGGGTTATCCATGTTGGGACTGTGTGACACATGCAAGAAATGACGAGTGCAGAGGGTTTTTCATTCTAATCTACCTCCATAGTGTGGGATGGCTGTGCTCCCCTGCCCAGCAGTAGGGACTGTTGGGTCCTCTCCGTCCAGTCTCTTCTTGAAATGGCTGAATTATCTTCAGCAAACGGGTACTGGAAAGATAAAGTCACTAAATCCCACACATGCTCATCTCGATGGATTTTAATTAACCTTTTCCCCGCAGCCCTGCTCTGTAATCCAGGCTAATTGCTGCAGGGATTAAAGCCTGGCACTGCTGCTTGGCCAGACAGAGCGAACCTCCACAGTGTTCCTCCTGCCTGTGCTTCCAGCTGGGATCCATCGCCTCCTCCTCAGCCCTGCAAGGAGATAAACTGCCTCCATACCAAATATTTAATCCTTTGCAGAGCTGCTGTTGCCACTTTCTTCCCCCTGACATGTAGCTCATGTTGGAGATAAATCAGTATTCCTTCTGGAAGGACCTGTGTGTGTTCAGGGAGCGCCGCCAGCCAGAGCCATCTCCTCACTCCGTCCCCGTTTTTTTGGTTCTGTGTTCACCTTCCCTGTGTCTGATTGCAGCATCACCTGTGTCAGTCCCAGTAGGTGTCTGAGGTTCCAGGGGGTGTTTCTGCTCAGGGAAGAGGCTGCGATGGGCCCTCCTTGCAGAAGACATGAACTCCAGTTTCCCTCCACGGCAGGGGTGTTTCCCTCTGCAGCGATCCAAGCCCCGCTCCCCAGCCCTTGCTGCGCTGGGCTCCTGGCACCCACTGCCCACGGAGCAGGCAGCCCGTGGGCTCGGCAAACTCTGTCCTGGCATGGGTCTGGCTTGCTCAGAGTCAGCTGAAGAGAAGCCTGTATGCTTCTCATTTTCTCTCCTTTGGTATATTAATTTCAACCAGACTTTGTCAGCTCTCCAGTAGGAAAATAACCCCGCCGTGCCACGAACCGCAGCTCGCGCGGTGTCACGTAGGGCTCCGGCTCCTGCTGCCAGGACCTGCACCAGGGGCAGCGTGACCCTTCGCAGAGCTGCTCCTCCTGGCCCTGGGAGCAGCTCCTGCTGCTTCCCAGTCCGTATTCCTGGCTGACTCACTCACTCGTGAGCCTTGGGCACGCCTGGAGATGCTGCCGGGGTTGGCTGGTGGATCTGCCGCCTCGCTGCCCCTGGGGACAGATTTGTTTTGGTCACACCATCGTGCAGGGTATGTCCCAAAATCTCCCTGGAACTGCAGAGGGGATCAGCGAGGCTCCAGGAGGGACACTGGGGTGCGGTGGGTTATGTGGGAGTGGTGGCAGGGAAGGTGATGGGTGATTCTGCGGCCACCGCGCGGGGAAGGACTGGCCACTGTCCCAGGCCGGGAGGGGGTTGGGATGGGGGCAGCCCTCTGGAATCACGGAGATTTAGAGGGTGAAAAGTACAAAGGGGGAAGAGGAGGCACAGAGAGAGGAGATGTAAAATTACTGAGTATGAGTAATGGGGTGAAAGTAAGAAGTTTACTCAACACATCACTAACTTTCTTGGACAGTAAATTCTCTACGGTTTCAGATTAGAGTTGAAGGGAAGCAGTGGAATAGTCATTTAAATTCAGACCAAAAAACTTTATTACGCTACATAAAACCTTCCCAAACCCCAGTTTTCCTGTTCTTGAGCTGAATAGAGCCAGTTCTGTGTATTAATAGCTAATCCTGCCCACAGAGATGAGTAGGGAGTGCCTCAGGGGCTCCAGGGCTCTACAGCATCCCAAGTGTGTGCAGAGGAAAATGATTTAATCAGAATTAGGTTGCTTTGACCAGCATCTCAGACTCATGCCGTGGCATTTTTCCCCTTGAAAAGTCACTTTGGCTTTGGCTCACTCTTCAGAGAGCATCACTCAAAAAGCTTATGTTTCACCTCAAAAATCTACTCGTCTTCCTTTCTTTCAGTATTAAGTGTCTTGCAAAAAACAGGAAGAAAATACAAAAACCTCCTTAAAAGGCTCAGTCCACTGAATAAAGCAAAGGGCTGGCATTACAGAAAGGAGCATTTTTCTGGCTTGATGGAGACCACAGCTCCAGTGGGGAGCTCTGCAGGAGGAGCCCAGCACGGCCAGTGCAGCAGGACACCCCAAGACAAGGTTGGGGGTTCCCTGGGAGTCACTGGGACAGGAAGGGTTTTGGTGGTCTCTGAGCTTTAGGTTTTAACGTTTGAAGCCTTGCTAAGGAAAGTGTTTTGAGAAAGCAGCAACTTTGTGTTATCACCGCGCAGCTCAGAAACACCGACTCAAACAGGCGTCACCTTTCCCACTTGGCTTCCCGTTCCATCCCCGACCTGGGCCTTCCCCTGCTGCTGGCTGATTTTCTTGGCAATTAATTTGACTAACGTAAAATTTGGCTCAGCCAGGGCTGTGTTGCTCCTTTTTTTGTGCCCTTTGCCTGCCCGGTGGGAGCTGTGGGTGAAGCAGAGCTCGGTTGGGGCACCGGGCGCTGCTGGGCCGGGCGTGGGAGCGGGGCCGGGCACGTTCCTGCACCTCTGGCGTGCAAGGACACGGCCGGGTCCCCGCCCTGCCGTGATTCACTCAGGAAATGTTTCTTTATCTTCTTAGCAACACCTGTGGATGGGATGGAGATGGGAACTCAGCTCGGCTCGGGGCCGTCCTCGCTGGGAGGGGCTTGGGTGAGCTGGAGGTGCAGAAAGTGCAAGGAGGAACACGAAGAGACCCAAAGCTGCCGAAGTTTTTGTCTCCGTGGGGAAGGGAATGGCTGGTTGGGTGCTTTGCTGGTTGTGTGGGTACGACCTGGTTCCCCTCTCTGATCCTTTCCTGTGCACACCCACAAGCGACAGGAATTAAGGGGCTGTGCAGCTCTACCCATATTTCTGATTATGGCACGGGAAAAAATCTGCCTCAGAAACTTGGGATTTTTGGTGTAAAATAGGAATGAATCCATTATCTTGGAGTCAGTGGGAAAGGTGACCATTGTGAGGTGCTGGTGGTGGATGGGTTGTGCTGAGTGACAAATATTTTTTGGTTGTTGTTCACTGATTGCAGGTTTGTGCCTGGAATTTCATAAATAGCTTGGCTGACCAAACATTACAAAATGGCCAATCTTGTTCCCTTTGCATTCCTGCCTCAGATCCGGAGTTGGGCACCAGAGGATGAATATCCCTGAGCTCAGACACCCTCCTGCCCGCTCCCCTGAGTTTTATTCCACTCTTCCCTTGTTTTTTTGCAGAGGTTGACGAGTGCCAGGTCCACAACGGGGGCTGCCAGCACCGCTGTGTGAACACCCTGGGCTCCTACTACTGCGAGTGCCGGCCCGGCTTCCGCCTGCACACGGACGGCAGGACCTGCCTCGGTAAGGCTGCCTTGGAAATTCCTTGGGAATCTCTCATTCTTTGCAGCCCTTTTCCCACCAGCAAACCCATGGCAGTGTACAGAAAACCTTGATTTCCTCACTCCCACCCATCCTCTGTGCCTGGAGTGTGAACTGTTGCTGACGGGTTGTGTGTTCCTTTGTGTCCCTGTGTCTCCCCTCACAGTTTTTGTCCCTGGGTTCAAAACGTTTGCTGTTCTTCCTCGTGGTCATGTGCACCTGGGGCTGCTTTGCTGTCCCCGAGTTTATTCTGGTTCAGGAGGAGTAACTCCCAAGTGCTTCGGTGCTTTTGATTCAGGATGTATCAGATGGGGCATTCTCAGAACAGATACATAAATAAAATGACGAGAAATTTCAAGTCAGGCTTCATTTTGAGCTCAGTCTTTCCCCAGCCCACGCTGTGGGCAGCAGGTGTGACAGACAAGTGACAATAAACGTGGCTGTGCGTGGAACTGTGGCCATAATAATCCCAAAGCCTTCTTCTCTGGGATGCTGGTCATGCATCCTCTTGGATGGTGCTTGTCCAAACATCCCCATCCAGGCACCAGCTTTGCCCTGCAGCTGATTTTGGGGCCAATTCCTTGAAATGTTGTTGTCTGCTTGCCCCAAACTGGGGGCTCAGAGTGGAACTTGGAGTCTGCCTCCAGCATCTGTGGCTGTTTTAATTAAACCACTTCTCCCTCACAGCTTCATTTGGCACATTTTTCCATTATTTGAGGGATATTTTCATGCGAGTGGAAAGAATTCCCGGGCGATGGTGTTTGCAGAGAGCATTTGCTGGGTTTTCTCGGAGCACAGCCACGCTCCAGAGTCTGCCGTGCGAGCCTGCGTGTTCCAGCTGGGAATGGTGGTGGGAGCAGGAAAAATCCATCCAGGGAAGCTGTGCCCGCTGTGCCCACTGGCGCACATCCGGCCACAGCTGCCTCCAGTACACAATGACACCCAAACAAGAGCAGTGAGGTGCAGGATCCCCACGCGCCCCGTATTTCGCTGGAAAAATCCAGAAAAGGAAAAGGATGGCAAAGAAGGGACAAAGGCAACCCTCGGAGCCCGCTGCTCCAGCACTGAACTCCAGCTCTCGTGTCGGGGTGACGTGCTGCTGCTGCTGCTCACATGTAAGTGTGCTGTGGTCTGTCATCTCCTAATTGCCTCTGGAATATGTTGCTCCTTTCTTGTGGTGCGCAGCGATCCTGCCGCCGCCTCCGCCCCGCGGGATAAAACGTGGGACAGACGGAGACCCGGAGCTGTCGGCAGCGCCAGCCCCAGAAGGTGGAACAGTTTTCAGGGAAAGCATAAAATGGGTTGCTACAGGGAGGAATCTCTTCGTTAAGGGGAGTTTCCAGCGTTTTCTGTCGCTCTCCAGGCTTCCCTGCCGGTGTGGCTGAGCATTCCTGTGGGATCCAGGCAGGCAGGGCTGCCCCGCTCCTGCTGCCCGTGCCCAGCGCTGCGAACCTGCTTTGCATTAAACCTGTGAGCAAGTATTTGCCACAATGTGCAGTGCTGGAATTCATCTGCCAAAAGTGAGGGGGCTCTGTTCGTGAAATCTGATCCACAGGAGTGAGTGGGGCAGTTCCTGAAGCTCTGGGGAGCGGAGCCTGCGGGATCTGCAGCGAGTTCGTGGTGCTGGTACCCCTGGGATCCAGAGCCCCCGGGAAAGCAAAGCAAAGCAGGGCAAATAAAAACCTCTCACTGCGTAATTATCCAATAATGTTTCTAAAATATCAGCAGATCAGGGCCTAAAATGGGGCTTTCTCACTTCAGGACTGCTGGCTTTTGCTCTTTATGCATTTTGCTCTTTTACTCATTTGTCCATGAGTATATGTCACGCCTTCACAGAGCTCTGTACTAATCCTTTAAATCTGTGGAGGGGTGGAACATCTTTTCCTTGTAGAAGCTCAGAACAGAGCACAGGCTCAGAGGTGACTCCTCTGCTGGTGTTTGTGGCTGCCCTGTTGTAACCCACAGACACCAGGCTGTCTTGTGGTCCGTTCTCAGGGATTGGAGGCAACTGATCAAAGCTGTTTTTCTCTTCAAGCTGGGATGTCCTCTCATTTTCTGGAGAGATTCTGTGCTGTTAACGCTCAAAGCATTGCCGCTAAATATGGGGAATAGGCCAGGAATGAAGGGAGCTGGAGACAGTGAGCATCCATCCATCCGTCCTTGTCCTCCTGCTCAGGGAGGTCTCTGCTCCACACTGGGACAAGCACAAATTTGGGCTGTAGGAAGTTCCTGGCAGCCCCAGCGAGAGTGCTCTGGAGACAGAAAGAGCCCTTTGCAGTGAAGTTTCTAGTTAAGGGCTGTCAAATCACAGCTCTAATTCTTTAAATGCTTTCTGCTCCCCACAAAACCCACAAAGGCTCCGATGATGGATCGGTGGCACTGAGCTGGAGCTGCAGAATTCCTCGGCGTGGCCGAGGCAGCTTTCCAGGGCGAGCTGGTACCTGGGGCTGTGACTCAGGAGAGCACACAACCAGCTTGAAACCACCTTCCTGGGCCCAACTCCCAGCCACTGCTGGTGCTCTGCTGCTCGGCTGTGCGGGATCCTTTTGTTGTGTCTTTGTTCAAATCGCTGCTGAGAGAGGGAGGGAAGGAGCAGCCGCTTCCATCGCAAGTGAAACAGAACAAAGAGAGGCCTTGGGCGTCCTGAAATCACCTCTTTCTTTATCAGAACCACATGGGCAGGAGGCAGGAAGCTGACATCTCCAGGTCCTTCTCCACTGTTTCAGCAGAGGGATGCAGGCCAGGCCGAGGCGAAGGGGTTTAATGGGAGCCAATTGCTTTGGTTGGCCTGCAGAGCGGAGAGATGGTCTGGATTAACACACAACATGTTTCTGGAAGTTGTCTGAGGTTAGGATAAATCAGTTTGGGATTACATGATGGATCCCTCTTTATACTAGGAGAGCTTCGAATGCAGAAATCTCAGCTATAGGGGCGATACAATGAACAGAAGGGCCGTGCCAGGAGGTTTGTGTGGGCTTGAACCACGTGTGCAGGGAGTCAGCGACCACGTGTGCTTGCTGGGGCTTTTCATTTTGCAGACAGCTCGCACATTTTAGGGAATCTGACCTTTTCTTTGCCCAGTCACACGTTTTTCAGCCTTTTCTTAGAACCGATGGGGTTTGTGTGACGCTGCAGAAGGAACATCCTGCTCCGTTCTGGTCACAGCTGCTCACAGTCGCTCTTGGGGTATCAACTCGCTGCTTCTGGTGGCAAATCTCTTGGATCTGGAGGAAAGGTGAGAGAGAGAGGAGAAGTCAGAAGGGCAGCTGGAGGGTGCAGAGATCAGGTACTAAATCAACTCCTGTGTCAGGCTGCTGCTGCACAGATCCACTTCCCGCGTGCAGTCAGCAGCAAAAAAACCTCCTTTCCATCCCTCCTTATCCATTTCCCAGGCCTGAGGGGGTCAGAATCTGGGAGCAGCATCTTCCAGCAGCGCTGTGCTCCTCTCAGACAGCGGGGCTGGAAGGAACGTCCCTCTCGCAGACACTGAAATATCATCTGTGGAAAATCTGTCTGAGCTGTAATTACAAAAATCTGCGTGATGTGCAGGATGACACTGGGCTTGGCAGCCTCGTCACAGAAATGTTAAGCTCGGCAGAGCATCTGGGAATGGAAATATTTTTAGAGTGGTTCTGTAAACAGAATAAAACCCCGAGCAGTAATTAAACCAAGGCCAGCAGCGAGGTCTGCTGGCTGTGACTCTGCGAGGAGCCAGCTGAGGAGACCCAGCCTCACACGGGTTCTCTCTCCTGAAATCTTGTGTGGAAGAACCCAGGCTTTTGGTTTTTTCAGTTCTCTTGTAGGAGTTTGCGAGGAGGCCGTTATTTAAACTTTGAATTCATCTGAATGGCTGCATCCTGGGAGGTTATTTTAGACATAAGATGCATTGGCTCGTTCCATGTTGGCCCAGTGCTTTTCCCAGATGAAGGAATGTTTTGGCAGGCATCGGCATTGTTTTACTTATTTTCTTTTTTTTTTTTTACAAAAAAAAGAGCTCTCCAACAAGCCCATTATTTATGGCTATTTTTGAATATATGTTATTAAACACTTTAATATATTGGAATATTTTTAAAATGACCACCCATCTCTGCTAGAGCTTGAGCAGTGGAACTCTGACCCAGAGCTTTTCAGGAACGTTGAGTGTTTCTGTTGTTTCCTTCCAAATGGATTATAGGAAACAATGCCAGCACAACTAACATAAACCTCGAGTTCTTGCTCCAGCCCTATGTTTTGTATGGCAAAATCTCGACCCTGTCAAGCTGCTTTTATTCCCCCAAACGTTGTTTAGTTAATTAGAGGCATAAAATGAGAAGTTGAGTTTTTTAAACATTTGGAATGAGGATGATCCACAGCTCTGAGTTAAAGCACTTTTTTTTTGCAGGGGAATGGTGTGCAGAAAAAAATTAAAATATATATTTTTTCCCTTTATTTTCATCCTGAGCCAAATATTTGTTTTCACCAATGTACAAGAGCAAGGACCCAACTTGCCTTGGGATTCAGAGGTGTGTTACAAGCAGAGACTTCTACTGGCAGCTGCTTTCCAGGCTCTCCTGCTTCCAAAGCTCCGGAGGTTGTGGAGGGCACTGTGATCACCTGAGGGATCAGCCTGGGGAGAGATGGTTTTCATTAGAGGTATTTTTAGCTTTCCTGTAAGATTCCTCAGAGCCAGCACATTAGTTCATTCCGGAGTTGGAAAAATAGGTCACAAACGTGTGAGAGCACAGCTCATGGTTCTGCTCCGCTCACGGGAGCCAGGGCTGGGTTTCCATCCTGGACTGAGCCACGCTCCACCAACCCAGTGGGTTGTGACACTTTGGTGGCTCCTGAGAGACAGAACAGGGTTGAAAGGCCATTTCCCCAACTCTCACATGGGACACCTCTCTTTGGAGAAGCTCAGTGCGTAAGGAGTGGCTGGGTTACCTCAGGAGACATCCCACGCTCCAAGAGGGGACTTGGATCACTTTGGAGGCATGTCGTTATCCCACAATGGCTTCTTTGGTGGAGTCCATGAATCCAGCTCCACAAAGTCCTTCCCTGCTTTGTTTCCTAGCTCACATTCCTCCTGGATCCAAGGTCAGTGGTCCTGGAGAGCTGCAGTAAAAGCACGGCGTCAGACACATTGCCCTGGCTGCTCGCAAGGTGCTCACATCCCAGTTAAACATCCCGCCCCTCTGCTGGGCCTGCAGAGACATCCCAGATTACAGCAGGAAGAGGAGGAGGAGGCTGTTCCCAGGCTGATTAATGATAGCAGGCTTGTGAGGAGTCCACGTGCTGGGTCACGGGGTCTGTTTTGTGCCGTAGCCCAGGCAAAACCTTCTGTTTTCCGACTCTTTGGAACCCGCCGGGCTCCTTGCGCAAGGCCACACAGAAACGCTGTGGCACGGCCAGGAACTCCAGTTTGGAAGCTCAATTCCCAGTCCTGCCTGCACTGAGGATGAAATCAGAGCTCCTGCTGCTGTATCTTCGTGTGCTCCGCCTGGGTGACACTGCTGGTCGCGGCATCGGGGACCCCACGTGCCCCAGGTTCCGCACAGAAATCTGGTCAGAGCCCTGAGCTGGGGGTTGTTACACCTGCTCCAGGTATGGACACACAGGATGTACCTTAAACCACTTTTCCCTGAGTGTTCCCAGAACTGGCAGTACCTGCTGGGCCTCGCCCTGGGTGATCAGTGACTTTGGCACCTCACGGAGCCAGAAATTCAGTTTTCCACATCACTTTGTTACAGGAAAACCTGAGTGTGCCTGAGCACAACTCTCTGAGCAGTAATGCCTCGAACCAGCTGTGGCACTGCACCTGCAGGGGCTGTCCTGGAACAAAAGGATGGGGATTTCGGCAGCGGCACAGAAGCCTGGCTGCTGACACGGCGCCCTTCGGAGAGGGCGGATGCCTGGCAGGAAGCCTGCTCCCCTCCCGTGTAGTGCTGGACAGGACCTAACCTGTCGCTGTGAGCGGCACTAACGGCGAGGAATGGCACGACAAGTTCAGAAGGAAAGCAGTAGTGTTCTCTTTAATTAATTAAATTATCATTTTTGTAACAGGGTTCGCAAAGAGTGTGTTGAATGGCATAAGACAGTTGGGTGCTCGGCCATCCCTTGAGGGGATTGGTCAAGCTTTAAGACACTTATTCCAAAATATCAGAAGGCCAGAACCATAACAATGCTGCACAACAAACCCAGGTGCAAGATAAAGAGTTCGTTTACAAAAACCCATAGCAGTGTTTTTCACAGCCTCTGTGAGAACTGCAAAGTTCTCCCAGAACGCTGCAGAAAGCTGAAAGATTTCTCTACCAAAGCTTTTCAGCATCTACACTTACCCACCTCCCCGTGTCCTGGAATCACCTTCAGGGAGAGTGCTGGGACCTCTTACGGTGGAAAAGAAGAGTTTTAAGTTCCTACCCAACACTGTTGAGCTGATCCTGCCGTGAAAGAGCAGGGTGCCCACTTGGCTCGGTGGTGGGCGGCCTCTCCTGCACTGCCCACAGGCTTTTGCAGCAACATCTCCCACTGAACACCCTCCTTGCTCATGAACTCCTCACCGGCTGTGCTCCAGTCTTAAATTCCCAGGAGCTTTAAGTGTGTGCGCTCTGCCCTGGCCCTGTGCAAGAGGCTCGCCCAGGTGCCATCCTTTTGTGACAAATCTCGTGTCCCTTTGCCTGGCAGCTCTGAACTCGTGTGCCCTGAACAACGGTGGCTGCGAGCACGACTGTGTGCAGGTGACGCTGGCCCAGCACCGCTGCCAGTGCCGGCACAACCACCAGCTGCACGAGGACGGCAAACGCTGCGTCCGTGAGTCCCTGGGGGGCTGGGGAGCCACAGCTTCCAGCTGGGAGCTGCGGGAAGGGGATGCTCAGATGTCCGACAGATCGGACTGGGGGATTTCCAGTAAAAACTCTGTGTGTTTTGTTGTCATGGACATATCCTGCGGCTTATTCCAAGGGATGGGAAGAGCTGGAGGAGTGTAGCCAACAAAAATGGAACTGTGTGGAGGCACAGGCTGCTCGGAGAGTGGAGGGACAGCAGAGTGTGGCAGTGGGGTGGGATCCTCTCCCTCTCTGGCTGACCTGCTCCTGGCTCAGGAAGGGGAGAAGCTGAAGGGGACAGAACACAAGGTTGTTCTCATTGATAGCAGTTGGCCTTCAAGAGGCAGGAAGGAGGGAAGTCCTGAGCTGTGAAGTTGCTAAGGCAAAAGGAGCAGCTGGGATATTACAAACGCAGCAGCCAGTGGGGTCTGGAGCATCTGTCCCGGCCCTGGGGCAGGGCAGAGATGGCAAAGCTCTGGGTAGGAGCACTCGGAGCAAATTGCCAGCGCTTGCTCTGTAATCTCCGCAGAGGGCCGTGCCCGTGCCAGGCTTCTGCTGGAAGGGTTTTACCCAGCTTAGTGCTGGCCCTTTGCAGGGTCTGACACCGTGCAAATCCTCCCGAACGGATGGAGCGGCTAACGGAGCAGCAGCAGCAGGGATTTGCTGCCTGGTGCAGGACAGGCTTTCACGGCCTGCAGGCTCTCCTGCCGCTCCGTGCTCCGTTCTCCCACAGTGCCTGAAGAGGCAGGATCTGTGTGGAGTGACCCGGGCTCTGTGCTCTGCCTGCAGTGAGGAACCCGTGCGTGGACAGGAACGGGGGCTGCATGCACCGCTGCCACAGCCACCGCGGCCGTGCCCGCTGCGACTGCCACCCCGGCTACCAGCTGGCCCCTGACGGCAAGGCCTGCGACGGTGAGTGCCCTGCAGAGCTCCCCTGGAGGAAAATCCCTGTGTCTCGTGGATGAGGGAGCGCTCAGGGTGAGCAGGACGGAGGGAGGCAGACGCCTTGCCATGGATGGCTCGGTTGGTGTCTGTGCAAGAGCCCCGCTCGAGCTGTCTGTAACAACAGAGAGCTGCTGCAGGGGAGGTTTAGGCTGGACACTGGGGAGAAGTTCTTCCAGAACGGGTGGTCAGGCATTGGAATGGGCTGCCCAGGGAGGTGGTGGAGTCTCTGTCCCTGGAGGTGTTTAAGGAGAGACTGGATGTGGCACTCAGTGCCGTGGTCTGGTGACAGGGTAGCTTTAGGTCATAGATTGGACTGGATGATCTCAAAGGTCTTTTCCAGCCTAATTGATTCTGTGAACACCCCACTTTCATGTGATCCAATCTCCTGGGAAGATTTACAGCAATTCCAAGCTTCTAACTCTGTATCTTTGTTGGTCTGGACCCCAGTGAAGTGTTCAGAAGGAACCAGTACAAAACTCAAATATCATAACAACAGTCCCTTTGGAAGGATGTTGAAGGCTCAGCCTGCTTATCTTACGGCTTTCTCCCTCCCCCAGATGTGAACGAGTGCCTGACGGGGCTGGCCATGTGTGCACACCAGTGCCTCAACACCCGGGGCTCCTTCAAGTGCACCTGTAACCCGGGCTACGAGCTGGGGGCGGATGGCAAGCGCTGCTACCGTGAGTACTGAGGTCTCAGCCCTGCCCAGCAGGACAGGGCACACCTGGGCTGCTGCAGGCACGTGTTTGTCACTGCCCTCTGGGAATCGCCAGGGCCAAGCCACGGCAATCTCTGCTGAAGGATTTCACAAGCACTTTCGGGGCTGTTTACTCCCCCACCAAGATAAAAATCTTGGTCTGGTCTTTAAAGTCACCACGAAGCTACTTCAGCTGGTTTAGGCAATTGATTTGGAGCCATTTGGCCTCAAATAAGCCAAGTTCTGCTCTTGGGGACTGTTGGACAAGCTCAGTCAGCTGCAGATGTGTCACTGAAGGAGGAATTGAGCCAGTGAAGGGATCACATCTGCTCCCATCAAGGAGAGAAATGAACTGTGACGCAAGAGTGAGCCGGACTGTCCTCACAGCTTTGTGCAGCTGGTGCACCCCAGCAGGGCCAGGCTGAACCAGAGCCACCAGCCCCTCACAGACGACAGCCACCGTGGCAATCCCAGTGCTGGCAGCTGGTGTTACTGGGAGCTGGGAGGGTCCCCCTGTGCAGCCACTGGAGCTGCCAAGGGTACGAGGGCAAGGCTTTGCAGGCCATCAATGGGCCTTGAAAGGCACCAAACAGAGCAGTGGGGGGCACCAGGATGATGACGTGAGATTTAAGAGCCGAGGCATGCACACAACTTCCTTCTTAGGGACACAGCCAATCTCACACCGTAACCATTGACATCGCCCTGGGGTCACCAAAGCAGCCTTTCCACATGAAAGGTCTTTCTCCCTGCCCTTCCTGGCACGTTTCTTTTAAGCAAAACCCTGTTTGTGCTGCTTCAATAAGAAAAGGGAAGATAGGGATGACAATCACGTTGTGAAATCTGGAATAAAGTCTTCCACTGTGGCACAGCTTTTGTTTTTGACAAGCACAGATCCACTGGGAAGCATCAAGCTCCCTTTCTTTCATCCTCCTTGGGTTTGAATGCATGAAAAACTCCGTGTTCTTGAAGGCAGAAATTGTTTTCCTGAGGTTCAGAACTGAGTCAAAGCTCCATGAAACAAGTTCCTTTTAGTTTAAGAAAGCTTAATTAACTAGACAAGTTTACAGAAACCCTGCCAAGCTCGGATGATCTATGGCTGCAATTGATGTTTGCGCCGACCACTTTTGACATATCAGGAACTAACGATTCTCGCTGTAGGCATCTGGATGTTTCCCTACTTAGCTGTGTTCTGCTGCTCCCATTTCTCCCTGGCACCAGAACAGCTCTGCTCTGAGGCTGAGCCAACTTTTGGTTGGCAGCACACGCTGCTGCTTGGCAGGAGCGGGAGCGGTTTCATCCACAGCCTGTTCATCCCAGAGATTGTCCAGAGCCTGCTCCACGACTCCATCCCTAAGAGGCTGCGTGAGATCCAGAGGTTTCTTTTTATACCCCACTTCCCAGCCCAGCAGTGGCCTCTGTGCTGAGCTATTTCCATCCTTTCCCACCGCAGATCCCCCTCCTCAGCAGGGAGGCAGTGCCAGGAGCTGGCGGGGGCGCGGCACCGAGGGCAGGCAGGGGCCAGCGGTGTGTGCGGATGTGTCCCACAGGATCCCAACCAGGCTGCCTTTTCCAGGGATAGAGATGGAGATTGTGAACAGCTGTGAAGCCAACAACGGGGGCTGTTCCCACATGTGCCACCACACCAGCTCTGGCCCCGTCTGCACCTGTAACTTCGGCTTTCGGCTGGAAGAGGATCAGAAGTCGTGCACTGGTAAGGAACAGGAAAAGGCCAGACCTTGATTTCCAAGCACATCCCAGGGATTGGTGAGGATCCCTCTTAGGATCTTAGGTCAGGATCCCTCTTGGCTGCTGTGTCTGTGCCCTACAAACAGGCTGTGGAGGATAGAAACCAATGGAAAGTGAGAGCAGATGAAATACTGCTCTGCTCAAAGACATCCCCAAACCTCCCCTCAAGACATACTTGGACAGCAATTATGACTTGGACAGCAATTATTACTTCCAAACTAATTAGTTTTTCCCTGATCAAACTGCCCTAAGCAGGAGTCAGCCAGCTGGAATCACCCTGCTTGTAAGGACACAAAACCTGTAACCACAACCTCCGACTGGGAATCACAATGAACTTCCCTCAAGGACTCAGGATTCCTCCCTCGATGGGGAGGATGATCTGTTAACACAAAGCTCCCTGATTTCAGGAGGAACTCAAGAATCCTGGCTCAGCATTTGGCAGCAGATCAGTAAAAGCTCCCCAGAACTAGTCGGGGAGCAGTTTAACAGTTCCTGTCGCCACTCTGCGGTGCATTAACACCCTTTGTTTCTCATTTAGATGTCAACGAGTGCGACACTGGTTCTCACTGTTGTCAGCAAGACTGCTACAATTACCCTGGGGGCTACGAGTGCTCCTGCCACGCCGGGTACAGGCTCAGCACGGACGGCTGCGGCTGTGATGGTGAGTGCAAACACCTCGCTGGGCTCCAGGCAGTGCCAGGGACACACAGGGTCCCTCTGCTTCTAATCTGCCTGTTGTCACCCTCCTCAGTTTGTTCAGTGTGGGGCAGCTCGGTCCTAACCCCTACCCCAAGCCCAGCACAACTGGAGAGGGACAGTGGGATTTTTGAACGCGTCAAGTTCAGAGCAGGATGACTCAGAGGGAGCTGGCCCAGACCTGACCCCATTAATTCACAAAAACCATTTGATGTTCAACCCCAGAGGCCAGCACTGCCCATCACTTTCACCCAAGGGATAAAGACAAATAACAGTGTCTGTATAAAACAGCCCAGACCGTGACTTAATGAAGCTTTTAATTAGGAGAACAAGGAATTGTCCTACCTGGTTGCGAACAGCCAGGCATTTCTTCCAGTTTCTCCCAGCTCCTACTGGTTTTCCTGCCAGCCTTCTGATGAGTCACCTTCTCGGCAGAAAGAATGTGGGGAAAAAATCCCCCTAGTAATTGTTCTCACTTCCAAAGCTCTCAACAACATTTCCCAGGGGAAGGAGCCAAACACACCCACCTCTTCCTACACAATTAATGATGGATGGGAACTGAAGCCCAGCACATTTCATGTTGAAACCCAGGCGTCCCTAATCCCTGAGGTGGTTTAACTCCCTTTTTAGAGTTGATGGCTCCACATATTTAGCAGAGAGGATGCCAGCAGCCCATTGCTGCTGCATGGGCAGGCATGGCCGGGCCCCTGTCCCTGCTCCTGTCCCACTGGAGTGTCCTGTGTTTTGTAGATGTGGATGAGTGCTCTGCAAACAACGGGGGGTGTGAACACACGTGCCAGAACCAGCCAGGGTCGTTCCAGTGTGGCTGTGACATTGGGCACAAGCTGGACGAAGACAGAAGGAGCTGCATCTGTAAGTGCCTCGTCCGAGCTGCCTCAGGCTGGGCAGTGGGTCCCTCCTCTGCCTCCTGTCCCTGCCAGGACCACATGGACTGGAGCTCCTTAACCCTCATTTTCCAGCTCCTTCACAGCACCTGAGCAGTGGCAGTGCCTCACCCCAGCCCTGGGAAGCCTTCCCGGGCAGGACCAGTTCCTGTTCCAGCCTCATTCACAGCACTGTCCAAAGAATTGCAGGGAGTTCTGGCACACCTACACCTCCAGCAGCCTCACAGCCGGCAGTGATGGCTCCACGTTAAAGAGCCAGAGCCCCTGCCACAGTCACCAGCTTTTCCTTATAAGAAAGGACAGATTATTTATTTGTAGCAGTACAGAGATCTGGAGGTCACATACCTGACCTGGGCCCACTCTAGCCAAAAAAATCCCTGAACAAACAGCTTGGAAAAGCTTTAGAGGTGACAAAACAGGGCGAGATCAGTGAGAAAACAGAACACAAAGGGGTCTGGAGGGTCTCCAGCCATAGAATGGCCAATCTCTGTCTGCAGAATCAAAGAGATTTCTGTATTTTTATTTATTTTGTTATCAACACTGAGAACAACAAAATAAAAAATGCAGATGGGCAAACCTGAGACCCACAGAGAGTTCTGGTTTCCTTTTGCTGTTGCAGAGGTCCTGCCCCACTATTCACCTCTCAGAGACCCGGTCTCCTTTCCCACTGTGACACTGTCACCTCTGTCCCTGCTCCCCCAGCCACAGAGGACACGGTGGAGGCTCTGGATGGCCGGCGCCCCGTCATCCGCCCCATCCCTCACGTCGCCATCCTGCGAGATGAATTCACCCAGCTCTTCAACGACGACTACGAGGAAGAGGAGGAAGAGATGGAAGCACGAGGGGAGCACACGCTGTCAGAGAAATTCGGTGGGCATTTTGCAGCAGTGGTCAGTGCCACACTTTGCTTGGAACCCTTCGGGAACAGCGGTGCATGCTGGGTTTATCTGGTGAACACACAGGACCTGTCGAGTGCTTTTCTGTGTCCAGCTCTGCTGCAGCCTCAGCAGGGGGGTTTCTCTGCCCAGGCTGCCCAGGATGCTGCAGCAGTCTCAGTGAGGTTCTCACCCGCAGCGCCTCTCGTTGCAGTCTGCCTGGAGCACACGTTTGGCCCCGACTGCAGCCTGACCTGCGACGACTGCCAGAACGGAGCCACCTGCAACGCCGAGGGCAGCGGCTGCCACTGCCCGCCCGGCTGGACCGGCGTGCTCTGCAACCAGAGTGAGTGGCAGCTCTGTCCCCTGCTCTGGGCTGCACAGGGGATGCAGCCCTGCGAGGCTGTGGCCAGGCTGAGCCTCATCTCCCTCTCCCTCCCCAGCTTGCCCGGCCGGCACCTTCGGCAGCAACTGCAGCCAGAGCTGCCGGTGCCAGAACGGGGGCACCTGTGACCCTGCCACCGGCGCCTGCCGCTGCCCGCCCGGCGTGGCCGGAGAGCTCTGCCAGGACGGTGAGTCCGGTGTCCCCTCACCTGCTCCCTGGTGCTGGGGGCCATCCCCACCCTCCTCCTTCCTGGTGTCAATGTCCTAGCAGAGATTTGCCATCCCTGGGTAAATGGCTGTTCTGGCCATCGCTGATGCCGCTCTCGGATGTCCCAGATGTGCTTCTCTGAAGCCTGGAAGTGTTTCCCGTGGGATTCCCTGAACTCCCCCCTTTGTAGCTCTTCACTGACAGCATCTCTCAATCCTCTTGTTGAACCATCCCTGCCCCATCTGACTCCTCTGACCACTGAGTCTTATGCGGAAAAATGCCATTTTAAAAAGAAAAGGGTGTGGTAAAGAGGACTCTTCCCCCACAAAACAGTGCTCCAGGGGTTCTGCCTTGTCTTTGCACTCGAAGACCTTTGCAGTCCCTGTTCAGTGCTCAGCCACGACTGGGGGTAGACATCTCTATTTCATGGGACATTCAGTGGCAGACACAGGAAAGAATGTCAAACCCACAATTTCCATGGTAAATTTCCATGGAAACCGTGGAGGTATTTTCCACCCAAAGCATTGGAAAGCTGGGACAGCAGTAGTTACCCGAAGTACCCAAAGGAGGTGTCACTGCTGGTGGTGCTCACTTCTTGCTTCCAAAGGGTTAAAATCCAGGGGACATAATCTGAAAACCAGAAAGAGGGAGACAATCAGAGATTCAGACAAACGGACTTCAGTCACATGTTGGGAGCATATGGGAACCATTACTGAAGGAGGAGAGCGAAGCAGAACGCAAAGCACACGAGAGATACCCCGACCTCTTCTTTCTGTAGGAAGGAGGTGATTGAGGGGAACAGGGAGAAAACAGGAAGGTGGAATTAAAATAAACAATGCAGAATGGCTCTGTTGTCCCAGGGTGGCGTTTCCTCTGCTCCTCTGGTTGTAGGGACGAGGCCCGTGCTGCCGGGCAGCTGCTGGCCAGAGCACTCTGCTGACACAGCCTGTCTGCCGTGTGCTTCCAACGACGATCTTCAGCATAATAGAGAAAAAACCAATAATTTTATTCACTTAATAGTGCAAATATCCCTGTGGCGTTTCAACAGGAGCAGCCTCATGGGTTGCTCTCTCACGGAGGACAGCCTTGACCTCTGGGAGCCCTGTGGGTGGGTTGTTTCTGTCCCCACCAGCACAGTTGCTGGTCACAGTGAGCGCAGAGCTGATGGGTGCCCTGGAGCACCACGGCGAGTGGCAGCAAGTGACATCCCCTGTGACACTGCACAGCTGGTTTGGAGCTGGTGCAGGGAATCTGCTCGCTGTCACCCTGGCTGCGTCCCTTCCCTCGGTGCATCCCTGGCCTCACACAGCTCTGGTTCGGGTGTGTTTCTCTGCTGCGGTTAAAATGACCCGCTGAAACTGGCTCATCTTCCCAGGAAACCTCTCTCTGTTACTAGGGTGCCCTAAGGGATTTTTTGGGAAGCACTGCAGGAAAAAGTGCAACTGCGCCAACCGGGGTCACTGCCATCGGATTTACGGCGCCTGTCTCTGCGACCCCGGCTTGTACGGCCGGTTCTGCCACCTGGGTAAGCTTCTCCTCATCCCTGCTGTTACCCTGGGATTCCAGCCTTTCTGGGAAGGCTATTTCTGTCCCTCACCCTGGGTCGCTGACCAGCTTTTCCCCTCTGCCTGCAGCGTGCCCCAAGTGGGCGTTCGGGGCCGGCTGCTCGGAGGAGTGCCAGTGCCTGCAGCGCAACTCGCGG
Source organism: Struthidea cinerea (assembly GCA_013397865.1). Classification (NCBI taxonomy): domain Eukaryota; kingdom Metazoa; phylum Chordata; class Aves; order Passeriformes; family Corcoracidae; genus Struthidea; species Struthidea cinerea. The sequence goes on from VZTI01005930.1 coordinate 952,428, forward strand.
GACTGCGACGCCAGGGACGGCTCCTGCCACTGCAAACCCGGCTACCGCGGCCAGCGCTGCGAGGACAGTGAGTGAGGCACAGAGTCACACAGTCACAGGGTCACTCAGTCACTCCGTCAGTCACAGAGTCACCGAGTCACACAGTCACTCAGTCACAGTCACACAGTCACAGAGTCACTCAGTCACTCAGTCAGTCACAGAGTCACAGAGTCACTCAGTCACAGAGTCACACAGTCAGTCAGTCACACAGTCAGTCACTCAGTCACACAGTCACTCAGTCACTCAGTCAGTCACACAGGGTCACTCAGTCACAGTCACAGTCAGTCACAGAGTCACACAGTCACACAGGGTCACTCAGTCACAGGGTCACTCAGTCACTCAGTCAGTCACAGAGTCACACAGTCACACAGTCACTCAGTCACAGTCACACAGTCACAGAGTCACTCAGTCACTCAGTCAGTCACAGAGTCACA
>VZTI01005930.1:953207-968863 GCA_013397865.1 Struthidea cinerea
AGTCACAGAGTCACAGAGTCACAGAGTCACAGAGTCACAGTCACACAGTCACACAGTCACTCAGTCACACAGTCACAGAGTCACTCAGTTACACAGTCACACAGTCACAGTCAGTCACAGTCACAGTCAGTCACACAGTCAGTCACACAGTCACACAGTCACAGAGTCAGTCACACAGTCACAGTCACTCAGTCACACAGTCACACAGTCACACAGTCACACAGTCACACAGTCACACAGTCAGTCACACAGTCACTCAGTCACACAGTCAGCTGGGTTGGAAATGACCTCTGAGGTCATCGAGCCCAGCCTATGACCCAACACCACCTTGTCACCCAGGCCATGGCACTGAGTGCCTCATCCAGTCTCTCCTTAAACACCTCCAGGGACGGTGACTCCACCACCTCCCTGGGCAGCCCATTCCAATGCCCAGTCACCCTTTGTGAAGAACGTCTTCCGAATGTCCAACCTAAACCTCCCCTGGCACCGCTTAAGGCTGTGTCCCCTTGTCCTGTCGCTGTGTCCTGGGAGCAGAGCCTGACCCCCACCTGGCTGCCCCCTCCTGCCAGGGAGTTGCAGAGAGTGATGAGGTCTCCCCTGAGCCTCCTCTTCTCCAGGCTCAACAGCCCCAGCTCCCTCAGCTGCTCCTCACAGGACTTGTGCTCCAGACCCCTCACCAGCCGTGTTGCCCTTCTCTGGACACGCTCCAGCCCCTCAACATCTGCCCTGAACTGGGGGCTCAGCACTGGACACAGCACTCGAGGTGTGGCCTCAGCAGGGCCGAGCACAGGGGGAGAATACCTGCCCTGGACCTGCTGGCCACACCATTCCTGATCCAGGCCAGGTGCCATTGGCCTTCTTGGCCACGTGGGCACTGCTGACTCATGTCCAGCCTGCTGTCCATCAGTGCCCCACATCCCTTTCTGCCTGGCCACTGTCCAGCCACTCTGTCCCCAGCCTGTGGCACTGCAGGGGTTGTTGTGGCCAAAGTCACACTGTCACAGCACTTGGTCTTGTTAAACCTCATATCCCTGGACTTGTCCCATCCATCCAGCCTGTCCAGGTCCCTCTGCAGAGCCCTCCCACCCTTCAGCAGATCCACACTCGCTCCCAGCTTGGTGTCATTCTGTTCCCATGAAGNCATATCCCTGGATTTGTCCCATCCATCCAGCCTGTCCAGGTCCCTCTGCAGAGCCCTCCCACCCTTCAGCAGATCCACACTCGCTCCCAGCTTGGTGTCATTCTGTTCCCATGAAGCACCCCCGGAGTATCCCCCTTTCTTGTCCCGTGGCCTCTTTCCCCCACATTAATTTTCTGGGGGGGACAGTTCTGCTCGCTTTCCACCCTCCCAGGCTGTCTCACCTCTTGCTCACTCAGGAGCACGCCCTTCTCACCCTCAGCCACCTTCAGTGGTCAGCAGGAGCTGTGTGGTGGGTGGGGACAGCCGTGACAGTGGGTGGTGGAGCTCAGGAGGGTGTTCAGCACCTGAGGCTGGGCCCTGCCAGGGGCGAGGAGTAATTTCAGAGCTTCTTTCTCTCTGATTATGGTTGTTCACAGGCTGTGACCCTGGGTATTACGGGGATGGCTGCAAGAAGAAGTGCAGCTGCTCTCCAGGAGTGCCCTGTGACCCTGTCACCGGGGAGTGTCACAAGGAGTGTCCCCCAGGCTACCGCGGGGAGCTCTGCGACCAAGGTAAGGCAGGGCCGTGCAGGGCAGCTCTGTGTGCGCCAGAAACTCAGCAATCCTCACAAAACGACACAAAAGCACTTCCAGAATCCCCTGAGGGCCCCAGCCCACTGCAGGTGATCTGATGGGTGGCCAGTAGGGGCTTTGGGGGACACGGGAGCTGCCATCCACAGGTCTCTGTGAGACGCTGCCGCCTCCCTAAAGTGGGAGAGTGAATTCCTCCTACAAAACGAGCCTGATTCAGAAGAGGAGAACAAGGTCTTGCTTCACCCTGCCACTGGACATGTCTGTGTTGGTCGATGGAGGTGATTGGGATCTAATGATCTTTCCCCGGCCTTGATGTCTTTTCCCTTCCAGGCAATCCCTGCCCAGCACAGCAATATCACATTTTCTACTCCATTCTCTATTCCTTATTGAAATTCTATTTCATCTGCAAGGGCAAAAGAGTATTTTACATTTAATTGACATTAGAATTCAAACTCCTGCCTCTGTGTGAACCTCCTAGGGCAGTTTTGTGCTCTTCCCATGATGGGCCAGTTGGTGGGGCGGTGACTGAATTGCCCAGCTCTGGGTATGTCTAACTGTGTCCAACACTCAGGCTCTGAGGGTGAAGATTTCAAGATCCTGGGGGTGGTTGGTGTGTCAGAGAGCTTCACTTTGGTCAGACAAAGGTGCTTTGAGAGAACCTAAAGGCAGTGAGTCATTGGCACGAGGTGAGGATTACAAAATATGAACACAGCACTTGGAAAAGAATGAGTTCTGCCAACCACAGAGCTGAGTGGCGACTGAAAAATCAACCTACTCCTGCTCTTGTGAGGCTGGAGCCTCCTGAACCCCCTTCAGCTGGTTGGGTCCTACAGAAAGTGCAAAAAGCTGGACACTTGAAGTCCACACTTGAAGACACACCGCATGGAGAGGCTGGAGGTGGCCACATCTGGATTTGGATTGGAGCATCCCGGGAGTTTCTGCACTAACTGATGTTCAGTGAGGCTTCACCCCAACCCAGAAGTTACAACCATCAACCTCGTTAATCTGCCAGCACAGGGTCGTGGTGCAGAGCCCCATCTCTGACAGGACTTGGTCGGAACAGGAGCTGCAGACAGCGGCAAAAAATCCCAGTGCAAGTGCTATCATAGTGCTGGCAGGAGAGATGGGAGCAGCTCCTGCAGGGCTGTGCCCCCTGGCAGGGTCTGACAGCCCTGAGCCCCCCGTGGTGGGATGCTGTGGCCCCTGGAGCCCCTGGAGCCTCGTCAGGCCGGGTGCTCCCGCTCGGGATATTTTTAAAAAGGGTAAGAAAGGAGTTGAAGGCTGTAGGGGGGAGTCACAGGAAATAACACAAATATTTGTATAGAAATAGTAGGCTCTTGGCTGTTGTTCGGATCTGGAAATTATTAAAGGGTGAAGACAAACATCTGCCATCAATTAGCAAAGAGGAGGAATAACAAAAACTCCACTGTGTCCCTGGAAATGGAGGCGCTGCGTTTCCCCCGCGGTTTGTCAGTGCCGGCCTGTTCGCCTCTGCTGAAGCTTCACAGAACTTTGGCTGTGGTGAGCACGGAGCTCTTGTGGGGGACTCAGAGAGGATTTAAGGATCTTTGGGTCTGGGGGCCTCAGTCTGCATGGCACCAGCTGGTTGCTAAATTGTGGCACGAGGTACGAAGATCAAACTGAGCTGGTATGGGCAGAACCACGCTGGCATCCAGAGCAGAGGGAGGGAAAAGCACTTATTCCTCTTCTGGATGAGGATGCTCCATCTTCCCTGCTTTCCATCTGTGTCCATCTGTGCAAACCTGGCAGCTTCTTAAAATCCTGGTGCTCAGATCCTGGAGGCATTCAGCCAGGGAGATAAAAACACTCACAGCATCTTGGAAAAGCCAAGGGGTGGTTTGGTGTGGGGCTGTGACCCCGGTGCTCTGCACCCCAGCCCACAGAGAGCAGGGTGGCTCGGGCACAATCTTTATCCAAAGACTGGAGACCAGTTTGGCCTCAGCTTTTGGGGATGTGAATGGTCACTCTTGCCTGAAGAAACTCTTGTTGGAAAGACACACAGCAAGAGAGAAGTGATGGACAGACTGACCATGGTGGTGGTGGCAGTGCTGGAGGTGACCAGCGTGGCTCACGGGGTGGTCACACCCAGGCTCACAGAATCATTAAGGTTGGAAAAGACCTTCACGACCATCAAGCCCAACCTTTGAGCAAACCAAACACCACCATGAGCACAGGTGGGAACCTCTCACAGCTGGGCTGTTCCCCACAGACCCAGAGGCTCCTTCGGGCTGCAGGGCTGGGCTGGTAAAACACCCTTGGGCACCTTGAGGGGGAAGTTCTGACCCTGCTGTTTTCCCACAGAGTGCCCTGAGGGGACATTTGGGGCAGGCTGTCGGCGTCCCTGTGCCTGTGGAGGAGCGTCCTGTGACCGGAGCACGGGGCAGTGTCACTGCCCGCCCGGCCGGATGGGACACGACTGTGCCCAAGGTGAGCACGGGCAGCAGAGGGAGGGGTTTAGGTGCAGAGGGAGGGGTTTAGGTGCAGAGGGAGGAATTCAGGTGCAGAGAGAGGAATTCAGGTGCAGAGGGAGGAATTCAGGTGTAGAGCCGTTACTTTTCTTTTGCTGAAATTCAGTTTAAAAACACCCAATGCAGTTAGAATCACCTTTGTGGAAAATTAGAAAAAATTGCAGCTTTTGATGGTGAGTCTTAAACAGCAGCCCTGCTCTGCTGTCGAGGCCGAGGGAAGCACAAGCAAACGCACACGATGAAAAGGATGAAGATGTTTTTGGTTGTTGCAGTCCTTAACGTAGGAGAGGAAACTTTCTTTATCCACGGGTGTTTTTAATTGCCTTCACCACATTACTCTTTAACTGCTGGAAAACTAGAGAGTCCGAAATGAAAAGCTTTTGCATGATTCTGCAGAATTGCAGCAGCTGGAAGGAGTTAGTCACATAGAGATGTCCCGCTCCTAAGAGTTTGGCTGAGCAATGAAACTACGTGTGCACAGTGCTTACCATACATTTCAAGATGCTTTTTTTCCAGGCCCTGGAGCAGCTTAGGACCAGTTGGAGAAGGATTCTTGCCCTGGTTTTAGCAGTTCTTAGCCTTTTGCTCCTCCTTTGCGACTCATGGCGGGTCCTGGAGCAGTGACTGATGTGCTGTCCGTGGTGTGACGGCAGCTGCGGAGTCCCTGTGCCAGCAGCACCATTTCCCACTGAGGAGCCCTTGGAGCTCCCTGTGAGTGGATGCAAATCCAAAATTGGCATGAAAATCCTGGAGTGAGCTCAGAATAGCACTGACAGAGGGCTCGCAGGCTGCCTGTGGGACAGGCACGGCTATGCTGTGCTCGCTGCAAACAAAAGTCCACGTCTTGCATGAGCACAGCAACGATGGCGAGAGGGAGCCCAAAAGGGCAGGCATGTCCCTCTGCCAGCTGGGCTCTGATCCCGGTGCTGTGTGTTCTCTCTCTGCTCACGCCCCAGCTTGCCCTGAGGGTCTCTGGGGACCAGGCTGCCAGGAGATCTGCCCCGACTGTGCCAACAACGCCAGCTGTGACCCCGCCACCGGAGCCTGTCTGTGCCCACCCGGCTACGCCGGCCAGCGCTGCCAGGATGGTGAGTGTGGGCTGGGGTGGGTGCCTCAGCTGGAATGTCCATTTCCAGCTGGAATGGGGGGCATTTCTGCTGACCTGGAACATCTGCTCCAGCCACTGGAGCATCCAGTGACCGACAGGCACTGCCACGCTCAGCAGGGCAGGCTGAGCACTGTGCACATCTCTGTTCCTTCACTCATGTGAGTGCAGGGTGGGGACTTCAAAGTCCCTCTAGTCCCCTCTCCACCGTGGTAACTTCTGCAGCAGCAGAAAGGGAGGCAAAATGCTGAGCCCCTCGTCCTGCTCAGCACCTGCACTCGGGGTGTCAGAGCTGTGGCAGTGCTCTGCCAAAGCACCGTGGGACCCGGCGGCTCCGCCGAGGGCCTGGTTCCAGCAGCCACCTGCAGTCCCTCCCTGTTTCCCTTGGCAGTGTGTCCACCCGGCTGGTTCGGCCCCAGCTGCCAGCTGAGCTGCAGCTGTGGGAACGAGGGACATTGCCATCCGGTGACCGGGACGTGCAGCTGCCCGCCCGGCTGGACGGGGCACCACTGCCAGCGAGGTACGGCACCTGTGCTCTGCCACCTTCCCTCCCGCACCTCAGGAATGCCAAGCTATGTTGCCACCACTCCATTCTCATCTGCATGCCGTGCCTCTGCCTGGGAATCTCTCTGAAATCCTTTTGGTTTCTCTGCTGTCTGCCTGCTGCTGGCAGTGCCACCGGCCTTTCTGCAGCCGTGCTTGTCCCTCTGCCCGAGGGACGTTGTGACTGCTGGCAAAGGCTGTGCCCACGCCGTGCTCTCGGGTGCACACAGTGACGGGCTCCTGCTGTGTTTTTCCAGCCTGTGACCTGGGGCGCTGGGGCCCCGACTGTGCCCACACCTGCAACTGCAGCAACAGCGACGGCAGCTGCAGCGCCGAGAGCGGGCAGTGCCTGTGCGAGGCCGGGTACGCGGGCAGCCGCTGCGAGCAGAGTGAGTGCTGCCCCTGCCCTGCCTGCCCTTACACCCAGCAGGGGCTGCAGGTGTTCCGGGGAAAGGCATCGGGCCAGCCCGGTCCCCTTCCCCGGCTGGGGTGCGGGTCCTGGCCCCAGGGTGGCTGGGTGATGTGGGTGCACCCCTGTAAGGGGCAGACTGAAACCCACTGGTTTCTATAAAAACAGCAGCGGCCAGGTGTTTTCATTCCATTCAGACTCCGAGCCCCTGCCTTAGGGCGGCTTCCCTGGGACCTGGGAAAGGACAGGCTCCTCAGTCTCCTTTCTTTCAGAGTGCCCTGAAGGGTGGTTCGGGCTGGGCTGTCGGCACCAGTGTCAGTGTGACAACGGGGCCACCTGCGACCACGTCAGCGGGGCCTGTACCTGCGGCCCGGGCTGGCGGGGAACCTTCTGTGAGCACGGTGAGTACCTGAACCTGGCGACCAGGGCTCCGTCCCACAGGGTTTGTGCTCCCTGTCTGACTTGGCTCTCCCGTTACAGCAAAGAGAATCCCTCAGGGTGGTCATGGGGAGAACGAGTCTGCAAGCTGCTGTCTCTGCTTTTGTTTCTGGAGAGAAAAGGTCTAGGGAAACAAAAAAAGACGATGAAAATGTAAATAATAGGTGACCTCGTGGTTGCGCAGCTGCTGCGGTCACCCAAGGGTGTAGATGTTGCACACAGGGTCTTGGAGCAGCCTCTTGGAGGGGTCCCTGGATGCAGGGATCTGGCTCCCCCAGCAGCCTCTCCATGGCCAGGAACCTCACGCCGTCACTCTCCTGATCCACCACTGCCCTCTCCTGTACCTGAAATGCCCACATTGGCCTGGCATTCAGGATCTGCTGCCCTTAGCAGTGGCTGTCACACCCGTGCAGCCTCACATCGGCCACAAAGGCCACCAAGGGGCACCTTTTCCCACTGGGAGGGCTCCAGCTCTGCAGTGCGTGTGGGTTTCTCCCTTGTTTTCCACAGCCTGCCCTGATGGATTTTATGGACTGGAGTGTCGGCAAGCCTGCGACTGCCTGAATGGTGCCCACTGTGACCCCGTGACGGGACAGTGCCAGTGTCCCCCCGGCTGGACCGGCCCCCGCTGTGCCCAGGGTAGGTGTCTGTGGCCAGGTGCCCACCCTGCCCTCCACGGGCACTCTGGAGCCAGGGCTGTCTCTGCTGCCAGGCCGTAGGATCCGGAGGTTTGGGTTGTCCGTTCCCCATTTGTGATTTTCTCTGTGCGGAATTTAATTTGGATTCAGAGTGGGGGGCTCTGCCTGAGCATGTTGTGGCTGGATGCAATGAGGACGAAACTCCTTCCAAACAGATAGAAGGATGTAACAGTGATGATGGCAGTGTCTGTGTTCGGATGGCAGGCCTGTAGGGCACATCATTTCCCTGCAGCACCACACAACCACCTCTCACAGCAGCCAAGCACCAGTGTCAGGTCCTCTCCCAGCCCCTGGGATGGCTGGTGGGAGCCTGGCTGCTGTAATTCCCCCCCACTGCCCACCATTCCTGCCTGCTCTGCTCCCCTGCAGCGTGCCAGGAGAACAGGTACGGCCAGGACTGCAGCCAGACCTGCCACTGCTTCAACAACGCCTCTTGCAGCCACGTCAGCGGCCGCTGCCTCTGCTCGGAGGGGTGGACGGGACCCACGTGCCAGCAAGGTAACCCTTCCCAGGCCAGCCTGCCTCCCCTGCCAGCTCGGGAGGGAATGCATTCCTTGGGGTGGGCAGAATGCTGCTGCCTCTTACCCGAGCGGGTGAAATACCAAAAAGTCTTTCTGTGGGCAGCTGAGCAGCCTTGGGGGGGTCACTGGCTCCTCTTGCATCAAAATCCGTGTTGCTCTGTTATCAGACCATCCACCCACGGCTCTGGCAGCGTGGCACAAGCCTCCAGAGCTGTGTCCTGACTGGGATGTTTGTCCTGCTTCTCCCTCAGCCTGCCCGGTGGGTTTTTACGGGAAGAACTGCCAGCAGCGCTGCCTCTGCCAGCACGGCGGCACCTGCGACCCGGCCACGGGGGCCTGTGCTTGCCCTGCGGGCTGGACCGGGCTGGCCTGCGAGCTGGGTGAGGAAACAGCCAGGGAAATGGCTCTGGGGCAAAACAGGTCCTGGTTTGGAGTGGTTTCCCTCTGAAGGTTGGGGGTGACGTGCGAGGGGTTGGGGCGCACGGTCCTTCCTGCGCGCGCGGGGCGGTGGGAGCTGGAACAGTGGGAGCTGGGAGGGTGGGGACCAGGACAGTGTCTCACCCTGTGCCCAGCCTGTGCCCAGGGGCAGCACGGCCTGGACTGCCAGCAGCGCTGCGAGTGCCAGCACGGGGGGCTCTGTGACCGCCGGACCGGGCACTGCCTCTGCCAGCCCGGCTGGAGCGGCGACAAGTGCGAGAGACGTAAGTGGGGCAGGGGGGCCTGATCTGGGCATCCATGGCTCCGGCAGCACCTGGTGCTGCACAGGGAGGGTCTGGGGGCTTAAGCAAAAACATAAAATTCCGATTTCAGCCCAGCAGGGAGCTGGCAGTGCCGTGGTTTTGGCTGTGCCCCAGTTTTGCCCACTGCTGCGCTTTCTCCTTCCATTGAATCGCAGAGGGCTCTGGGTGGGAAGTGACCTTAAGGATCACCCAGTTCCAGCCCCATCTGGTTCCTGTCATCTGAGGTGCACACACAGAGCGGCCTGTGGCAGTGCTGGAGGGAGGGGATGGGATTCCCAAAGGCACAGAGCCCCAGGCATCAGAGCAAAGCCACAGGCTCCAGGCAGGGATGGGGACGGGTGAACCTGCAGGGTGAAACCGAAATGCCAGGGGAGGATCTTCCTCTGCCACAGAGGGTGACAGAGGATCTTCCCCTTTCCATTCTTCCTCCTGCGTGTCCTTGTATCACACCGACCCTCGGGGCCTGGCTTTGCTCCCAAGCCCCAGCAAACCACGACCTCTGTCCCTTGGTGGCTCCGTGTCTGCTGTGTCCTTAGCTGTGACACACCCTGGCAATCTCCTTCCCACGAGGAAGGGTTGGAAAGGCTCCTGGCCTTCAGAGCAGTGACAGGGACCTGCTCACGTATCAGCACACCGAGCAGAGATCCACAAGCTTCTTCCCTTCCGGGGTTGTGGCACCTCAGCCTGGCACGTCCTTACATCAGGGTGTAAAGTCCGGTGGCAGCACTTGCCAGCTGAAGCCTCAGCTGCCACCAGCCACTCTCAGGTTTCCTGCTGGGAATGTTCTTCCCTTCAGGAGGCTGTAAACAGCTCGGCTGGCAGCTGAGGCTTGGCCACACGAATCAGCACGCTGGATCCTGCTGCATCCCGAGGCACGGTGTCCCCTGCCAGCTCCACACGCAGCCTCAGCAGCACCAGGCAGTGTTAAGCACTTCCATAAATTCTTTCAATATCAATTAATGAAGAAACACACCCAAAAGGTAGCAATGATGTTGTTTTTTTTTTTAAAAAAAGAACCAAGCTAGGGTCCTGTCAGCTCCCCAGGGCTGTGTTTCAGGCTGCATGAGTGGCAGGCCCAGTCAGCTGTGGAACTGCTGGGAAAAAGCCCCAAATGTCACCTTTTTTGTGCAACTTTCCCTCTCTCCTGTGTTTTCATCCCTGAAGCGTGTCCGGAGGGGCTGTTTGGGGCACGCTGTGAGGAGATCTGTGACTGTGGGGACAACGTCTCGTGCCACCACGTCACTGGCGCTTGTGATTGCCCCCGTGGCTGGAGGGGCCGGCGCTGCGAGAAGGGTGAGGAACACCCCTGGGTGAGGGAAATCCAGGGAAACAGCGGCTGCTCCCAGCCTGGGAAGGAGGGGAACTTCATTTTTAATGAGAATTACATGCTGGGGCAATATATTTTGAGGCTGTTGGGCTGGCTTGGTACCAGGGCAGGAGCCCCTCGGGTTCTGATGCTTTCCAGGCATTAACACTGACTGAAAATCCAGGCAGGAGACTCACATCCCGTTGTTTGTTTTCCCACAGCCTGCCTGCCAGGCTTCTTTGGGAAGAGCTGTGCCAGCCGCTGCGCCTGTCCCCTGGGAGTGCCCTGCCACCATGTCACCGGCCAGTGCGGCTGCCCACCGGGACTGACCGGCTCTGGATGTGAAAAACGTACGGAGATGGGAAGGATCCTCTTACAGCTCTGCTGCCAGGCCCTGGGAACGTGAGGGGCCAAGCAATTCCGACAGAAAATAGAAGGGGAAAAAACCCATAAACAAGGAAAACCAGCCCAAGAGCAGAGCTGTGCCAAGGAGCGACTCCCAGTCTGGCAGCTGGGCACATGCCTGCGGAATGTTAGCGGGGCAGAGGGAGCCAAGTGGGAAATCAGAGCTGGGTATTTATCCAGAGGATTAGCAATAAATCACTATTAAAATGAGCTCCTGTGGGTATGAGCAAGCCTGGAAGAGACAGAGGTGGGTGAGCACATTCCTCACGCAGAGGACAGTGCTGGGTTTGCCATCTCTGCGTGTGGAGCTTGCAGAAATGTGAGGGCAGGCGGGGCTGGCACAGCAAAAGGCACCTAATGCCTCTAAGTACTTGCTTCTCCTTTCAATCCGAGTATTTCCTGGAGTGAAGGAACCTTTTACAGGTGGGTCCCTTCGCTTTTTGGGTGGCAGAGAACTTTCACTGCCTTAAAAGGCTCTCTAAATCCCGGCTAAAAATAAAAAGGGGGGGGAAAAAAGCCTTGCAAAGAGGGGTGGGATGGCTCCTGAGCCACCTCGGTGCTGTGTCTCCTCCCAGCCTGCCTGCCAGGGACCTTCGGGGAGGGCTGTGCTCAGATCTGCCAGTGCGCCGGAGCCACCCAGGAGTGTCACCCTGTCACCGGGGCGTGTGTCTGCCCGCCCGGCTTCCACGGTCCCACCTGCCAGCTGGGTGAGTCCTGCCCGGGTCCCACTGCACCCCCTTTGCAGGCTGTCCCGTCCTGAAATCCCGGTGCAGTGCGGGATGTGTGCGGGTTGAGTTCTGGGTGCTTTGGGGCTGCTCTGTGTGACAGAGCGGATCAGAACCCCTCGGGTGGTGCCAGCCTGGCACAGACCCGCTCCCAGCAGGGCTCTCTGCCTCCTCCCTGGCGAAACACCCACGCAAACCCACCTGGTGGGTTTTCCCGGGGTGTCTGGACCTTGTTCTCATATTTTTGGGCGCTGAGGCTGTCTGTTGTCCCCTCAGAGTGCTCCCCGGGGTGGTACGGCCGCGACTGCGAGAGGCCGTGCCAGTGCAAGAACGGGGGCCGCTGTGACGCTGCCACGGGGATGTGCCACTGCCCGGCGGGCTTCATCGGCGCTGACTGCGGCATCGGTGAGCGCCCGTTCAGCCAGAGGGGATGGGGAAGCAGGGGCGGCCCCTCAGGGGGAGCTGAGGGGTGAGAGATGCAGACCCTGCCCACAGAAGGGCTGCTGACGCTGTGGGGGATGAGCAGCGGACCAGGGACTGACTCCTGAGAACAGCTCCTTGTGCCCCTTCGGCGCCTGTGCTGGCAGCAGTGCCCTCCTGCTGTGTGCCAGGGAATGAGCCCGCAGTGTTTGCTGTCCGCCTTAGCCACGGAAACACTTCCCTGCTCCGTTTATTTTATGATAAAGTGATTTCTCCTGACACACCGTGCCCTCGCTGTACGTGGGCACGGCTGGGCAGGGCTTGGAGCAACCTGGCTTGGTGGAAGGTGTCCCTGCCCATGGCAGGGGGCTGGAAACAGATGGTCTGTAAGGTTTCTTCCAACCCAAACCATTCCATGGTTCTGTGATGCAGCAGTGCAGGGCTGGAGGCTCCTTCTGCCTCCCATCGCGCAGCTCCAGTGCTCTGCGAAGCTTTCCCTCTGCCACCTCCCACCTCCCCAGCCCTGCTTTGGCCTGACCGAGGTTTTCCTCCCACCAGGATGCCCCGCTGGCCGCTACGGCCAGGACTGTGCAGGGCTGTGCTCCTGCGGGGCCGGTGTTCCCTGTGACCCCATCACCGGAGACTGTGTGTGCCCGCCGGGCAGAGCTGGCCCCACGTGTGAGCAAGGCAAGTATGGGCCGTGGGGATGTGCAGCAGGACCGTCCGGCAGTGGGTTGGGAAAGGTCCTGAGCGGGAGCTGATTTCCCTGCCCTGAGATCCCTGCTCGTGGTCCCTGTGCCCACCAGCGCTGCCTCTGCCCCCGCAGGTTGTGAGAAGCACCGGTACGGGGTGGGCTGCCAGCAGCCCTGCTCCTGCCGCAACGGGGGGCTCTGTGACACCGCCGATGGCTCCTGCTCGTGTGCGCCGGGCTGGACGGGGAAATCCTGCGAATTAGGTAACCCTGGCCCGCATGGATTGTCCTGCACCCACCCAGTAACTGTGGAGCTCACGCACTGGGTCCAGCTCCTGTTGTCCCACCCGTGCCAGCCGTGCCTCACCACAGCCCACTGAAGCGCAGGTGTGGGGCTGCTGAGCAGCTCTGCCGCTCCCTCTCGCCCGCAGAATGCCCTCCGGGGAGCTTCGGTGCCGCCTGCCAGCTGCGCTGCTCCTGCCTGCACAACGCCACCTGCGACCCGGCCACGGGGACCTGCCGCTGTCCCGCCGGCCACTACGGGCCCCTGTGCGAACACAGTGAGTGCTGGCGGCGGGGCACCCTCGGCTTGGGGCGGGGGGAGTCTCGAAAGCTCGTCCGGAGAGCAGGACCGCAGGACACAGGTGTGACACCGGTGTCACACACCGCGGGGCTCTCCCTGTCCCGCTGGTTCCCAGCGAGCCCTTCCCCGGCAGCAGCGGCAGAGAGGCGATTCCTGATCTCTGTGTGACCCCACGGTCACAGCGGTGCCCTCCCAAGGCAGCTGGGCACACACCTTCCGGAGGTGCTGGGTAGCGAGCAAACGCCGTGGAGCGGCACACGGTGCTCGGCAGCCGAACGCGGGGCTCTGCGGCCGCGACGTCGCTTGCCTGGGCACGTCTCGGGCGGAAAGGCTCGCTGCTTCTCCCTGCTGGGCTGACCGAGGCGCTGCTGCAGAGTTCCACCCACCCGTGCTCTGACGAGCTTCTCCCGTGCCAGGCTGTCCGCCGGGGTTCCACGGAGCGGGCTGCCGGGAGCGCTGCGACTGCGAGCACGGGGCCGGCTGTGACCCCACCACCGGGCGCTGCCGGTGTCCCCCCGGGCTGCGGGGCGAGCGCTGTCACACAGGTACCGCCCCTCCTCGTCCCCTTCCCGGCGGATCCCGAGGGGCGGACACGGGTGCAGGTGCTCTGTTCCGTGTCTCACACAGGCTGCGAGGAAGGCACCTACGGCGAGGGCTGCCAGCGGCTCTGTGACTGCCCCAGCGATGTCCCCTGCGACCCGGCCACGGGGCGCTGCCTGTGTCCCCCGGGCAAAACCGGCCCCAAGTGTGCTGCAGGTGAGCTGAGCCCCAGCTGGGCAGGGGAGGAAGGGGACTGTGTGACTGGAATTTTGCTCCCAGGAAGCTGGAAGGGTTTTTTTTTTTTTCTGGTGTGTGTCACCTCACAGAGCGAGAAGGGCAGTGGCACTCGCCTCTCTGGCCCCTGTTTGCAGTCAGATCTGAATGCAAATTCTCCCCCAGCATCCGGAGCCCGCGTGTTCAGATTGACACGGTCAAAAGGCTGAAGGAACATCCTGGTGGCCTGGGGATGCTCTGATGTCCTGTGTCACCATAGCAAAAAGCTCTCTCTGCCCTATCCCACACCCAGCCTCCACCGCAAGCTCTGCAGCATCCCGGGAAAGCTCTGAGCGTTCCTGCTCGGCTGCTGCCACGGGCAACAGCCTGAGCAGCTCTGTGCCCTCTGCAGACTGCCGGCCCACCCAGTTCGGCCCCGACTGCCGCCTGGCCTGCCAGTGTGCCCCCAGCAGCTCCTACTGCAACGCCCGGAACGGGCAGTGCCTGTGCCTGAACGGCCACACGGGACCCACGTGCCGGGAAGGTGAGGGCAGGGCAGGGACAAGGGCAGCCAATGCCACCGACCGCTCCCGGTGGGGAATCCCACAGCAGAACCCGCAGGAATGCTGTACCCCTGCTCGGGCTGGGGGTCCTGCCCGGGGGGTTGGGTTTGGGAGCGGTAAATCAACTCAGTCCGGTCGCTTAGGGCAGCACCTGCCTCTTCCCAAGCCCCTCGGTTGGTCTGACCCGTTTGCTGTCACTGCAGCCACGAGGGAGGTTTGTGAAGCCTCAGAAATAAAGCTGTGTAGCAGCCTGGCCACAAATGTGCCCCAGGTAAAGCCAGGGCACAAATCCCACCCTCTTAGGAGCAGGCTGGAACAACGATCCCATGGAACCACGCTGGAACCCCCACACTCCTCATTTCTGCCCAAACCATGACTGAACCTGCTGGCTCAGGGTGACCCCTGTGGGTGCTGGACAGGGGGGTGGGGGGCCAGGAGGGTCTGACCCAAACCTACAGACTGCGACCAGTGCCAACCAGTGCTCTCAGTGGGGAGGGGAATGGGGAGGAGGCTGTGCCCCCCCAGCAGGGCAGCGGTGTGGAGGGTCAGTCCTGACGCAGGGCTGTCCACAGTGAGGACTGACCTGTCCTGTCTTCCCTTCCAGCCACACAGTCCCTGCCACCCACCAGGCCACCACCACCCCCGGAGGGGCTCCGGCCAGCGGAGAAGTAGGTCCTGCTCCGGGGAGCACTCCCTGGGTTTAACCAAGCAGCCACCTGAAGAAGCCAATGACCTGTAATGAACCCATTTATGAGCCACATGAGCAGCTCCCATCTCCTGACAACCCCAGCTGCTGCTTTTGGGGTGGTCTGAGTGAGGCTGAAGCGCCCAGTATAACCAGTTCACTGTGCCAGCGCGGGCTGGCCGCGAGGACACGTGTGCCCACACCGGTGCGTGCCTTTGGCCAGAGACCAGAGCACCAGCTCAGAAGGGATCAATTCTGGCCAGGGGACAGTGGAATTTGACAGCTCGTGACACATTGCTGGCCTTCATCTTTTGGGTGCTGGGCTTGGGGAGGGGGCTGCAATCGTGGTCCAAATCAGGTATTTATGCATCAATATTTATGGGAAGCTGCACCACGGTGTTGTCAGGACTGACGGCTGACAGTGCCCGGCTCTCCTGAGACTGGGCCTCCTGTGGATGCACCACCTCACTTGAATTATTTTTTTAAATTTGAATTTTCCATGGTGTTTTACTGTAAATGACCGTTTGCCAGGGGAAAACACGCTGGGCTCCAGCACTCACCTGCAGAGCTGGTGCCTCCTCGCTGACAGCACACGCTGTGCTGGACGAGCTTGGTGGGGGCCTGGAGTCTATTCTTCATGCCAGGAGTTTGTGAGCCCACGGACCAGGAGTTTGTCAGCCCATGGCATTGCCCATGTCACTTATACCAAGAAAAAGGAAGCCTAAATCAAGTGTGGCAATCAGAGACACTGCGTGGATGGAGACAAAGCGCTCGCACATCTGGCCACTGCCAATCCCAGCTGGAATGTCCTTGCCCAGCCCTGAACCCTGAGTTTGTAGCTCCAGTCATAGCCAGGAGCCGGCCACCTG
>VZTI01005931.1:185-67872 GCA_013397865.1 Struthidea cinerea
AAGTTCTGGAATCATCTGCCCAGGGAGGTGGTGGAGTCACCATCCCTGGATGTGTTTAAAAAAAGATTGGATGTGGCACTCAGTGCCATGGTTTAGTTGAGGTGGTGTTAGGCCATGGGTTGGACTTGGTGATCTTGAATGTCTCTTCCAACCTGGTGATTCTGTGATTCTTTGATTCTGTGATTCTTTGATTCTGTGATTTTTAGCATAAATCCTCCTTAATCCTCTTGCACACAGATTACTTGTCCAGGTTTCTTAAAAGGTTTTTGAGGATTTGGTAGATAGTTTTAAAATTGATTTTTTCTTTCTTTTTTTTTTTTCATCTTCTGCTTTCTTGACTTAATTGTTGATACATGTTCTGGCCCTTGTCCATGTCTTCATTTTATAATCAGCTTTTTCATATTCTTGACATTTTGTTTATGACATAAATTATTTCTGTTGGAAGAATGCAAAGACTGTTGTAAGAAAATGTAGCACCAAACCAAGGCATCATTTTCCTAACAGTGACTAGTAAATGTTTTCAGAAAGAGTAGGTAGAGGGATCTTCACTCCAGTATTGCAGTTCAGCAACCAACAATTTGGGAATTCAGGTGATCCAACTGTCACAATTATAATAGCTACTGGTAGACTTAAAATACATGAATTCACCTAAATCTGCTCTGAACATGCATGTTCTTTTGTCCTATATTAGATCTGGTGACAGTGTTTTCTGCAGTTGAATTCCACCCTGCATGACAAAGTACTTGGTGTTCAAATGCTGCTGGGTGATGGCTGTCTCTGAGAAAAAGCCCCTCCCTCCCTCCTCATATTCCTGCCTTGGCTGTGTTTTAAGTGGGCTTCCTGCCTTGTGGCTGAAGTGTCTGCGTTTCCTGGTTTGATCCTGCATTTGGCTTGTTGTTTTCCCTTTGCCTGGTGCTTGCTGGACACACTGCAGTCCCCGCCAGGCTCTGCTGGACTGGCTCTGGTGCTGTGGGAGCACTGCCACCGTGGTTGTCATCGGATCCAAGTTTGCCTTCCTTCAAGGAGAACCCTGCTCTTGCCCCCTCTGAGTGTGTGCAATTATGATTCAATATAATGGTGTGCATTATCTCGTATTTATTGCCATCAAATAGTTCTTTCCAAGTCATTTGGGAGGAGGATGCTCCAATCATTCTAATGGCAATTAAGAGGCTGCCTCTTGCTGATCATCATTTTTGAATTGCTGTTTTAGAATAAGATGACAACAGGCATGTGGCAGGGTCTGGATTTGTGTACGAGGCAGGCAGCAATTTCACAGAGACCCAGCCTGCAGAAGCAGTCCTCTTTCTTTAGTGCCAGGGGAGGCTGAGTTATCAGGTTTTAACTCAATCTTAATGTGAAGTCAGCTTTTCTTTCTCATCAACCTTAGTATTCCCCATTAAGAAAACACACATAAAGACAAATATGTGGCTTTTTTGGGATGAAACAAGAGAAAGGTAGTCAGACTTAACAGATACTATTTTCTTAATTTAATACGAATTTGTAAAAGTATATGAGGCACCACAGCAATGATAGTAAGTGATAATAAGGCCTAATGTGCAATTAAATGGGAAGAACTAGGTTATGTATCCCCATGAAACTCTTGGGAATAAAGGCAAGGAACAGTTTTAGTGTGAGATAAGAAGCAGAGGAAATTAAGAGGTGTAAGGCATAAAGCTGTGTAAATTCTTCAAATGGGTGGGAGACTTATCCTAAAGTCCAGCTATCTTAAAGAGGATAGCACTGTCAGGGTTCTAATGGGAGGCTGGGGGGGCAGAGAGAAGGTGGGGCTTAAATTCCACAAAGGAAGGGAGCTTTAATTTTTAGTTTAGTAGCGGCATAAAAGAGACAGAAAAGCAAACCACAATTCTGATTCTTGCAAAACCAGAACAGAAACTGTGTTCCTTATTTGTAATGTATTTATTTGTATTGTGCTCCTTCATCCCCCCCTCCACCCCACCCCCCTGCCTTCACTAGCTCCACATATTTTTCCCTCTTAGCTGTTTGGATAGTGACCAACTAGTGAAAGCCTTATATCCCTGTGCCAACTGCTCCCTAGGGTTTCTTCCCTAGCTCCTCTTATTCTTTACATGACAACTACAATCTGTCTACTTTAAATGGTTTAACTAGCACAACTCAAGTAACCATATTTACCCTTTCTAAAAATATTAAATATGGATGCAGATTTTCATATTGAATACGGCATCCCCAATAATTGCAGGAGACTTAGATGGAAGCACAAATGCTTATGGCTTAATACCAAGTACCAAAGTTTGTCTGTGATGAGTATCCCTGGAATCATAATGATAACCTGACACTGCTAGGAGAGTTAGAGAGCCAGTCATTTTAAGTGATTCTGTGCTGTCAGCTTGGGACATTTCAATCATCATAAGCCCAAATGCCTCATTTCTCATACACAGAAGCAGGAGAAAATGCAGTCTTGAAGGGATGAATGATAATACATTAATTCTGGTAATGCAGTGGGACAAAGGAAACCCTGGGAAGCTTACAGTATATGCTTCTGGCTCTTAAGCTGTATAGTTTGATGTTTAAGGAGTTAATAAGTCAAAGGTAGTGGGAAAACAAAGGTGAAAATGTAAGAGACAATGAGATAGAATTACAAAGAAAAAAAGGAAACAACAAATATTAATATCTTACTCAAATCCTGCTGTCATTTTCTTTCCTTTAGCAGTTTTTTCAATGAATTGTAATGGCCATGCACTTTTCATGCTCTCTAGAAAAAATGGCCATAGTGGAGAAGTTCTTCTAGAACAGGCTGTATGATTGCATTCCCTGTATTTTGATAAAATTGATCAAGAAATTTTATTAGTATTCCTCTGGTAGGTAGATGTTTCTACTATCAGTAGTGTTTCAAACTGCATTTCTTATTTTAAAACATAAATTTGGTGGGGTTAAGAAAGTGGAGCTTAATAAAAAAAATAATATTTTTAAAAAAAGTAAGTGGCTGAAAAATCCAATTTGTCATCTGAGTCTGTTATAAGCAACAATAGCCCTAATGGCATTAAAATCTTATTAACATATTTATTTTTCAAAAAAAATTGATAATATTTTCTAAAATGTTTGATAGGAAAAAGAAATTTTTTTTTTTAACTTGCTCTTCAGATATCTTAAAAATTAGTTTAGTAAGTTTTAACTAGTGGTTAGCAAAATGTCAGGATTTTTCAAAAATATTGATCATTTTAATCCTTTTCAAGACGTTTTATGATCTGGTAGGTGTAATCTATGATCTCTTAGGCCCTAGTGTAACAGATTAGAAATGACTTTCATATACAAGTAAGACCACTGTGAGGAAGTGCCTGTCTTGATGAAGCAGTGCTGTTTTTCTGGACACTGAACGGAACATTCAGTAGCCATTGTAGCCAGAAAGAAACCATTCCAAGTATGACCTTCTGTCTTGGGGTGACTTTATGATGTGTATCCCCTATTGCTACTCTATGCCCACCAACCTTTTCTGTGTCTTTAAACTGAGCCTGAGAGGGACAGAAGAAAAAAAAAACAAAACCAAAACCAAAAAACTTTTCAAGGCAGTTGTTTCAAGGACACGGAGATTCGCTCCTTGGCTTCTGCGGTACCCTTGGGGTTTTTTTTTTTTTCCCCTCAGCCAATATTGTTTTTTTTTCCGGCTCTTCTTTTTCCAGCGAGAGACGGAGAGTTGAACTTTGTTTTCTGACGATTTTGGGTTTTTTTTGTTCTCCTCTTCTGGACTGTTTCAACAACATCTGAACACATCAGGAGAATTTTCCCGGAGGCCCGGGGGGGGGGCCCCTCGCCGACCAGCTCCGAGGAGGAGAAAGACCACACCTACAGAAGGACTCTGAAATCTTCCCAGGTTTTCTCTCCACAGAGAGAGATCTCATTGTTTAGCATTATTATTCCCCTCCTGTGTGTTTGTTACATAAATAGCTTTCATCTCTTTCACTTTGCTTCGAGGAAAATTTTTTTTTTTTCCGGACCTGGGGGAGGGGTGGTTGTAACCTGACTTCTATCAGAGGATATTTTCCTCCAAATTTGTCCAAACTAGGACACCTTCATAAATTTCAAGTGTGTATCAATGGTAAATAAATATATCAGATTTGATAAACATATGTTGGGTTTTATGATCATTTCTGGGTGTTTGTGACAGAATTGAGAAAATATTATATAGATATTTTGGAAGTAGTAGATGTCCTGTTGCACACCTTAAACACATAAACATCCTCTGTTTTGCTCCTGTCTGTTAATGAGGGTCATATCTTATACCCCACTCAGTAGGACTAAAGTGTAGTTACTGTTTATGAGCATGTCTGTCCACAGTGACAATTGTAATTCACAGTTACTTGAATAAACATTTGTGTGGGGAGTGCTCCTCAGAGCTTTAATATAAAAAAAACATGAGAAAGCAAATTTTACCTTTCTTTTATAAGTGTGATGCCAAAAATATGAAATATATGACTTCATAAACCTAAAATTGAAACTTGATACCAAAAAAAGCGGCAAAGACAGGAATGTAAACCAATCCTTCAGGTAGGAAAAAAAACTTCAGCATGTAACCATTCCATGTTTCTCAATGCAGAACATAATCCTTGACTACATTTGCCTCAGTTGCATAGAAATGTCATTAAAGTAAAGCTTTTTCCTTGCTGGAACCAATAAGGACATTCAGCTCACTCAGTAGCACTTCCATCACAGTAGTGCATGACAGGAATGCAGGTATATATTAAAGTGAAATATGTGAAACATCCAGAACTTCAGGAATGAAAAGGATAAGATCATGAGCCTCCATGCAGTAGCTCCAGACCCTATTTCGATGTTTCTTTAATAAACTTGAGAAGGGCTGCCACTCTATGGTAATTAAGTTAAAAGTTAGCCACATTCATTCCAAACCATTAATGGGTGCAACTCACCCCACGAAGAGTGCGCAGTCATAAACATTGTAGAATTTTCACCAGTTTTTGTAGATATGAAAATACTGCTTAGTTCCATGACATTATTCATCACTGAATGCTAAGAATAAAACAAGCTCAAAGTTTACACTTTGCATATCAATACACGTGTCTCTAGGAGCCAGTTTGGTGTGAAATTTCAAAGCATAAAAGCAGAGTTTACAAT
Organism: Struthidea cinerea; assembly: GCA_013397865.1. NCBI lineage: Eukaryota > Metazoa > Chordata > Aves > Passeriformes > Corcoracidae > Struthidea > Struthidea cinerea. The sequence goes on from VZTI01005931.1 coordinate 5,292, forward strand.
CTACTTATGGTTTTCTTGCAAGAAGTTTTTCAATCTTTCTTGCCTCTTACCTTCTTAACTTCTAACAAGCTTCAGACAGTGCTTGCTTAACCTCTATGTCTTTTTTATCAGATTCAGTTACTAGGAGATAATTCAGAACAGTAATGTCTAAGTGAAAGATCTAATATCTTATTCATTGACCTCTTTTCCTCTGAGCTGTTTCAGTTGCCTCAATCACTTCTGATAGTTTTCCTTTTCCACTGTTGCATCCCAAAAGAGCAAATCACCAGCCCATCAGCACATTGTGGTACTTATCAGCACTGTCTAAGACAACCTGGATCATCTATCTCAGTTGAGATATTCCTTCTCTAATTCTGATTTTCATTAGAAAGAGTCAAGCTCTTATCAAAGTGCCACAGGTGCTCTTCAAAACAAATGTGATGTTGTTAGTATACAGGTCTTTTCATCAGCTTTGAAGGGTCAGATTTGATAGTCTGCAAAATGCTTTGGTCTCTGTGTTTATGAATGTTTCCTACTCAATTCTCAACTTTAGGGCTTAGAACCAGAACACGTATAAGGCCACAGGGACTCTTGAATTATCTTCTCTGACCTCCTGTGATTCTATTCCACAGACACTAACTTTTGATGGAAAATAGAATTCAAGGAAACCAAATAATTTTCAAAGCTAAAATAGCTGCAGATATTACAAAGTTTTTATTTTTAATATTTTAAAAATAAAATATTTAGACTTTCAATTAAAAAATATAAAAAAGATAACAAAACCATTATTCAAAATAAAACCAGAGGAAAAAATAAAAATGGGTTTATAAAGCACAAAATGTTTTATAATGACTTGAATTTTCCCAAATCAACATTTCTACAAAGGGAGGGAAAGATGAAGGAGATAGGAAAGCTGTTTAGTTTCTGATAGAAACTCAAGTCAAATCACAGTCAATTAAATTTTACCTCATTTAATTTAGCTAACTGACAGATTAAAAGCTGACCAATGTTTGATTACTCTTCAGGGAGATATAGTTTGTCAATTGTATATTTAAGATATCAAAGGAGAACACTCACAGCTTCTTTCTGGTTTGTTATAGTGATTATTCTTCCTCACTGAAGTGAAATTGGTACCCAGCATATCATTCTTGTTCATTTTAATGTATGGGTGTGTTATGTGTGTGTGTAACCAACATAAATACAGTAACTCAATATAGATATTTTCTGGGATAACTTGTGCTGATATACAGCCTTGAAACTTTTTACCAGTCATAACAGCACTTTTATCTATTAGTCCTTCATTTGGGTCATGCTCATTTCATCTTAGCACACTTGTCATCTGTTAGGGATCATTTCAGCCAAAGACTTTACTCAGTATCCCATTCCATTCCCTCTTTACAGGTGTAATTTCTGTTTTGCTGTAGCATATATCTGTCCAAAACAAAAGGATCTTTAAGGTTTTCTCTAGAAACATAACTCTTAGCTACAACTTACTTAAGTCTTACCTCATTAAGTTTTAATGTAAGCTTCATTTAATAATACTCAAACTGGTCAAAAACTGAGTCAGAATTCCAATTTTTCCTTAGTCCATTGTCTATCCCTTCCCATAACACAAAATATCAGAAAAGAAAAAGATGTGGTGTGGTTCTGATTCCTGTCTTATCTGAGATGACACAAGAGGATAGAAACAAACTATTGTCAAGTATTTCTTCAAGTTTCCAGATGGATAATAAGTGCTATAGTCCCAGAGGAACTTGGCAGACCAAATATTTCATATGTCTGCATTAGGGGCTGGTAATGTAGATAAAATTGACATTTTCTTCCTTTCTTTATACTTTGCCTTTCCACCAGCTGTTCTTGAAAGACTAAGCACTTGGCCCTCTAAACATATCTCTCAGCTGCTCATTTTTCTGGTTACAGGGCTTTAGAGAAAACTTTGGTAAAGATTAAATAAAAAATAAAAAGAGAGAGAAACCCCCTAACTATATCAAACTCTCCAGCTCTCAGATTGCCAGACTGACTAAAATATCGTCTAAAATTTTAGTATCCTTGTTTTAAAGGGTAGTTGTCATGGTTTAAACACAGAAGGTGGCTAAGACCCACCCAGCCACTCACCAGGGAACAGACATGTAGGGTAAAAGGAAGAAAACTCATGGGAGGGGATAAAGACAGTTTATTAGGAAAAGCAAAAGCCATGCTCACTAGTAAAACAAAGAATTTGTTCACTGTTTCCTTTGGGCAGGTAGCTGTTCAGCCATCCCCAGGAGAGCAGGGGATGAGTTTCATTATATGGAACTTGGGAAGACAAACAGCATCACTCTGAGCATCCCCCTTTCCTTCTTTTTTCCCCAGCATTATATTCTGAGCATAACACCATATGGTTTGGAATATCCCTTTGGTCAGTTGGGGTCAGCTGTCCTAGCTGTGTCCCCTCCCAACTCCTTGTGCACCCCCAGCCCACTCGCTGGTAGAACAGACAGTCTGAGAAGCAGAAAAGGCTTTGGCTCTGTGCAAACACTGCTCAGTGATAACAAAAACATCCCTGTGTTATCAACACTGTTTCCACACCCGTCCAAAACACAGCCCCATACCAGCTACTATGGAGAAAATCATCTTTCCCAGTCAAAACGAATACAACAGCATGCTGCTAAACTCTAAAGGAGCATGTTTACTATTGATCTGTCAATTAAGCACAGTTTTTTAGACATTGACAAGGAATTTTTAACTTTCTCTCTTCATTTTTTTCTAAAAGTGCAATGTGTCCAACTGTACTTCCAATGTTCATGTATGTTTTTCTGTGTTCAGTTAATGATCTAGCATTATTTCTTTCTCAGTAGGAAAAAAAAAAGCACTTTTAACAGAAATTTGGAAGGGAAGTAGCAGCTGATGACATCTACTATATGTGTTCTTTAATTGAAAAATAAGTTTCTTTGCTTATCATTGGGAGAAACATTCACAGAGATAGTAATTCACACACTCACAGACCTAGAGCTCCCAGTTAATTCTTAACATAATTAATTATTCTGCCTTTCATTTCATGAATTCTGAATCTTTCGAGATCCATTAAATTGAAACTGTTTAAATGCTTAAATTGAAAATGATGCTGATAAGGTGTAATTTAGGGGAACAAGTTATATTTACATTTTGTTTACTACTGGTATTTTAATAGGCAAGTCAATAATGAAAGTCAGTAGTACATTTTTCCTTTTCCTCACTAAATTTTGCAAATATTATGGGACACAGGTAAGAAACAGAAAGTACTTGTCAGGTGGTGTGTATTGGAAGAAGAACACCAATGAAATCCAATTGTATTTTTTCGTTTTCATCCCATTATTGTTCTTGTCATTTTTATGGTCTAAACTGTGTTTTTGTCCTTTCACTGGACTGAAATCTTGCAGTTTGTTCCTGCACACTGCAGTTCTTGAACGCCTGCCCATTTGAACCAATTGTTTGCTTCCTCAAGGTGGTGAATATTTTAGGAATCTGTGCTTTATCCCTTGGGAGAAATGTGACTAGTGGCTTAGTGACTGACAGCTGTCCTGACAATATATTTAACACCAGGAAAAAAACCCCAGGTTTTAAAATATCAATATTTATGAGTCTCTATCATACCTGAGGTGTTACAATTATAAGAATGAACATGACAGGCTTAGCATTTTGTGCATGATCCCACGGGTTACTGTGGCAGGTGCTTTCTTTTCCTGCTGACTTTCCTCAGGAAACTTTGTGGATTTAATAGCTGTGTATGAATTTATTTATCTGCCTAGGATTATTTTAATCCTGAACCTTCTCTGACTTCCTCCAGCATATTGAGCTAGTTTGCAGGCTTCTTAGTAGAGCAGAGTAAACCCATTAAATTCTTTTGTCTGGCAGTGTCCCAGAACAGTACTAAAGCATTGGCACAAGATGACTGTCAGAAAACAAACCTGCTGCCTGCTAGGAATGTTGTTACCTTGGTGGATCCCAGCAGTGGTTCTCCTGAACACTTCACTGATAACAGCGCTGACTATATGTTAATAGTTTTAAGCCTTCCTTGAGTGATACACGAATAACACGTCTAGGATGAGTGTCTGTGTTTGAAGTTAATGTAATTAAAAAGACCTATAACAGTATTCAAAAGAACCTTGACTACACTGTCATGAGCAGCTCATAGATTCACTTACTAGTGCTGGAAAATAAAACAGGAATAAAAGAAACAGAAGAGAGCAGCATAAAGTGGCATTGCAGATGGGAATTCTGAATGTTCTCATCTAAAACCTTTATGTGCCTGCAGTCCCATGTATGGACCAGCAAACATTTGTTTCCTCAGCTCCTTCAGGTTTAATCCACAGATGATGACCTGAACTCCTGCCTGACTTATAGCAAATGCTCACAAATTTTCCTTTTATTACAGTGAGGAGTAACACATTGTTGCTGGGATATTTCTTAGCAACAGAACAAGACAAGACATTGATGGTGTTATTAAATATTTCAATACTTTACCTAACAATAAAATCCTAAAGGGAAGTTCAGTGGGCCTCTATGTTAGGATCTTGCACTATGATGGAATAAATCGTCAAATATAAAGGATGCTATAATGATTAATGTTTAGACAGTAATCTGATTTTGTGTGACAGCTTACTATAGGGTGTAAGCCTCAAACTGAGGTCTTTGCCTGAGCAATGTGAATTGATAAGTAAGATCTTAATTGTCAACCTGTCAATCTATCCTCTCACAACACATTGCAAGAAGTGACACTCATCTATAATTAAGATTTTCAATAGATTTGCAGTATTATTATAAATTACCTTAAAGATTTTTTCCAGATAGAACTAAGAGAGGTATTTCAGTCACTCTGGACAATTAGATAATCCTAATTAGATAACAGATAATACATATACATAAGATTCAGTCTCTCTATTAATTTGGAAAGCTGAGGATAGATTTTATCACGAAGAGCGCCTGAACCAAAGGCTTCTAACTGCAAACTACTTAGAGAGATTGCTACTGATCTTAGAGAGAAAGCTATTGATCTTGTTATTTTTCACTGTATCATTATTTTAGTCTGAAGTATTGTGGGAAGAAGGAGAGGAAGGCAAGAAAGGGGCAAGTCTTGGGAGATTGATTCCACCAAGGAAATGGAAAGTTCACAGGGAACTCCGCAGAAAACACAGAATTTTCTAGATATATGAAAGCACCATTAATACCTCTCTACACATTGTAGGACATGAAATGAAAATGTGAAACCTGGAGAAGGAAGGAAGAATGAAACCCCAAACAAACAGGATCTGGTACATTTATAGGATTCAATATATAGCATGTGATAATCTGCTCGTTCTTCTCTATTTAAAACTTCCCCTATCCAAAAATAAATGCAACATTCAACAGTCTGAGAGCTGATGTCTGGCACAGATATCCTTAAATCTCTGTTTAATGTAGAAGATCCAGATATTTAAGGACCATAAGCATCACAAGGAAATGTCTGTAGGAAAAATTTCAACTGAAATGCTGGAAACTATCTTTGGGCTCAGAAATGTGTTTTGTTTTCCTCCAGCTCACCTTAAAAAAGGTAGTACATTGTGTTACAAAAGTTATCTGTGTCCCCAGAACTGCTGGAATCATGACTGGCTGGTAATGCAGCAATGTGGCAAAGATCTCAAAGTGTATTTGGAACAGAGGGGAAATGAGAGGGACAACGCACTAAATTCAATCTGTTTTGGAAGCAGGCAGGATCTGCCTGCTTTGGATTGCTTTGTAGGTAGCTGAGTTGTTTTTTTAGTAGGAGAGTGAGACATGAAGCTCTGTTTCAAGAGCTATAAATTCTGCTTAAAAAAAAAAAAAGGATTAGTACAGTCTTTGTGGTGTGTCTGCCTGATGAAAAAACCTGCAAACCTGAGTTTTGAAGGCACCTTAGGCACTTCTTCTGCTTTCAAGTCCAGAGAGACCTGGAAGCTAAAAAGTAGCATTATAAATTAGACAAATTTGCCAGCCTCTTTGCAAAGCTCATTTTGTAATTACCAGAGTTAATGGTAGACAAGAAAAGCCAAAGTGTATCCTTCACCTCTGGTGACCTCATCCTGAGGTCAGACTTCAGAAGTGATTTGAAAATTTAGGCAAGGGATCAGAGGGGGGTTGTTTATTTAGTGTGTTGTTGTTGAGAATTTTTGTCATTTTTCAGGTTCCTTTTTCTTCTAATAAATAGTGAGACAACTGAAAACTTGAGTTGCAGGATGTTTTAAACCATTTAGAATCTCCAAATCAGACCAGATTCAATCCATCCCTTTAGCTGGAATAACAAGGAGAAGGAGGGCTTTTTTTTAAACATAGAATTCCTCTGTTCTGAAATACTCTTTTCTGTTATTTTAAGCAGAAAAAAATATCATATATTCCTTTGCCATATGGAAATTAAACATTTCACCTTTTGCTTTTGGAAGGACGTCTCGTCAAGCATTAAAAAAAATGTGACTTAGTTTAAGAGTAAGGAAAATGAATCCAAAAGAACACACAATATTGGCTGAGGCTTAATCAAGTATTACTTTTTTTTTTTTTTCTTTACCAACAGGTCTGAAAATTGTCTGCTTAAGTACAAATTTTTCGTTCTCTGTGCTCTGTTCTACTACAGAATAGAAAAAAATAAATCTATGTTGTATATATTCCCAGGTTTGACTGCACTAATGGGTTATAAAGACCAAAGAATTTACAATGTGTGAATAAACTCCAAATCCATGACAAGATCATGTCAAATGCATGAATGCTTTCAGTCACTGAAATTCAGCTAAGTTGCTCTGTAAAATTCATCTGGGTTTAGATCTTAAGAGGAATATTACCTCTGTATAGAGTGACCTTAAATGTTGAGGTAGACTTAGCTTTGATGCTAAAGTTGGGCTTTGCCTGATATGGACATGTATGTCTTTTCAGAAGAATAACATCACTTTTCTGACTATGCACCTTTTTAACATACTTTAAAAAAATTGGTGGCATAAATATGGTTTGAAGCCAAAGTCGTCTTTTTTTCAACCATTTCACTATAAAAGATACTTCTCTTTCTTATGTGTTTCTTCATTTCACAACAGGTGGTAACAGGGCTTGCACAGTACTCTTTACATGTATTTTTATAGTTCATTTCCTCAGCAAGTTGAGGCTTAGAGAACATTTGACTATGAGAAACTCTGCTGAGTAAAGATGTTTCTCTGTATTAGGAACAAAGTAAAAACTTTTAAATTTTTTTGCAAACCAGCAATCCTTGCAAGTCGTACTCACCCACCAGCAGCAGTTTTTTATGCCTTCTTGCTGTAGAAAAATACAGATGGGTTTGAGTTTGGGTTTGAAAAGACTGCTTATGGGGCATGGAAGGGGTTTTGAGCAGAGAAGTGTGTGTGTGTGTGTGGGAAGAGAAGCAGAACTTCCATATGTTTTGAAGAATTTCTGGAGAAGTTTTCTGTTTGTGGACTACCACTTCTGAAAGAGAAGTCTGGAAGAACAAGAAATGATGAGCATGATGAGTAGGAGAAAGCAGGAGGTAATGAAGAAGACTGAAGAAGGGATCAGTGAATCAGAGATGCAAGAGACTGCAAGGGGGAAAAGAGAGAAAGGGAGGGGTAGTGAGACAACTGCAGACTAAGATTACTTTGGAAACAGCTGAGCAATTTTACAGCTCATTGATTAGGGATTAAGTATTACTTTATGTGAGGGTTTTGGTAGTAAGTCTGACGTTTTGTCACTGTTAGGACTTGGTCACTTGCTTACCGACAACAAAGAGATGGTATTTGTAATTGTTTTTTTTTTTTTTTCAATCTATGAAGTAAACACAGGTATATTTTATTTATTATAGCAATAACTGCAGAATTTTTTCCTGGGATAACTTCCCTTCTGAAAAACATAATGACATTCTTAGGGAGTGCTCAGAAACTAAATGAGAAAATAAATTTATAGAGAGATATGTCTATATAATGATATACCACATAAGCCATGTTTTGGTATACTGTGCAGGTCACTATCGATAGATAACTGAAAATTGTTACAATCTGTCGGAGACTGAAATGTTATGGTTTATGGCTTAAACATCTTTATGAAGGACTTTTGTCTAGTATAGCAAAGGTGTAACAAAAGCTGTATGGAAGACCACTGCACCCTGAATGGGCCTCCTGACTGAGGCCCTCGACTGCAAGTCAATAGAGATAAGACAAAGTGACTCAAGTCTGGGCTCTGGTAAAAGAATACACTCACAAGAGATTAAGCCCAACACCTTCATCATGGAAGCCACAGCCCCAGGTTTTTCTGCTGCCAGGCTCACATAGATCCCTACACCAAAGGGGGGAGGAGGAGAGGTTTTGGGTGTGTGGCACAGCCTCTGGCCAGATGCAGTGAATGCCCATCGTCCGCTGGGCACACTGGCCCAGCTGTGGGGCCTCCCACCCCAGGAAGGCCACATCTATGGGACATCCATGTGAGGGACAGCATAGGGGGTGTCATGGCCCATCAAAGGCCTCCCCCAAAGGGGTCCTCAGACTCTGCACCAGAGCACTGCACGTGATACTACATGATACAACAGATACAGAGTCTTGCAAGGGACAGTGTCAAACTTACCCCCCCTCAGGGAGGTACCTGTGTGTTCCCACCTGCCCAAACATTTATTAATCCATTGGATTCTATACTTTTTGTTGGGGGACCCTCACCACCAAGAAGACTAGATGGTGGGAAGCAATGAGACATCATTGGGACCCATGGAAGAGTGATATGTTTCTACTTAATCTGTCTCTGTCACTTTCCCTCTTCCCTCCCCCACACATCTCTTATTCTCTTTTTTTTCCTGTTTTTAAAAACTAGGGTGATAAGAACTGACACTCAAGAACAGATATACATAGCCTACAACAGAAAATATCTGCAAAAATACAATTAAAATTTATTTTGTGTTCTTGTAAATTTATATGACTTTTAGAGGATAGTTCTTCTAATATTCATATTTCATAGAATCATAGAATGGCCTGGGCTGGGAGATCATCTCATATGAAACCCCTGTTGTGGGCAGGGACACCTTCCACTAAACCAGGCTCCTCAGAGCCCCATCCAACCGGGCCTTGGACACTTCCAGAGATGGGACATCCACAGGTTCTCTGGGTAAACTGTTCCAGTGCCCCACCACACTCAGTGTAAAGAATCTCTTCCTAATATCTAGTCTCAACTTGCTGTTTTTCAGTTAAAAGTCATTTCCCCTTGTCCTGTCTCTCCAGACCCTTGTTAATTGTCTCTTTCCATGTTTCTTGTGGGCTACTGTGGATTGGACCTGAAACAAAGATGATTTGGCACCCTCAAAGTCATTAAGGAAAGATCAAAGAAGGTAAAATTTAAATTTTACCCTTTCTTTTCACCATAATGTGACATATTTTCATTTTAAATTAAAAAATTAAAATTGTGTTGGATTGTTTTTTTATGACAATAAGTCTTATAAATCTGTATTTGAAAAAAGAATATATGTTGTTCAGTAGAACATTCCACCATTGAACTTGGAGGGGCATGATTATCTTCCTTTGTTTTGTGTTCATTCCTTCCCTCCAAAATTAGAATGATTACCTGAGGAACCAACAAGAGACAGCTCAGCAAATCCTCCACCTTGACAGTTCTACCATTCAAAACAATTTTATTTGACTAACCTAATTTTTCAATGGAAGGTCTCAGAGCTTTCCAAAGCCTTTTAGCCCTTGACATTTTGAACATTAGCAGCACAAAGTAAAATAAAAAAAAAAAAAAAGAAGAGAGAGAAAGATTTGCAGACACTTTTTAGTGCTATCTCACTCATGTTAGTATCACTATTATCAATGTAAGGTGCAAAAGTGTGGGTTATCAGGAAACAAGATATAGAATTTGTTATTGTGAATACTATCCAGTAAAATGATGCGATGCAAAAATGTGGGGAAAAATGGCTGTCCAGAGAAATTATGGCCCCTTGTCTTACGCTGGGAAGATGTAACTGAGAAAATGTATTGCTTTCCCTGTAAAGCCAGAGCATCTATATTTCTGTTCAGTCTTGCTGGCACTGACAGAAAGATGTACGGAAAAAGCTACTTCCTGAAAGATTTCAGTAGCTCAGCTTTATTAGCAGTTGCTCTGGCCTTTGAAGCAGCTAATATTTGTCTATATGCTCTACTGGAATTCCTGTCTGACCCTTAGACATGTTGTCTGAACCTGTCTTCTCATTCCGATTGCATCCAACAATGTAAAATTGCAGATACTTTGAACGGAATGTAAACCCATCTCAGACAAGCTAGTAATATTCCCTGGGCTGACAGCCTCCAGCTGAGGAGATACCACTGGAGCAGAAAAATTACGGGAGGGGAGGAAGAAAAAAAAATTGGGAGAAAAAAGGTAAAAAGCCTTTTAAAATTACTTTTGAGAGAGGAAACTCCTTTGGTTTTTTAAGGCTAGAACTGCCTTATCCACGTAAAGAATCAAAAAGAAGAATGCAGCATTTACCTCTTATATTTGAGCTCCCTATTATTGATGAGAAATTGAGCCCAAAGTGGATAATCAGAGTATACAAAAATTTACATATATGTGCATATATGTACTCACATTTTTTTAATATGATTTTCTGGACTCTCTTAGTAGGAATTCATTGCACCTTTGTCCTTTTTATACAGTAGAAATACAAAACCATCATTTCAGTCTGATACCTGATATCTTGCAGAAAAGTATAATTTTTTATACATTTGGAACAAGTGAAACAGAAATTTAAAAATATTTCCAAATATCTTGCAGGAAATAAGTTTAAAAATTCTAGGAATAATTATATAAGTCGTGTTTAATACAGATGTTTGAATGGCCTTGCTGTCTCTCTTTTTGTCTTACACTGAACACTTTATATATTTGCCTAGACTACATTTTCCTGCAATATTTGGACTTCTTCACCATCTTTAGACCATCTTTAGTCTTTGTAGACTTATCCCAAGACACTGAAATGCCTCTGATATCCAGAACATACAGAGTGCTTGAGCTTAAAGCAAAAGAGTGGTGTGTGGTCCCTGCAAAAAATTATTTAAGACTAAGTCACCATATCACTAGATTGAAAGGGAGCAAAAGAAGTCATATGTCAGTATTTCAGTAGGAAGGTTTGTTAATCTGAAAACCAAATGAAATATCAAATCATGTGAGAAAAAGATTACTCATTTTCTGTGTCATCAGCTGGAGAAAAGCTGAGACGTGGGCAGTCTGATAAAGTAGAAACATGGAAGTAGTCATGTTTGTGGATTGTTGGGTTTTTGGCTGGTTTTTTCCTTTTCTTCTGGTCTTGCATGGGGTGATAAATACCTGTCGGTTTTCTTGCACAGTATTCTGAATTTCAAGAAGCAAATATATAGATAAATAAGCAAAAGGTAGTGTTTTACCAAGAAAACTTGCCCTCTATTTATTTCATTTAACCCCTCAAAATTTTTAACAGGATTTCATTGTCACATGATGAACAAGTAATCAACATTGCCCTGGGCATAATTTTATCATTTTTCATTTGTTCTGTGTTGTAGATTAAGGCAGGGAACTGGCTCACTTTTAATAGTACATTTGCAGCAATGGCATGAGTTATTGACTTTGCTTATTTATTTAGAACATTAAGTGCCAGAAAAATCCCAGTATAATAAATGTGTATCAATTCCATCACCAATGAGGGAGGTAACTTAATCAGGAGGAGTAGAAAGAATATTACAGAAATTGTGGTTTACAAACAGAGCAACGTATATATTAAAAATATTCATTCTTCCACAAAATAAAGAGCAATATAAACAAATAAATCTCATGTTAATAAACATGAACAGTTAAGAACAAGATACCTGTCTTCAAAAGTTATTTGTGTCTATGTTTGCAGTCTGATTATCGACTGGCTTGTCTGAGTTTTGATTCAGAAACAGGATTTGCTTAATTATGTGAAGTAACTATTATAGCTGGCTTTTGTGGGTAATGTATGATGGCAGTGACTTTCTAAATGGATATTATCTTCTTTTTCCTACAAAGACATGTGAAGTTGTTGTGAATGTTAATTTTATTTGGCACAGCTTAGACGAAAGGAGAGCTGGTCTGAAATTTTCTCACAAAAAGCATTTTCATTACATATAACTTACGAAATTTTTTTTTTTTTTGCATCATAAATGTAACTTTTACAAACAGAACTTCAGAGAGAATTTCTTGTCAGGACGAGAGAAAGGTCAGTGAGTCTCTTAAAAGATGGCAAGAGAGTGTAGATCTAGGGGATAAGGAGCAAATCTGCTTCCCTGTGTGCTAATTAAATAAGCATAGGAAGAGAGTTAGGGTTAGGGAATTTTGGTACTATGTGTATGATATAGCTATTCTTATGTCTGCACTGTGGAGTAAAAATATTTGTCTTAATTAATACTTGCTTAATTAAATATACCAAATCTCACCGATTAAATTGCCTGAGTGGGACTCTTTCCAATGGGAAAAATAAAAAGAATCTCTTTTTTTATCTCTGCAGACTAGTCAACTACCCAGTATTAACTTACTGCTTATGAGATGCTTAAGGTATGAGAACGCATGTAGGTCCTGCTGTGAGGATGAAAGATTTGACTTCTACTGTTTCATCAGGGCTCTGACAGAAAAACCAGAATAAGCTGCATGAAGTTTCATCCTTCCCTCCCCCTCCACCTTTTTTCCTTAAATATTTCTTAAGCGCCCTTGATTTCATCCCAAGGGAAAGTAAAGAAAATTAAAAAAAAAAAAAAAATCAGGATAGTTTGAAGGGTGAGAAAATGTCTTCCACTGATGTGTAAGAGCGTTTTCTGAGCTCTTTAAAATGAGTGAAATTTGCTCCTCTGCAACCTGCCTAGCCTTTCCTATCATTCTTATGCCCACAGGTATTGCAGGATAACAATGCCAATTTTTAACAGGATGCTTTAATAATCTAGCTTTGAGGTTGAAAGGATAGAAGGAGGTCCGTTTTACTTCTCAATTTATGTGGACAACAACGTGAAAGTCAATTCATCTGCTTGTTATCACAGCTTCATGAGCAACAAAATTAGTGATTACCCTCATCTCAAGAAAGAGCAGTGAACCAACTGTGCAAACTAACACAATTAGAAAAAGCATTGACACAATTGTCGTTTTACTCAATCAGGCAAATGTATTCAATTAAACAGTTAATTTAATGCAATCAGTTGTAAGCATCTCTGTTTAGGCAACCTCAGTAGCTACTAATTTACTTTTGCTTCAGGGCATTTGTTTATGAGGCATTAAGATTAGGTAGATATAAGAAGAGATGTAAATTTTCTGTATAATAGAGGCACCAGACTTCATACGAGAAACCCTTATATTTTTACAACGCTCGTAAGTGCTGACTATATCTGAGATTTTGATTTTTTCAGTGCTACAGAAACAACATGGAGTTTCTTTGCATTTTGACATGCATTTTAGAAGTCTTTTTAGCCCTGGGAACTTATGACTTTATAGAAATCTTTTCAGACTTCTAGAAACAGAACTAATACTTCCCATGGAAGCATAAGTCATGTTCCCTAGGTTTACTTAACCATTTCTTTCCAAAAATATTTTTATTGTTCTGCTATTCCTCCTTTTTCCTCACTGGATTTGTTAAATATTTTTAATGTACCATTTAGAGGGGGTAGGAATAAAGGCCTTGTCTCATAACTGAGGAGTTCCAAGGGCGTTTTTGGTGGAACACATTCAAAAATAGAGAAAGAGGTGAGTACTAAACTGACCAAAATTGCTGATGATATTAAGTTATGGAATAGTCTAAGGACAAGTGCTGACTGTGAAAGATTGTCAAGACACCTTATAATACTGAGTGGCTGGAAAATAAATGGCAGATGAAATTCAGTGTGTTTAAATGTGATACAGATGGGGAAGACCAATACTAATTTTACATATGAATGCTATGAAGAGCTTTAAGCTGCCTGTTACTACTCAGAAGCAAGATCTTGTTGTTACGGAATAAAATCCTGTGAAAATGTCAGCTCAATGCACAGGAGCAGACAAAAGAGAAAATCAAATATTATGACTTGCTGAGACTTCATAAAAAGAAATACAGAGAACATTATCACTGCACTGTGGAATTCCTAGTTTGTCCCTATCTTGTACATGAAAGTATGGGAATTCTCCATATCTTGCGTACTTCACCTCTAAGAGAGAATAACTGAACTGAAAAATGGTCAGCGAAAGCTGGCGAAGATACATGAACAAAGATAAAGACTGTCTTCTGTATGAGGAAACATTGGATAGGCTAAGGCTGTAAAAGAGAGAACTAGGTACTACAGAGAACTAGGTACTACAGAGCATACAAAATCCTAAGTGGTATTAGGAAATAGGGATTAATTGTCCCCATTCCCATCAATGCAGACAGTGAGACTCAAAACAAGCCAGTCAGAGTTGATGCAAAACACACAAGGTCTGGTTCTCTGTATAGCAACTCAGTAAATAGTGGAACATGGATGCTCAAATTGGTGAAAATTGTTGGTGAGACTGGACAAATACATGTAAGGGTAATCTGCAAAGACTTGCTACATGAGAAAGACTACTCTTGGTCTGGGAGAATTTAATAAAATGAAAACAGCTGGAGGTAAGGAACGCTTTCACCAGAAACATCAGGTATACCTGCCTACTCTTGTTCATCCCTTAGCACCCCTTCTTAGGTTTTACTGGGGAAATGCATGGCACTGGACAGACCTTTTGTCTGATTCCGTGTATTCTCGAGTTTTTCTTAAGTGCATTTAAGTATCTTGTTTCACTGCTGGTACCACCCTTGAATTTTGAGTTCAGCCTGGTAGACGCGATTTTTTAGGTATTTGTTGGCTGCAAACCTTTCCTCAGACTCCAAAACTGTAATGGTGATGTGTCTGGTGGCTACATTTAATGTTTACATGTACAGCATTTTCCATGGTGTTTTGATTTCCACGGGAAGGAAATTGTGGGCATACGGGTTAAGAGGTCATTGAGAAAGGATATCAGGATATACCCTGTCATATACCTGCTTCACAATCAGTGGATGGCTTTGGTCTCTGGTTTCTTTTTCAACAGATATCTAGAAAGCTTCAGAACCATCAAAACTAGGCTCTGTTCTTTCCTTGAATTGGTTCCAATGAAATCATGTTGATGTTTTCCATCCACTGAACAGATATTTGCTATCAATGTCAGACAGCACTAGTCATTAAAGACTGAATTTCTAGGCCTCAAGACATTCATTTTGACAGAAAGTGGGGAGGGATTTAAGTTACAGAAGTGTGAGTTATTGAGAGGAAGTTCTATTACGCTGGAAGCATCTCACGTTTGGCTTAGAAAAGACATGAGTAGCTACAGCAAACATGAGGAATTAGTACAACCTGTCTCATCTAGAATGTTTGCCTGTGTTTATTTTTTATGTTTTGCATTTTTACTCCAGCATTTGTAAATCTTCTTAGAGATCATTTGTTTGGCACAGCTGTGACATGCTTCTGCTCAATGTTCTGTTCATAAAACTGCCTTTGCACTG
Organism: Struthidea cinerea; assembly: GCA_013397865.1. Classification (NCBI taxonomy): domain Eukaryota; kingdom Metazoa; phylum Chordata; class Aves; order Passeriformes; family Corcoracidae; genus Struthidea; species Struthidea cinerea. Next base: position 20,731 of record VZTI01005931.1, read on the forward strand.
GGCTGGTGATATAATGCCTGGGAGTTTACATCTTGCCATCAGTTTTATGTCTTAGACTACACAGAGTATCTAATAAATGACTTCTGTACATTTTAAGGTATGTAAACGTTCTGCTACTTTTTTGGAATGAGTTAAGTCTGATGCTATCTTGTCTACACAGATTCAGAGGTTAAATAATAGGTTGTCATGCAACCCTTTTGAACGGCTCTTACCCCTTGCTGTAGGCAGAGGTCCCATAGGATTAACCTCTTACCTATATTTTGTTTGGGAAACTTTTACTCTGTAAAAGGAGGAACATGGAAAATTTCTGTTTACACGGTGATCATTTCTGGGCTAATATAACAGTCTAAGCACTGGTGTGTTTTCACTTCTGGTGCAGGTACCTGATGAGTCCCTACATGCAGCTGGTGGCAGTCAATTTCCTGCACATTTATTAACACTTTTCACATTTCCCTGGAGTCCTTGGCTATTACACAGTCTTATCTTTAGTTTATGCAATATATCACAGCTTGACAGCATTTTTTTTTTCAATTAACTGGGCCAGTCATAGCAATGCTGGGACTTCATTCGCAGGCAGCAAGGCTGTGTTCTGTCCTCATCTGAGCAAGGGGTGTGTCACTTCTCCTTATGAGCACTAAAATAATAATCATTCTTTGTCAAGGCTGCAACCTACAAAGAGATTAAATAAAATACATTATGCATGCTAAAAATACACTAAACCTAGATGTATTCTCACCATATTAGGTGATGAGTGTAGATATTTCCTCTGTGACTGGGCTTTTAGGCTACTGTCTTTTCTTCATTAAGGATATCTCTAAAGTGGTGATATGTATTCAAGAAATTACTATAAACCAGTGATTTCAGAACAAGGTAGAAATATTTGCTTACAAGATTCCTTAGTTACTGCAGCCCTGGAGACAGAAGTCCTGTAGACGTGGTGCTTGGTGACATGGTTTTGTGGTGGACTTGCTAGTGCTGGGTTAATGGTTGGACTCAAAGATCCTGAGGGTCTTTTCCAACCTAAATGATTCCATGATTTTAAAGCAAGGCTAGGAATGTATTTGCTAAGTAATCACATTTCCTTTCCCATAATCCAAACCAGACATTAACCAACATAACTCCATTAAGAAAAATAATTGCAAGGAGGTTTCATAAAGTTTTTACATTTTTCGTTTGTCTCAGGTATCAGGGAAAACGTGTGTTGAATAAAATTGTTGCAAAATTTTCGTGTTTTCTGTATCTACATGAAAGACCAAACCTATGAAGTCTGTATGAGTATGTCTTTTGACTCTGTATCCTACAATTATTAAGAAACATGAATTAATTATCTTTCATTATCAGCTGAGTTAATACCTGGACATATCATCATACCTGGGAGAAATGAAAAATGAGAACTTGAGCAAATTCTCAGCTGATGATAGATGAGCCTATGATTGCAGAGTCCAGGCTACATTATAATTTGACTTCAAGATTTGGGTATGTCTTCTTTTTTTTTTTTTTAACGTGTCTGGACAATTTAATCCTGTACTAATTATAAAAACTTCTTGGGAAGCTTTTTTCACAGTGTCTGTCATCAGGAGAACATTAACTAAGTGCACGACATCCTCATAGCTTGTGGCAATTTTCTAGTGGTTATTAATAGTTCGGTTTTGATCCTGAAGGTGAGATGGGAACTACCAATATAAAAACTTAATTCTTCTTCCCTGCTATTTTACTAAATATGCTGTTATAATAAAAGTTTGTGTTCAATGATGTTGCAATTAAGCCAAAAATGTTTATGGTGTTTACTATTTGTGTTCTGCAGTTTTGGAATTCAAGAGGATTATTTTTTGTGCAATAGTACACGTCTTCAATATATATGACTAACTTACACTTAAAGTAATGTGGCAAATAAGAATAAGAAATGCTGGTATTTCAGCTTGCTGAGGCATTACAAGTGTTTTCTTAATTATTCTATGTTTCAGGAAAATAGATGGATCATTATCTCTATAAATTCTTGGCTGATTCTTCATTTCTAAAATTCTGACTGAACAGGGATATTATATTCTGTCTTTTAAATTACTTTATATTTTCCCTTGCTCTTCAAAAATTGATGTATTTTAATTCTTTTTATCTTAGAACGATGCATTTTATTTAAATGTTTAAAGGTTAGACTATTAGTACACTTATTAATTTGAAGCATATTTCTAAAACTATTTTATAGTCAATTATTGTATCGATGCCAATAAGTAAATAGTACATATAAAATTGTCCATAAATTTAACTAAAATGTAATTTGTGTAAACTCCAGGCTTCCATAATAATTTTCTATCCAATTAAAACACAAGAAATATTTAATATGCAAAATTCAGCTTTTATTTTGAATTTTATTATGTTTTTAAGATGAAGAGAAGGATAATTAAACTCTAGAAAAAGCTGATCTAATAATTTGTTCCACATCTCTGATCTATCATTGAAGAGAATTTCCTAATTAGCATTTTGACCATTATAAAAATAATTTAGTGAATCTTTCACAAGTAATAGACCAGGTAGGAATTATGGATTAAAACACTAACTTTTTCTGATGATGCAAAACCTACTTTAAAAATATTCTGGAAGTTCCCATATTTACTTTGGTGTTTGATTCACAGAAACCCATTTTAGGTCAAGCTAGTATTTGCTGACAGAATGCAAGTTAACAGACCATGAGCAAAATTTCAACCTGATTTCCAGAGCGGGTATTTCAATTCAGGTTTCCTGTCTCAGCTGGACTGGCATTGTTTGTTGTAATACTTCTAAAAAATTTTATTAAAATCAAGATCATTAAGACTTAATAGGACCTGCTGAGCAGTCTGTGTAAAATAATAGTTGTGATGTCAAATTCTCAGAGGCTTCAACCACACTCAGTACACTTTTCCACAGAAACACGCTGACATTTGCTTGGAATGACTTTTCTACAAGAATCTTGAAGTGTAGTAAATAACAGGCTACTCTGGGGCACTACTGTAGGTAACAGCTCTCATTATATTTACTGCTGGAACTTGATGCTGGGTTGCTGTGCCAAGGGAATGTTAACAGAAGTGGAGCTTCTTCAGTCGTCAATATTTGGTGCCTTTAAGCACATTCTCTATTCATGCCTGTTCAATGAAGTGCACAGGAGTTTATACTCAAATCATGCCAAATGTACAGGGATATCTGTTTGTTTAGATTGTGGAATTATGATTGTTCGACAAACAACATAGATTTCCTTTGTTTCTGTAGGCTTACGAGGCTCTTTGTGTAAATCTTGCCACTTCTGATCTCTAGAGAGTCCTGGGAACCTCAGACCAGCCTGGCTCTCACAGGTAAGGTGGCACAGTCGGTCATGGGAATTAAGAAAGATGAGTGCATGGAGACACATTCTGCTGGGAAAGTGGCAATATGGCTTCTGTAAAGGGAAATCCTGGCTCAGCCTGACAAGTCCAGGGCAGGGCAGGCAGAGTGGAATCTCCAAATAGGCAAGTTATGGGACTTTGTGAAGTCATGACGCAGCATGTAAACTGGATGTGGTTTTCCTTTCCAACAGCTACAGCACAAAATCTAGGAAGCACTTGGTGAAACTAGTGAGATTGATTGGAGACAGACAGTTTACACAACAGAAAATAAAGCTGTGAGACTTCCTGACACAGGAAATTGTCGGGGGAGACATAATTAGCAGGTTCAAGGGATTAGATAAATTCCTGGACAGCAGGTCCAGAAATGAATAACAGGATTAGGCAGAAACATACCAGAAACCCTCCCACAATTATGGCTGCCCAGGAAGTATGAGAACAGATGGCAGAAGATGATAGTTTATACATGTTCTGCGTAGTTCTAAATAGCATTTCCTAATGCCAGATGAAGGGATTAAATATATAGCCCATTGTTCTGAGATATTAGAACTTATCTTACATTCATATTTCGCAGGGCACACTGCTCTGCATTTTCTCATTTGATGTTCAGGTAGTTTGGAGGCAATTTATTATTTCTTGAATAACTCTGCTTTGCCGAAAGCCATTTTGTGCCACCTTCCAGAAAGCACTCATTACTTTAAGAAGCTTCACTGATTTTGGCCTTTAAAAATTCCTTCATTCTGATAGACTATGACACAACAGAGTCCCTGGAAATTTCTTCACTTACAATGCAGAAAAAACCTACTGAGTTGAGGGAAAATCACTATAAGTGTCAACACGTTTCCAGTGCAATGTCCTTGACTTTGCGTGCTTCTAGCTCTCTAGTCTTCAGGCAAGTGCAGCTCTCTCCTTGCAGTGATGGAACATGATCTGTAGTGCTCATAAGCTAAAGGTTTGGGTTCCTGACATACAGAAAAAAAATCTGCATATTGAGAATTCACACTGTGTTTTACACTGGAGATGGGTAGTTTTCAGTCATGGGTAAAGACATTACTCAGAAGGCCTGTGGGCAATGGGAAGGGTGACTTAACTGGTGGGAAAACTATGAGGAAAGGGTAGAATCAGCCATTTGTATGTAGCTGGCTCACAATTTCTATGAAAACTGAAACTGCCCAGAGCACTTTTTAATGAACACAGTCTTATTTCCCATGTAGAGACTTGTAGCCAGACATACTTTTCAGCAAGTAACGCAGCGCACACATTCTGACCACTGATACATCCTGAAACATGATAATGCTTGTTTATTTGCTTGCTTATTTATTTTACAATTGCACCTCAGGGAAGGTTAATACCTCTGTAGGCACCCAAAGTGCAGTATGCTGTAGGAACTGATTGTCAAAGCACATCATTACTGACTTGGTTGTGCCATGGATGTGCAATTTATCATGGAAGGTGACATGGTAATATGCTAATGGAATGGCATACTATTTTTTCCTGACAATTTGATTTGCAGCTAAACATGGCATATTTATAATTTTATGGTAATTCTTTATTAATAATCCTCCTCCCCCCCCGCCCAAAAAAAAAGACAAAATGTGATTCTAGGATAGAGCATGAGATTTCAGGAAAAACAGAATCAAACACCCCATGAAAAATGGTTTTCCTTTCTTCATTATATGTTCCTGTGTGCATAAAAAAGCCTTGTGTTTGTGGAGATAGCTGAGTTCAGACAGTGATATTAAATTATCTGGTTAATATTGGAAAAGGTCTGGTATTCAATCAATTTTTTGACAGATTTCTATTCCCAGCTTTTTACCCATTCCTGCATTTTCTAATGGAGATTAGGGGCTTTAGGCTTTTAAATATAGAGTTCAGACAGTCTTTGCCTATTTCTTTCTTCTTCTTCCCACAATTTTTCTTCCCTTTTCCCTTCCCTATATCACCACATTACCGATATGGACAGGGTGACCAAACACAGGCACGATATCTCTATTAACCCAAGTAATGGAAAATGTGTTACAGAAAAGTTCCACGGTTAGAAAAAACAGTAAGTGAGTAAACTCTGCTTTAACTCAGCAGATCAATAAGAAAAAAAAAAAAAATAACAAGGGGATCTTAGAGCATTTTCCTTATCAGTTTTTGCTGTTGTTTGGATTTGTTTAGACTACTGTGAGACCATTACATCAAGAAAGTGCAAGCAACAAAAAAAGGATCTCATCTTAAATTCTGGGCTACTTCTTGCTGTAGAAATGTTACACAGAACTAATGTATTTTCTTCATACTTGTTAGGCTGCTTCAAGCAGTAAGTCTAAGACTAACAGTTCATACAAATATATTTTTATATATATTTTTAGACGTGTCATTAAAAATATTTTAAAATTAATGAATGGAGATTGTTTTTGCAATATCTTCTTATTCTTTTGCAATGGTTTGTGACTGGTTTTCTTTGCATCTGAAAGAACAGACTGAAAGGAAACCTGCGGAAAGGCTCTGCATTATTGTCTCCATGCAGAGGGGAAGGTAAAGCCTGCAAATATCATATGTTGTAATAAGCATCATTAATCCATTTTAGTGAAGCCTGGGAGAAATGGAGCAAGTTTTGGTAAACAAACTCCAGATGGAGATAACAGAAAATGTGTAGAAAAATGGCACTCAGAGGGAATACCTCCAAAATATAATTAAGTGGGCAGAATGATTCAAACAAGATAAATGAGGCAGTATTTTAATGGCAGTTTTGAGAGATTGTTTTGATGTTTGAGATTTTTGAGGATAAGAGGTTATATATATTTCTCAAAATAAAATTAAACTGCTATTTTAGCACTAGCATTTACATTTGAGATCTGTTGACACTTAAGTTCTAGTGTTACTTTATGACAGTATTTCTACATCTTCCACTTTTTTTTTTAATAATGATTAAGTAATACTTATTTGCATACAAACCCATGTTGTCCCCACTTACGATAGCAGAATTAGACTGTAAACCATTTCACTGCCTTGGAATCTTTTGACACTGCCTGCCAAGTATGATGAAGATTACTGAAATAGGATGTTTTAATGGCCTGCTATGGGCAGGGACACCTTCCACTAGACCAGGTTGCTCAGAGTCCCATCCAGCCTGGCCTTGAACATTTCCAGGGATGGGACAGCCACAACTTCTCTGGGCAACCTGTTCCTGTGCTTCACCACCCTCACAGGGAAGAATTTCTTCCTAATATCTCATTTAAACCTACTCTCTGTCAGTTTGAATCCATCCTACTTGTCCTGTTACTCAGGCCATTGTAAATAGTCTCTCTCCATCTTTCCTGTGGGCTCCCTTCAGGTGTTGGAAGGCCTCAATTAGGTCACTCAAAGCCTTCTCTGTTCCAGAACAATTCCAATTCTCTCAGCCTTTCCTTGTAGGAGAGGGGCTCCATTCCTCTGATCATCTTGGTGGCCTCCTGTGGACGATGAATGTAGGTAATTCCTTTTAAGCCTACATATTTGCTTCCCAATGTGTATTTCCCACTTTTCAGCCCTTTTTGATCACCGTAGAACTTGCAGCTACAGCACATCAAAAATTTACAGCTGAGCTTGAAAAAAACTAAATAGACAAACTCGTAAATGTAGAACCCATTGAAATTTATTAAACACAAAGACACCACATTTGGCTCAGGAAGGGTCTGAGCCTCAGGGTGGCTGAAGTCACATCTTGCTGTAGCAAACACTTTCTTTTGCTTGCACTCTTTTTAAGTATATCTTGCAGACCATGGGATTAGACTTTTGACCCTGTGTGTCTGTTCTAGAAATAGACAAAAATCACTCCAAATTATTTGCTCAGCTGACAAAACTAGGGTGGAGTTACTAACAGTGAACTTTGTGGACCTGGGGGATTAGAAAAGGGCAGAATTTTTTTGCTGTCAGTTTCCTTCTGATTATGGTGCTTCTGAATAAATAAAAATACAGTCTCTGTGACAAGTAGCATTTTTTTCCAGTGAACAACTCACTGCAATTTTCCTGTGTTGTAAGATCTTTCACCAACAGTGTCATTGCTTGTATGTAATACAGAGGAAAAGTAATTTTGTGCACTTTGAGAACAACTGACCTACACTTCATTAGACTGAATCCTACACCAACAAAATTTCTTTTATCCCTAGTCCTAACTTATTTCAATTTGTTTTAATAATCAAGTGAATATTAGAAAAATAGAAATATTCCAAACCCCAAACAAGCTGAAAACAAAAAATACCCACAAATAATAATTTAAAAAAGCAAAACAGTAGGTCCTAGCAAAACCTTAAAGCTCATTCTGCAGTGTTTGAATTTTCATTTTGATATGCAAACTAAGCAGGATAGCAGCTGTTTTGGAAGATAAGATCTACAATCAGCACAATCTTGCTAAATTAGATAAACATATTAAATTCTGAAAAATGAGCAGACATGCAGAAGAAAGTGGGAAGAATTAAGTAATAGGTTCGTGCCAAATGCACAAAGGTAGAAGAGAGAAGCTGTCTAGATAATTATATCATAGAGCAACATTTATGGATTAAAATGAATGAAGAAGACATTTGTGCACATAAGGTGCATTAGGATTATCACATAGAAAAATGAAGGAATATTGCTCTGATCTATTACTGAATCTGCCAGAAACTAGGTATTTGATATATGTGTTCTGTTCAGTATAGGTCAGAAGTCTTGTAAAATAGAACAGTAGAACAATTTGGGTTAGGAAGGAACGTTTAAAGGTCAGATAGTCCTACCTTGCTTTCAGTGAGCAGGGACATCTTCAACTAGATCAGGTTGCTCAGTCATCCAGCCTGACCTTGAGCCATCTTTGTGATGGGTTTACGACACAAACTCTAGATCCAAGTTTGTATTTAAATCAGAATCTGAATTTATCTAAAGGTTTCCACTGGGGTTCTTCTGCTATTTTGTATTTGTCTAAAATAGAAGCTATCGACCTGTATTTACCATTTTGGATCCAGTACAGAGAAAGCAAGAAAGAAAAAGAGAATGCAAACTTCTCTTTTTTCTTTTCTTTTTTTCTTTTTTTTTTTTTAAGTAGCAAATGCCTGCTACAGTATTTTATGTCCCACAGGAATGTCAGGTGAGCAGTGAAATAAAACAGTCTGAATGCAATAAATGGTTTATTGACATTAAAAAGTGGATAGATTAAAAAAGGGGGGGGGGCACACACCATGTGAGTTCAAAGGGCATGAAAAGTGAATACTTGTTCTGATTTTGCTGAAATATCTGATAAATCTGAAAATTTATGAAAATGACTTCAGGAAAAGTTAAGGAGTGGTTCTGTGATTACTTTGTTGGACTAGCAGAAATGGTACAATTCTCTCTTTATTTGGGTGGCACGTTTAAGAAAAGCTAGTGAGAGGTAGAAGGCTAATGAATTATAGACAGAACTGTAATCTTCCCCTTGGTGCCTCATCTTTCATATCTCTCTGAACTAAATACTTTTCTTTCTCACAGTTTTTCAGCAAATAAAGCTTTTCTGTGGCCTGAACTCTCCAGGGTGAATAAATGGAAAATCAACATTCTGCTGGATTTCATAGATTATTTAAACAGACTTAATGGTATTCTCTTATATAACGAAAAAAAAAAAAAAGAAACATAATTAGGTGAAGATAGTGTACAGTATCATTAAACAGATATAATATTTAATCAGGAAAATGACATTGCTAAGATGGCTGTTTGTTCTGAAATAATACACTCTGAAAACAAACTGGATACAGTCTATGAGCTTCTGTCTGCAGCCTCTTGAGCAGTTTGGAAAAATCATATCTGAAATTCATTTATGCTGAAAGTTTACCCCCCAAGACTTTTCTGCCATAAAATATGCACTTTTTAAAGAGCAAGTACTTAACTAATAAGGTTCATGGTCTTTTGAAGCCAGCTTTATGATGTTCTTTCTCTAAAGAACAATTTAATTAGATATCAAAATGTCACCTGCAGTGAAAAAAATCCCTAAATGTTAATGTTAGAGCTGTGTGTTGCCTACAGAAGTGAAAGTCAGTGATACTTCTGTTTTACCCTGTTGCTTTAGAAACTGAGTGGAAGGGTCACAATATTTGTTTACCACCAGAAGAAACTTATTGTCTAACCTAGGATCTGAGTCATTATCCATTCACACATGAATTTTCACTGGGTGTGGCATATAGTGTCAAGTTTTGGCAGCAAATAGTGGATAAGTTTTCAGCAATTAAGGTTTTAATGATTAATAATGATGAATGCAGGGAATTTATAAGACTATGCAGAAAATTTCTTTGAATATAAACAAGGTTATAATTTTTCAGCCAATACTGATAATCCCAACAGGGGAGAGAAGCCACCTGTTAACTCCTTCTGCAATGATTAGATTTTTTTTCATTTATGTATTTTGGATTACAGCAAATAATCACAGAATCATAGACTATACTGAGGTGGAAGGTACCCACAAGGATCATCAAAGTCCCGTACCTGGCCCAAGGATCCCACCATGTGCCTGAGAGTATTGTTCAAATGCTTCTTGAACTCTGTCATGTCTGGTGCTCTGACCAGCTCCCTGGGGAGCCTCTTCCAGTGGCCAACCACCTTCACGATGAAAAATATTTTTTCTAATGAACATTAGTGTCTGTTACTCTACATTGCAAGAACTACATGAAATCAAAAGGTTGTGGTGGATACTCCTGTCCAAGTTGTTCTACAGCAAACCATCACAAAAAGCTCTTCAAATAGTGGAAGTTCTGAACTAACATATTTTCTCTTATGCATTAAAAAAATTAAATTTGAAATCTTACTTTATTCAACTGACGGGGGGTAGGGGGAATCCAGATACCATTCTATCAGGGGTGTTATTACTGGGTATTAAGCATGCTGAGTAATTGAACCAAAGTATTCCTTCCAATTATTTAGTACAGAAAAGGCAAACAACTGCTTTGAAAACTGTAAATTCTGTAGAAACAAGTGTTCAGTGTTTGCTCTTCAATCTTTAGACAAGCTCTAGTGTCAAAACTTGTGAAATCAGGTATCTGTCTCAAAAGAGCCTCAAGATATATTTTAATAAAACAAATAGCTTTATAATAGAACAGAATAGAAATGTAATTTTAAATGCATGTTAAATTTTCTGCCACTTCAAACAAATGCTGACATTTTTAATCTTATTCACATTTTCTGTTTATATTAATTATAGATGTAATTTAACAGCTACTAAGTGTAGAGTCCAATAGAATTTTGGTTGGGCTATGAGTGCAGAATTTCACTGTTAATTAGAGCACATAAAAGAAAAGATTAACTTTTTTAAAGATCCAGTATATCGTTCACCCTCTTGGAAGTTCTAGCCTGTTTCAATTGTGGTTTTTTTTTCATGTTCAGAAACTTTCCAGATAAAAGTCACATTTCAGGCCAAAACCTATGCCTTAGCTTTTACATAGCTGAAGAGGAGACAGCAAGTAGTAACAGCAAATCCATAGAAATGTAAATCCCGTTCCACATACTGCAGCAGGAGTGTTGAGGAGTGTGTGTCTGGTGCTGAACACCAAGGCTCACACTTGCAGCAGAGAGACTGATGCCTCCCGGCCACCACTGTGTAATTCAGTACAACTGGCCTGGAACAGGATGCAGTTGGAAAAGTAGAAGTCCATCAAATCATCTTGGAAACTCAGTGAGGAAGAGGCAGACATGACACCCAGAGGCCAGGAAATGAAAACTGAGGATGTGCCAGGAAATGAAAACTGAGGATGTGCTTCCTCCCTCTGATATATTTTCAATGTCCATTTCGTCCTGCCATTTGCATTGCTTTATTGAAGCTGCTATGTGGATACAACACATTTCCTGTGGGCTTTCCTTTTTTTGTTTTTCATTTTTCTTCCAGTCTAGAAGTTTAATTCACATGTGGGCAGGCTCAAGCAGTGCTCCCAAATCCATTGTGTATTCCATGTCAGCTGAAGCTGAACAAGTAAGAACATGGATTGATCTCCTCACGGCTTGCCTGTGATGTTCAACAACTTGAAATGCTGCCAAATCTGCTTACTTTCCGCTGCTCTCAGAAACCAGTGAACCACATTCCCGTGCTAATCAATTGCGAACTGCCAGGTGATTTCATTGGATGTAGGACTGGACCTATAAATTTAAAATGGGGGTGGAGTATTCAGTGAAATTACCTGTCAAAATCTATTTGTAAACAATCATTCAGTCTGTAGGGTGACTTTGCAACCCTTAGGCATGATTAAACAGATTGAGACCTTCGCTTGCATTTTGTGCTGCCTTTTTAAGTTTTCCAGCAATAGCTTTGTTTGGAGCTTGTGGACTGGCACAAAGTTCCTTTTTATTCTGTACTAGCACTAATTTAATGCAAACACCGCCTAAGCAAGGAGAAACTAAATTTTCTTTTTGATGGTGACTCTTCACAATGAATTACAAAGGGAGTTAATATTGTCAGAACATATATGCAAAATCTTTAAAATGAAACCACCCAATTTGTCTGTTTAGTTGATATTCTTTCCTCTCCGTCAGTTTTGGGTATGTTTTACTTCTTTTTCAAATCCTGTAACTGCCAATATTTTAATGAGGCTGTTTGTAGTTCAAGGAAAGCACAGATTAGACCAGATACCACAGGAAGTTTGCAAGATCAAAGCTTCTTACCCTTTCATAAGTCTAATAGGATGCACTGAAACCCAGTTTCAGTTAAATAAAAATATTGACTTCTCTTTAAGGCATAATATTTCCTATCTATTTTGCAGAAAAACATTAACCATTTTCTTTAATGAATGTGTGACTATTGATTTCTGTAAAGGAGATGGTGGATACATTTTACTGAAAATTTTTGTCTACGTTTTTTTATTGACAAAGAGCTAACAACCCCTGGTTGAGCGCACATTTAAAAGTTTAAAAGTATGATGCAATCTGTATTTGTAGTGATTTAATAGACCTTGGCATTTTCAGAAGTGCAATAGTAAACTAAATATTTAATTGCTTTCATAATTCTTAGGCCAATGTGTTTCTAGAAGGCTTGATCTGCATTTTCATAAAAGTAATTTGACATAACACTCAATTCTTATAATTCATTTTAAAAACACCCCAAAAATTCATAAGAAGTCGTCTTCTTGTTGCAGTGCACTTTCTCCCTCATTTCTGGTTTGTTTAATTTATTGTATTGTCAATCAGTTTGTTATTTCCTCTCCCCTTTCAGTATTGTATCCGCCCTGCTTTAGTTGTCAATCTTTGATGTACACCACCCTTTTCTCCTCCCCCTTCTGGAAAGTTCCTTCCCCTCGGTATCCCATTGGTTCCTTTGAATTTCTCCCCTCCTTATGTTTCCCTTATTGGTTGATTGTATGTAACCCCACCTATGACTCCTCCCCTTTTCTTCCCCTATTGGCCCTGAAATTTTCACCTCCTCTTGTCCAACCCCCCTCTTTAAAAAGCCGAGCAACCCATTTCCTCGGGCTTTTGGGTCCCTGCTACCCCTGAGGAGAGTAAGCTTTCTTGGAGATCATACTGAAGCCTCCCCCTTCCTCCTTGCCTCCGCACACAGACCATCTTGCAGCTAAGGAGCCTTGCCCTGCACGGCAGGATCTGGCACACCTGGGTCCCGGGACGGCCACTAACCCATTGCTGTGGGCAACTGGGTGGCCCTAGCAGCGACACTTCTGTTGTAATAAGTTTGGTTTTCTTAAATGGATTTTTGCCTTTGCATACTTTAAAATAGTTACTTGAAAATTTTGGATTAACCATCCACGACCATGAAAGAGTAATATGGCAAAGCGCAAGAAATTTTCAGAGCTATTCAAACTGTGAAATGAGAATGTTCTTTCATACTATAAAGGGCCATTATAGTTTTTAAAAAATCTGCTTCAAGTAAAAATATAAAAGAAATAATTGCACATTTTATGGATGGGGGACAAACTGAAATAGTAACACTGAAATGTGATTAAAAGCACATTACATCATTCAGTAGTATTTTAACAAAATGTGGAGACAGAATAGAGTGTATTCATAGAAGAGGAAGACATAGTATAATAAATCCTCTTCACTCTTTTCTGCCATTTTGAAGTATATTTCTCACTTTTTTCCTAGTTTTCTTCATGTTACTTTAAATGTATTGGAAATTTGTGTATATAAAATTAAAGTTACAGGTTGAAACAAACTTTCTAGAGGCAAAAAAAATGAGCACTCTCATCAAATAAGTTAAATAAACATTTTGTAAAAAGAAGTGTTTGTAGAAAACGTTACATAATTCATAATGCATCTTTTGAAGAACTTCAGTGTCAAAGAAAATTTAAAAAAAAATAGCTGCATTACCCTTTTTTTGTTTTGATTTGTTTTCTGTTTTCTTTTTAATTTTAAAATTTTAACCACTTCAGGATGTGAAGTCGGTAATCTTTGATTCTTTTTAATACAAGGTTTTAAAATTGTTTATGTTTGAAATCTATGAGAAGTCTTAAAGCTAGTGTCAGTGTTATGCTTTGCTTTTTATTTTGTTTTGATTAAAGTACTTATATCTATCTTAAGAGTGTTTTCTTCTAGAAACATACAAGATAATTGCTTGTAAAAATAATGAAACTGGGAGACTGATTAGGGAAATTAAACTCAGAAACTGCATTTCTCTATTAACCTCCTATGGGGATCCATCAGGATCCTTTTCACTGTAACAATTCTCAGTTCTACTTTGAAAGTATCTCTTACGACCCACTCCTGAAGGGGTAACTCAGGTTCTTGTTAATAGACCCCTTGGGGAGAACTTGAGTGAAATGACATTGATACATATTTATTTATTTATTTATTTATTTATTTATTTTATTTATATATTTGTAGGGTGTATTTCACAGCAATTTGTTTCCAATGGAAAAGATTACTTATCTGTTTTGGTTATTATCTGTAGTACTATATCAATACAAAAATAACACTTCAGAAAATGTATAAAGGAAAGAAATAGAAAGAAAGGATAAGAGTAGAAAAATATCATAGCCCGAGGATACAGCAGTGAGACTTGATTGATGCAATTTCGATGTCCAAAGTGATCAAAGTGATGGTCACAGTCTTGATCTGTCGAAGGTGGGGGAAAGCACACGGAACGCAAAGTTCAGTGGGTTAATAAAGCTCAAATTTACGTGGGAACACCCAGGTACCTCTCCTGCTGGGGGAGTTTTACACTGCCTGCTGCAGCACTGTGGATCTGTTGCTACATTTTGTATTTTGTGCAGTCCTCTGGTGGAAGGCCCCAGAAATGAATCTGGGGGTTTTTAATGCCTTTTGGTGGTTTATGACCCCTTCTAAGATAAGAGAGTTGCCTCCCACGTCACTGCAGTTGAGCCAGTTTTGCTCTATCACAAGGGACAAATACCTTCGGACCTACATGTGAATGTTCCAATACCTTCCCCAGGGTGGGGGAGAATTTTAAAACTGATCCAGTTCTGTGAGAGAGGACATTGGCACGACAAGAAGCACTATTCCACCTTGCACGATCTGCTTCTTATTGGCCTTCTCCCTTATCTGGCTCAAAACCCAGCTTGCCGCCACCAGTAGTGGGTGCTCTTATGAGAATATTATGAGGTTTCAACAGCACACACCCCAAAACTGTCCCGCTCCCTCTTGAGGGGTGCAAACCCAGCCCCCACAAAGCACCCTCTGCCTCCACACGGGGCTGACTGTTTTGAGTCATTAACCATTAATGTTCCAGTCTCTCACAGTATCTCATTTGTTTTATGAGTTTTCTGCTGCTGACTTTTATTGTAGCAGTAATTGATAGGAAAACAGATATTTGAACATATGAAAATTACAGATATGTATCATACACTTCATGCAGACTGTAAACTGGTGACAGCAATCTTTAACATTCATTGAAGCTGCTTAAAATCAAACTACGTCTAGAATGGAGCTATATGTAATTTAGGATATTGGCTTTTACTTAAGATATCCTATCAGTTTATAATAAATGCTTTCAGTCATATATCAAATCAATAGGCCTGTGACAGATGCCACCTTTTTTTTAACTCTGTATATTGAATGGTGTGTTGGTTTTGCCTGGGGTAGAGTTAATTTTCTTCACAGTGGCTGATGTGGGGCTGTGTTTTGGATTTGTGCTGAAAAGAGTGCTGATAACTCAGGGATGTTCTCATTATCACCGAGCAGAGTTTGCACAGAGTCAGAGCCTTTTCTGCCTCTCACATGATCCCGACAGTGAGTGTGCTGAGGGTGCACAAGGGGTGGGAGATGTTCAGAGTGATGGGATTTATCTTCCCAAATCACCATTTCATGTGATGGGGGTCTGCTCTCCTGGGGATGGCTGAACACCTGCCTGCTCATGGGAAGTGATGAATGAATTGCTTGTTTTACTTTGCTTTTTAGCAAGGCTTTTGGTTTCCCTGTTAAAATGTCTTTATCTCAACCCACAAGTGTTCTCGCTTTTACCCTCCCGCAGTTCTCTTCCCCAGCCCACTGGTGGGGAGTGAATGAGCATCTGTGTGGGACTTGGTTGCTGGCTGGGGTTAAACTGTGACAGATGGCTAAGGTAGAAGCCGTAGGATACTTTTTTCAAACACAGAAAAAAAAAGATTTTACCGTTTTTTTCTTTATTCATGACCACCAGATATTTCACTAGTAAGAAGGTACAATTATCCTTTCGATTATCTACTCCTCCTTCAGTTTGTTGCAAATTTACTACCTGGGCTATCCATTTATTCATTCACTGGTTGTTTTCATTCTTTTTGTAAGGTCGTGTTCCATGTGAAATTGCTGAAGTCACTCAGCCAAGTCCAATGTAGCTCTTGGAGGATCAGTGTTGTAATGCACCTAGCCTGACAGCATTAATCCCTTACTGTGTAACACCAAGAGTTTGACTTCACAAATTCAAACTTTCCAAAAACAACACAACGTTCCAATCCTGTAAATCAGTAACAGTGCACTGAGGAACTTTGTCTTTAATGATTGTGACAAGAAAGTGAAAGCCATCGGATGTTACAAAATGCTTCATCTAATTCCAGTCTAAGAGTTTGGAAATCAAATTAGTTACCCTCTGCTTGCTTTCCTGAGACCTCGAGTCCTGTATATACCAGGATGTGGGGCAAGAGCTAAAACACTGATTTATGGCAGGAGCTGGCAGAGCTGTGGAGAAGGAATAGAAGAGCTGTGTCTATGTGCATCCTGATGAAGTGATAAGTAAGGAGTGTAATATTCCTGATAAATTGAGCTGTACAGCCACTAGAAAAATAGGGTTAAGTGAACATTTCTTTCAGCTCTGCGCAGCTGTTCCTGCAGATCGGGTTCCTGCTCCTTAATATTCACTGCTAGCAAAAACTCATGCAGAGAAGTTTTTGTTCAACATGAATATTTAGGAAATTACTGTTCAGTGTATGAATATCTAGTTTTGCATGCAAAAAACCCCAGCATTCATGAACAATTTTATGGGTCTTTTATTCATCATTTACTGTTCTTCTCATTCATAAGTTTCATTCTTTTAGGAAAAAAAAAACAATGAAACTGTAATACTTTGGCAGTCACAAGGCAAAAAATGCAATAGGTTAATCTTTGCCTAATCTTTTCAAAACATTGTTTATAACAAACTTATCCACAATCCTAAGATTTTTGCTTTGGAGAACAAATACAAAATTCCATTTCAGTTAATTCAATACATGTACTTTAGTACTGAATGATAAGCACATGAAATATATAAAAATGAGGACTTTTTTTGAGAGCTTTTAAGGCCAAAGTTAAGCATAAAAGTGTTCAGTTAGCCTATTTAATCCTTTAAAAATCCAGAGGATTTAGATTTAGTGTGAAGAAACATCTCAAAGGTCAGATATTGATGGTAGCTACCATTTAATAAAATTACCAGATTTTTTTTTTTTCCCATGAGGTGGGAATTTTAATGAAAAAAATGAAGGGGAAATATTGCAGAGAATTCTTGTACCAATCAATATTAATTGAGTAATGAAAAAAATAATCTTCTTTTTTCACTGTTTAAAACATATAATGCAAAGATAATTTTAGGAATGTCTTTAGCCTGGGATATTAGACGCCAAATACTCATAATTGCATCTTGTTGATTTTCCAGGATCACCTCCTCCAAGCTCAAGAACAGTCCATGCCTATGTGCAAGAAGCCAAACAAAGGTAGCAGAAGGTCTGCAGAGATGAACAAGTAGCTTTTGACAAAACTCAAACATGGAAAGAAAGCATACAATAAGTGGAAGCAGGGACAAGTGATCCAAGAAGAATATAGAGACAGTGTCCAACCATGCAGGAATGGGGCTAGGAAAACCAAAGTCCTTGGTCTGTATGTCACAGAGCGATACTGGGACCACCGCTGTTCAACATCTCCGTTAACAACCTGCATGATGAGACAGAATCATCCTCCAGCAAGTTTACAGAAAACTGGTTGGTGGACCAGAAAGTTGTGTTGCTCTTCACGGCAACCTTGTCAGAGCGGAGAAATGGGCAGACAGGAATCTCATAAATTTCAACAAAAGGAAGTGCAAAGCCCTGTACCTGGGCCCCTCAGGGACACCATCTCTGATCCAGCAGGGATCAACGTCAGCAGTCTCCCAGTTCCATTAGACAAGAATTTTACCAGCAGATTGAGGGAGATGGTCCTTCCCCTCTACTCAACCCTGGTGAGACAAACCTGGAGTGCTGGCCCAGTGCTGTGCTCCTCTGTACAAAAGGCAGGGAGATGCTGGGGTAATTGTTGTAAACAGCTACTCAGTGATTAAGGGCTTGGACACATGAGGAACACAGAAGGCTTAGGGGGGATTTTATCAATGTGCATAAACACCTCATGGAGGAAGTACAGAAAATACACTGGAACACAGAAAAGCTATTTATACATAAGGAAATATTAACTGTGAGGGTGACTGACCAATGGAGCATGTCCCTCAGAGAGGTTATGGAGTCTTTCTCCTTGAGGGTACTGAAAATCCCACTGGAGTGACCTGCTCTGGCTCCTTGAAGGAGGGGGTTGACAAGATGGTCTCCACATTTACCTTGCAGCCTCAGCAATGTTGAGAAAGCAGCAGCTTTTGCTTTCATCACTTCAGCTGCTAAGACTTGTCTAATCTGACAAGTTTAGGATGAGATGATTGGAAGCTTTATTTAACCTTCAACCTAACCCTTACATTAATGCAGATTTAGATTAATTTTGATAAAAGTAATTAACTTCCCCACTGGAGCAGAGAAGATCCAGCATCAGTCTCAGTGACAAAACTGTGCAACTGCACCATGTACTGTGGATGTTCTTGCTGTGCTGGAGAGTGATGCTGGAAGTCCCTGAAGTCCTCCTTTCTGGAATTGCATCTCCCAGCATTCTGGTGGGTTCAACTCTCTCTCCTCTCATTTTTGTTGTGCATTCTCCTGAAACAGTGATACAACAGTACTAATGACACATAAACCAAACACTCCAGCAACAACTGACTATCTGTTTGCTATTGTTTTGCTCATTCAATCATTTTTAATACATTACTTGTAAGAAATTGACTGCATATTTCTGTTTCTCTACTACTTCTTCCAAAAGGTTGCCCTTTCTGAAAGGTAAGGGCAGGGCATTTAATAAGTTCTTGGCTTTGTGAACACTGCCATTGTCAGAATCTTTCTCTTGTATTTCAACCACAGTACTGGGAACAGGAAAGCTGAAAGCTCTAATATAAGTTTCAGACTGTGCAGATGTGTTTACAAGTAGGCAACTTCCCTGATAGTGATGAGCATTGGTAGATTCTGATATAAGGAAAAATATACTAATATTTATCTACACATTTTTTTAACAAGTCCTTCAAAAAGTCTCTGTTTTAGTCCGTATAAAAAGTTTGCAAAAGCAAACTTCATGACCTAGCTTGGCACTCACATCAACTACAAAATGTTCATATTTGATGTGTGAGCTACACGTGAACATATGGACAATGGATATACGCACATCATGCATTTAACACTCAATTGTCATCAGTTTTAGGAAAGAAAACCCACACATGCTTTGAATTTCAAGTTCTCGAAGGTATACTCTCACTGTATGAGTATTTACCCAACAGAGTAACGCTATCACTAGTGTGAATTGCTCAATTCATTGGTCATTCTATTCCCTTTGCTTTGAACCATGACAGTCACTGTGGACTGGCCGGTGAATGCAACCCGGTGGCCACTGTTATCCTTCAGGAAATAGTAACTTTGACATCCTGCTTTGATACACCACTCTAAAAGAAAGAAAATGAAAGTATCCAGAAATCATATAATCTTAAAAAATAACCAGTGAAACAAGGGAAAAAAATAGCATGAATCTATCCTTCAGCTAAATATAGAACCGAGACACAAGAATGAAACACAAGAATGAAACACAAGAAGTTCCATTTTACAACAGTTTCTAGTTTTATAGATGCGCATGATCTATTTTTTTCCCCCTCTGGCTTATGGTTCCACATGGAAGTTGGACTCCATAGAACAAAATATGTTGCCTGTTCTATCACATTTATAAACAATGAAAAATAACATGACAAGGATTATTAAGCAGCATAAAGCAAGTAAAATAATAGAAGCAGAAATAACAAGGTTATCAACATTCCTCCTGAACAGTTATTTCTATGAATTATGCTGGTATAGCTCGGTACATGTCCACTCAGTAATGGGCAGAGACTAAAAAAGTAGCTGTTTGAGCTTTTACTTTTGCTAAATGGTTTCTGGGACACAGCAAGAGTGTCAAAATAATAATAACAATAGAAAATCCCTAAATAATCTCTCTTTAAACTGAAATCCTTTTCCATTTATAACACTGAAATGTTTATTTAATTGAACTTCAATATGTTATAGGCAAATATATTTCAGACTGCTACTTCAAATATTCAATTACTTCCAATAGTAGTTCAAACAAAAATGTTAATCAAAAGAGGATTGTAATGCCTTCCAAAATCAAAGTTGTAGCAAAAGTCTAGAAGAAAAAAAAAACCAATATTTTACCACCATCCCGCTAAAAAGCAAGTGAAAACATAAATTGCATGCAGAAATGTTAAAAGTGATTTCAAGAATTCTGTGTCTCATACTCAGGATTCATCACTCACTTTCCTGCCCCCCTTTGCAGGCAGCTATCACACTGACAGTCCTTCTTTCCAGAGGTGTGCAGTCAGACTGTCCAGAAAGTACTTCTAGTTCAGCTTGGATAAAGATTAGGTGTAGTGAGTGGTCAGAGCCAGCACTGCAGCATTGTCAGGGAAGGTTTACTACCAGTACAAAACCAAGCATATCACGCACACTTGTCTGCACTCTTGCATTAACATGTAGTTGGAGACAAGTCTGTGAGTACAAAGACCATCAGAGCGTGTCTGTACCAGCCTTATGTCAGGGTAAAGGAGGAGGTTGGTATGTGGGCTTGGTAGGGAAAGGTCACTTTGGCAGGGACCAAAAGGACTGAATAGGCACTCAAAGCCATCAGGAAATCACAGCAGACAGGGCAGGAGCCCAGGATGTCACAGATGGGTTTGTTTCAAGGGTCAGCACGTTTGCTGCAGTTCCCTCCACTGTGTGTTGGTAGTGAGCACCTGAGAAGACTGGAAGGAATCCCACAGTAACCAATTTCTGCCTCAGCTTGCTCAGGTTCAGGGATGTGAATCAAGTATCCTCAGCTCAACATACCTAGCATGCTAATTTCTGATGATCTCTTGTGAAAGAGGCTTGTTCCAGCTCATGCCATGAGTGCCACTACTACGTCACTCTGCCATTGGCAGATGGATCCCTGATTCCTTACAGTGACATCAGCTGTTCACCTTCACCAACCAGGCTCCATTTCCAGAACCTTGGGGAGACTAACCAGCGCTCTCTGGAAACGTATAACACTTCACTCAGTTTTTGCTGGTCATGTAAGCCTTTGTGTTACCTTCCCTGTTCATAGGACCATCAACTGTCATTATTATTTCATATCTGTTATTTACATCTTGGCACTGCTGCTGTGGTTTGTATAAATATTATCCAACCTCCTCTAAGTGTATTCTTAGTTCCCAGGTTTCTGGAAAGTACTTTTATTGCCACTCTCTTACTCATATCCTTTCCGGCTAAAGTAGGGGCTGTGCACACAAAGATGATGCAAACAGCCTCAAAAGTACTCCAGTTTGCTGGGAGTACACTCACATCTTTGTCCAGCCCCTTCTCTCATCAGATCAAGCAATCAAATCCTTGCCTCCTAGTGGATGCAGACCAAGACATTTACAGAAGACTCAGTCCTGAGATTCAGATTGCCACAGCTGAGAATCCATGCCCAGTTTCAGCCCTGGACTGTATGGTGATGGAGAGTCTGGCAGCACTAGGTGAACTTTTAAGTGAAATAAAGTAAGTTTATTTTAATAATACAAAGGATGGGAAAAAGTAAAAAGCAATTGCTTTATTTTGAGGCAGACAAGGAAAAAACCCTAAGTATAGCATTCCTTCTTTAGCTCTCACTCTAGCTTGGTTTCATTTTGTTTTCTCTGTTCTCCCCTGCCAGTGGAATAACAAGTCAGCTATCTCTAAAGTCAATTCAAACATCTCCCAGGAAATAAGCAGCAGTCTGTTAGATAAATTTCAGTCTTTTCTTGCTGAGGAGCATACTGCTCTAAGATGAAGTCTCTCATTATATCCTTTTTTCTTGGTCGACTTCTGCTGAATGGAAGTTCAGCCCTGGGTGTTCCTATAATCTCCAACACTGAAAGTGATTTGATAGGGCATTATCTCTTCTCTCCTGCACTGCTCTGCTGCAGTCACAGTTTCAGTCCCTTGCCATTGTCAAAAAACTCATTCCTATGTGTAAAGAGCCAGGTAGGTTTAACTGTTAATTGACTGCAGAGTGCACTGGAATTTCTCCCTGACAAAAAGGTAAGTAGGAAACATTCCCCACATCTCTGAGTATTAACTAAGGTATATAAATTTTTAATAGTGGTAACTTAGAACACTCACTTGATATAGGCCTTGATATCATTAACACAAAAAAGCCCTTGAAGGTCACTGTGCTTGGAGAGATGACTTCTAAATAAAGATGTAGTAAGACTGTCTTTTAGGATCTCTAAAACAGAAATAATAGGGTTTGGGAATACTTTTTACAACATTTGTGTGAAAGCTCAGGTGAGAAAGGTGTCTATGATATTCTGAAGTGCTTTTGTCTGTATCCCTGATCATTCCGAGCATAAACCAGTTCATGCTATTTCTTTACATTATTACTCCTAAAAGATTGGTACCATTTTACATAGTCACGGGGGCAAAAGCGATGTATGGTATAAAAGATAGAAAATATCATAATGATATATTCACTTCACTGGTCACTAAAACCAGACTCTGTATTTAATACAAAGACAGCTCCCACCTAAAGTAGTCATAATGAGCTCATTTGTTTGCCCCACTGAAAAATCTAATCTGCATATCTACTGATTTTTCATGTCTTTATCTTGTTGAAAAAGAATGTATACGTGGGGTTGTGTTAATGGAAAAAACGATTGGAAATTGGCATCTGTATTTCAGTGAGAGGCTCTACATGGAAGGGTCAGACCAGAGTTAAGTTGGATGGATCCAGTGCACAGTTTCAAATGCTTGTTGGCATTTTTTGTTTGTTTTGGATATGTATGAAGTTGATGCAAATACGTTTCAGAGTTAAGAAAGAGTAAGACATTCCATGTCAGCTGAAAGTTCGTTAAAATCTGTGATTGCACAGATTGTTCATAAGACATAAAGAAGATGACAAAGTAAATTTACACTTATTTTTCTCAATTATGGCATTTTTGGCACACTAACTATTGTCAGAATCTGTGAGACAGGCAATGATTTGGCAGAATAAAATGAGCTGAGAGCAGCAAAGTTGCTTTCCTTTTCAGTTGTCAGAATATTCAATCCCTTCAATAGATCATGTTACATACACAGTTTATGGACCAATAATTACCAGGACAAGGAGAATGCCTTGTCCCCTTGATACTGTCTCTTTCAATTAAAACTCCTTTTTCTACTCTATCAAAAAGTATTCAGGACATACTTGTTTCCAAGAAGGAAAACCACAAAATTCTGAGTATGAGACACAGTATAGCAACAGGTATTAGAATCCTGTTGGATATAAATCACTCGTTAATTAGAAAGACTTTACAAATTCTCATACAAAAAACAAAAAAGTGTTTGCGTTGTCTTATTCAAAGTGAGAAGAGCAAATAAAATACCTGTGTACTAAATACTAAATAGGTACTTAACACATTTAGGTGTCAATCTAAGGTGTCCTGCTGTGTCAGGACCCCAGATTAGCTGCGCTGGGTGCTGCATGTTGACAGCAGAGAATGACTTTGCAGCATAAAAGGAGAGGAGGTCCTTCAGGTGTTACTGAGGCAATGGGAGCAGCATGACCAAGACATGAACTAATCCTCATGGACGGGTCTTTCGTATCCCAAACAATTAGTACACTGTCTATAATGGCATGACATATGGCATGACTGGGTTAGTGGACCGATTCTCTTATCTTTTTTATTTTTTAAATCTACGTCACTAGGAACAATAACATCCTTGCTCTTTTGAGTAATTGATTTAGTAGAGGTCAGAAATCCATATTGCTTAGCAAGTAAATATTGTCAAGTAAATAATGGTGGTGAGGAATGTAAGCAATGACATTTGCTATTTGACCTTAATATGCCCACAGGGTCAATGAAAAATTGCTGAAGGAATCATCATTTCTGATTAACCAACTAGAAAAACCTACCACAAACCAAACAAAAAGAATGAATGCAATAAAAATGAAAGAGGATAGTTAAAATCTTTTATAATTTATTCTTAAATTGATCTTTTGTTTTCATTCAATGGTTGTAAATAAGAAGAAATAGATTCAGAGTGTGATATTTGGTCAGCATTTTTATTCGCTCAAAGTAATTTTGATTTTGGAGTACAAATTGATTTTATTTCATCTTGTTATTGTACCTTCATTTAAACTAAAAAATATTTCAGTTGCCAAATCCAAATTAGAATAATCTGATGTCTTAAATTACAATGTAACATGTAACTAAAGGTATGTATCACCATCTTCATAAGGTGTTAAAAACAGGTGGGGCACTGTTCTTTATCTCTTCCATGACACATCCCTGAGAACTCCCTCCAGAGGGATATTTTTCTGTTAATGGGCTATCAAGCCTCACTGCATGACACATAAAATTACATCATCCCATTGTGAGATGCTCCGCCCAGGGGGAGGCACCAAGCTTTCCTACCTGGATATAATCTGAGGTTTGGAACACCACACTCAGCCCTTACCTACTGGATTCCCAGAGGACAAGAGCTACAAACCCACCACTGGACCTTCAGAGGAAGCCCAGGCCCTTCTACAGGATCATCGCTTCAACAGAACCACAGCTATCACTTCAGGAGGACTGCAGCCAACATTTAATCGGACTGCTACCACCACTCTGACCGACAGGGTGTCAGGTTGTGTCCTGACTCTGTCAGTGTTTCTGTACCATTGCCTTTATTTTAATTTTCCTATTAAATTGTAGTTCTGACTTGGAGTCTCTCATTGGCTTGCTTTCAAACTAGTGCATCTGATTAGATGACTAAGCAAAAATAAAAAACCTATGTTCCATAATTATAAAAGTAAAATTTAGGAATATGAGAAAAAATATTTCAATATCCTACCTATCAAATGTGTGAAATATGTGTAGTCAATGTTTTACTGTGGATTTGTACAGATGCACATTTGCATAAACTGCACAGATGTGCATCTAATATTTACAAGAACACTTTCATTAAAAGAACACTGAAGTTGGAGTATTAGAGGAATTCAAGAAAGCACATATAGCCATAGACTGTCATTTTATTAACACTGTAGACATATTTCCCTGCATTTATTCACATGATAAAGTGTGGCCTGATGTGTGCACACAGCTTGGACATCTTCACAAATGAAGGTGGGAGAACAGTGAGGTTTGGCTACCCGAGGAGAGTCATGTACTGAGGCTCTAATGATCTTTACGTGGAGGTTGGCCAGGTGCCTTTACCTGCAGGTTGAAACCATCTGCAAATATATAATACAAGCTAGGGCCGTTTTGTACAGTTTTAGGTGCATCAACTTCCTACGTGCTGGAATACCAGACCTTGTAGCTGCCCATTTCCCCAAGGGTACCACACCCCAATTTCCATACCATACTTTGTCTTTCTACTTTATTTAAACCGTACATCAGGAAAAAGAATGCATAGGCGTAAGAAGTGTGTCTTTCCAACTTTGAGGGGCAACTAGCACAGGGTTTTATCAAGAAATTTTTCACAGCCTATGGGCAAACAGGGAGACAGGTCAGACAGACTGACTGGGATGCTCTTGGCCCCTGCAGCCTGCTCAGGAGAACAGACTTCAGCTGTATTTCTAAAGCCTCCTGCTGTGATGGGATTTGCAACACTGAACTTCATGTAGACAACAATGAAGGCGCAGAGGGCCCAAACAAAGCTAATTAAGTCACAAAAGATGAAAAAGAGAATAAGAAAATCCAGCTCTGCAGAGTCATGTCTGGACCAAGTCATGACCCAAGAAATCCAGTCTACAAAGGACAATGGAAAGTCCTTGGCACCTGGGAGATATTTTAGCCAAAAATTTTGAGTGAGAGGTCTTTATTCCTGTTCCATACAAAATGTAAACCATGTTGTAGGACTCCCTAGCCAGGGAAGATTTTTGCTGAGAGTCCCACTCATATCTGCGACTACGAAAGATGACTGATTCAGGCCAGAACATGTAAATTACATCTTTACTTGAATCAACCTAGTGAAACCAATTGCTTCTCTGACTTGGTGAGGGGGAAGCATGGAGGGAATAAATTTAATATAAACCATAAATATAAGAAAAAAAATTTGTAAAATATAAAAGCAATAGTTATTTATCTGTAAAATCTATTACTCACATAAATCAGGGTTACCTTGTAGTAAAACAGGTTGTTTATGAGATGATTGGGATTTTTCATTAAACATTTTTCTTTCTTTTTTTCTTTCTTCTTAATTTAAAAATTGCGCATTCTGAAGCATTTTGTAGAGAAAGATGGTATCTCTCCATTTTCTATATTTGAGGATATATTTCAAATCAGAAAGGAATTTGAAGCCCTCTGAAAGCACATTAAAAGGGACCAATGTCAATTATCACTTCCAATATAGACGGCCATTAATCCTGAATACAAAACTAGGACCCAGGTTAGAAATAATAGTAATTGGTTGAACATGTAATGACTTTGACTGGATTGGCTTTTTTTTTTCTTCCACCAAAACTCTTCCCTTTTTCACTGCTGATATAATCTTTAACCTTTAGTTCTGTTATCGATAAAATCATTTGGATCTTAGTCCACACAACCCCCTCTGCAAAAAAATCCTAGACTTTTATTAAGAGTGTGTCATTGGTTGAAAAAGCATTTAGAAGCATGGCAGAAGAAAGAGAAAGTTACCCAAAACAGTAATTGACATGAAGCCAATTTCTATATTTTAGCTTAGCACTTAAAAATAATGGTTCTGGCTTCATAGATCATTTTATGTGGCAGTTTTTATGCCATTTGGGTGTGTTGACACTTGGTGCTAAGAATCAGATACACTGTGTGTGTAAGAGAGCTTTATTCTCCTATCTGCAGGAAAAGTTGCTAGTTTAACAAGAATTTAAAAATTAAAAATGGCTTGCCTTCAAGACCTGAATGCTTGAAACTTGTTTTGCAATCAATATAGAACAAAACTGGTCTGCTGCAAGAAAATACCACCTTGATGATAATTAACATGTTGTGTTATGGTGGTTTTAGCTCACAGAAATCTAGCACTTTACCTAAAAGAAATCAATGTACTCTTTCTCTAGTAAGTGCTTCTTCTGAAGTATTAATGCAATTTATCAGTTGGAAACTGCAGAGCAATATTATTAGGGAATTACAGAAATAACATTTTCAAGGGTTTATTACTATATTCTTACTCTGATTTATAATTAAAACACCTACAACTATGTAGAAATAATACTAAAATTCAGGCTTAGACCATGTAAGTGAATATATTTATGAAAAAATTATTTTTCAGAGACAGGGGGAAGCTGTGTAACTTCTGATTTCTGTTTCCAAAGAGTGAAGAAGTGGCTTATATCCATTTGAAAGATGTTTAAAATGTAGGAGCACACATGGTCATATATTCTTATTCCTAGAATATAGAACATTCATGAATAGCAGAATATGTTTTATTTCAAAAATTGAAAATGAGTAGCTGGGAAAAACCTTATTGAAACACATAACCTTTTAAAAAGCCCTATAATCAACCTACACTTAGGATCACAAGACATCTAAAATATGATTTGCAAATATACTTCACAGCTTCAAAACATTTCTAATATCTTACCAGAAAGCTTGTTTTTCTGTAAAGTAGTTTTGGGTCTGTCAAAAGAAGATACATGGATTACATACCTCTAAATATATATATGTTTAGCAATAACAACTAATTGAAGTGAAAATGCTCTGATCATCTTTAGTTGTGCTTTTCCTGAGTTTGAATATCTGAGTAGCACTGTTTAAACACTGTTAAATTATATTAACACCAACTTAATATGCAGGTGGTGACCTTGCTAGTAGTAATTTGGTAGCATACACTGATTATATAATAGTACCTGTTCTAAATGTTCCAAGAATTCTGCATCGCACAAGCAGAAAATGGAAATATATATTAACATGGCTTGTGGGTAGCTAAGCAGTCTTCAAAATATGATTTTTTTTTTTAATGTGGTCTTTATTTTTTACTATTCTTGAAAGTTTCTAATTACTATTTTTTTCTTTTTTTTTTAAATATCTTTTCTGAAGAGTATGAATGCTGGCAATAACTTGTGTCTGTCTTCATCCTTATCAAAGCCAGTGACTCACCATGGTAAGCCCCTGTCTCAAAACAATCATGCCATATTGATCCTGCAGATATTGCGTTACAGAGTGGATTGATATTATGATTTTGTATTTGAAAGATTGCTTACAGCCTAAATGTAAATTGTAAGTTAGGGGTGGTGGGTTTCTATTTTAAAGAAAATGGATGCTGTATAATGTTTGAAAAAGGAAAAGAAAACCAAAATTGTTCAACTACAACCCTATTCAGCCACTGACAAAATTTGTAGGTTGCCTGAAGCTCTATATATTACTGTGTGACTTCTTGAAAGGGAACATTTTAATAATTTGGTAAGAAAAGTTTCTTTTATTAATTCAGAGCTAGTTAGGATTCCACTGCAAAAACAATTTCTTGGTATTTATCACCATCAGATTTCTAGGACCCGATGAAAGTTTTTGTAATGCCTGTTGAACTGTTGCTTTGGAAAGAGGGAAAATGGCTTCAAACTGAAAGTAGGTAGGTTTAGATTAGATTTAAAGAAGAAATTCTTTACTGTGAGAGTGGTGAGGCATTGGAACAGGTTTTCCAGAAAAGCTGTGAATACCCCATCCCTGGAAGTGTTCAAAGCCAGCTTGGATGGGGCTCTAAGCAACCTCGTTTAGTGGAAGGTGTCCCTGCCCGTAAATATGATCTTTAAGGTCGCTTTCAACACAAAATGTTCTGTGATTGTATGAAAAAATAGGAAAGGGCCAGGAAGAAGCAGTAAGACAAAAACAACTGTAGAACAAGTGTCTTGCTTTGAAGTGAGAAGCTCAAGTTTCTATTTTCTGCACCAAAGCTGTGGGGTCACTTTAAACAATTGTTACATAAAATACAAAATCCCAAGCCCAAACAAAACCATGGTTCTTAAAGGAACATTTGATTTTCTCTGTGTATCTAGCTAATAGAGTCTAAGCTCTCTGTTCTGTAGTGCTCTCAGTTCTGCAAGACTCAAACACCTCACAAAAATTAATAAAATTTCCATGTGGAAACCTGCCCTTTTAATGGATATTGCAAAATTGGAGGTCAGTTTTGGAAAAAAAAATACAAGAAAAGCTAAATGAAGGGATCAGTCATCAAGAACAGGTTTTGAGAAGAAGAACAGCAATCATAGCAGTTATGGTTAAAGTTATATCTAATTATGTTTGCTTTTAACAGAAATATTCAAACCTTTTATGAGTTTAGTTGCTTTTTGACAGCTTTTGAAGTTTGATTTTCAAATAGGAAAGAAATCTTTCAAAAAGATCCCTAAAGTGTTCCATTTGTTGTCTTTAGAATGATTTTTTTTTTCTGAGCTAATAAAGGGTTTGTTTTAATTTCACAATGTGTAGAAGAAAATGGAAGTTGAAAAATATTCTCATGCTTCTGAAGTGAATTTTTCAGGACTAAAAAGCCATAATTTTTAATTTTTTTACAAATAGTTTTAAATTGTTTTTAAAGCATTATACTCCGAAATAATAGGAATGTGGTAATAATACATGTGCTTACAGAACTGTAAATACTAGGCCTAACCAGGTAGCTAGATTGATTTTTTTTTAAACTTGGTTACTTGCTAACTAAAGTTACAAACTAAGCAAAGTATGCAGCTGAATTATGTCAGAGTCCTTTAGCTGTGAATTCACCATGGTGACGCATTTAGTCTGTTGTTTCCTGTACTTTTAGCAGCTGGAGGAGAGATGAAAAGTTGATTAATCAAGGTATGCTTCTTTTCCTTTCATGTTATCATTTTGATTAATTAGTAATTACCCAACTCTTTCCTACCTTTATTAGCTTCTTGTGTACTGTCAGGTTTGGAAAACTTTTGCACTACGTGACTTATCTCCTCAGAACACACTCCGATGCTTTCTTAAACACTTTATCTCATGGCAGTATATGCTGCAAAATGCCAGAGAACTGTTTATGAGAACAGACAATTGGATTTAAAGTATATCAAATTTATACATATATATATGCATTAAATGTATAGCTGTTTTTGTGTAATTAATATTCAAACCCATCAACTGTAGTTGATGAGCTGCAACATGCAATGAATTGCTAAATAAAGATTTTGAAGAAATGAAAGAAAAAGCAATATGTATCAAAAGGCTAATTAAAAAGTTACAGCCACCCTAAATGAAAATTTTCTAAATACTTGGGAGGTCTAGCTTACTCTAAAGAAAATGTTAGAAATATTTTAATAGCTATTTAATTTCTATCAAACATTATGTTGTTGATTCCAGGAAAATTCAATAATTATTTATATAGTAAATGGAATTGCAAATTTCAGTGTCTTTTTTCTAAGAAAGAATTATTGAAGTCAATCAGTTTGGTAAAATAATGAAATTAGTTTAGCTCCACTGTATCTCATTTTCAAGAAAACACTTCTGTGTATTTGTTTTTTTCCCTGACTAAAAATTCACTACAGCACAAATTCAGAACACGAAGTCATTTTATGTATCTGGTTTTTAAAGGATAAAATATCAACAGCATAATTTAAACTTGACTTCTGCATTGATGGTAGGTTACTGATAGCCTTCAGCAGATTTTGTGCAAGGTAATTTTGGTAATCTGAATTAAGAAACAAATTTTAACTATCAGTTGAACCATTTAAAATTAAGGGGTTGTGTGCTAAATGTTTAAATGAAAATTCATGAACATTTTGAAGTCAGTAAACTGCAGGAAAAAATAATAGTATGCAAGGTCAAACCCAATAAAACAAGACACTTCTTGGTAGCTTTTAAGTCCATTGTGTCATTGTCAATCTTTAAACAGGTTATAAACCTCTCAGAATGACTTAGAGGAAATCCTATGACATTCTAAGTATTTAGCATAAATCTTTTGTAAATATACCCACTTTGTTAAAGACAACGTGTATGACCTGTGGATGTCTGTGGATGTCAGTTGTTCAAGTAAATCAAAAGAAAGGTAGTTTCAGAGTGGAGTCAGTTCAGTGACAAACACTGCAGCCAGCTTTAGAAACACCACACACTGACACATAAGCAACAGCTTTTTATTTCCTTTCATTTTAATAAAAAAACCCAACACAAACGTTCCCCAATTTTGAATACAAACTAAGAGAGATTATAGATGTTAATTGTGTCTTGAATCAAGTGTTTTGCTCAGTCATTTTTCAGTAGAATAAAGGAGACAGTAGTAATACCTAGGATTTATAGAGACTTATGATTTATACATATTAGAGGACTTTATAAAGAGGCAAATCTATATTTTCTTCTTCTTTTAAGATAGGAAAATGGAAACAGAATGAAGAGTGACCTGCTTAAATTCATCTAGAAAACCATGACAAAATTTAAAAGGGAACTCTTACCCTTGATTCTTTGTTGAGGCTCAATCTGTTATAACACAAGGAACCAGAGGGAGCTGAAATAGTGCAGTGCTTGAAGTCTTGATAAAGAAAGGTCAAAGGCAACAGCAGCCTGTGAATGCTGCTCTGCTCCCAATTCAAGCTTACCCAGTGGGGGGAAGGCTGGGTCACGGTGGACATGACTTGAGAAAATCTAGGGGGAAGCTTGAACAAATCATTTCTGATCTATGAATGAAAACGTAGAAGCTCAGTGTCTTTTTTCTGCTCGGCTGCTCCCTATTCAGTTGCAAATAAAGGCACTTCTTTTACCCTGTGAGTTAATGAAGGAAATGGGTAAGATCATTCTCTAGACAGCAGCTCTGCAGATTTGGTGGCAACAAATGGTCGCACCATTTAACCTGCTTAGACAGAGGTCCAAGAGTAGCTGTGTTATCTGTAATGAGCTCATTAATGTCTGCAGTCAAAGACACACATTTTAAAAGCTCTCCAAATAGATACAATACTTAGTTAATCAATATAATGAACATCATAATATTAAGGAAAGTGTGTCTAAATTGTGCTTATTCAAATCCATTCAAAATGTCTCTAAACTTATGCACCAATCATCTTTGCTTTCATTTAAGTCTTATCCTCACATATATCAAAGGTATTTCTCTTTAAAATTGTTGGTTTAACTCCACCTTTTTTTTTTTTTCATATTTTTTGTTTTTTGTCTGAAGAGCATTCATCCAATATTAGAACTGATTTCATAAATCATAATAATGAAAAGCAATGCTTTTCTGGCCTGACTTTTGACAAGATTCCTACTGATTAATTAAAAAAAAAAAAAAAGTATTGCACTGAACCATCTCAAGTTTTAACTTTAAAGGCATTCTTCTATGTTTTATTCTGCAAGTTTGTTTCTCACATATTTTTAAATGAATGCAATTACATAAAAACCTACTACTGAAAATCAAGTAAGCCTTCAATTAGGACACGAAAAAGGTGCTTGGCTAGTTAATACTTCAGAAGTTGAAATTTAATTAATACAACATAGTTCAAAATGTTCAAACATGCATGAATTTTCCAAAACAGCAGCTGATGAAAAAAATACTGGGAAAATAAAATAAAAAAGAAATTGAGAAAAAGGATGGCTCAGGGGATAAAATACTCACTTTCATCTCTTCTTTGATTCTGTATTCAATCATCCATAGAGGACACAGTCTGGATCACAAACCCACACCTAATTTATCAGCATGGGCATGATCCTCACCTCTTCTCCAATACTTCTTGACTAATCTATCATGGACTTTTAATAGCCTCTAGCAGAAGAAAGTCTTCTGGCAGGTCAGATTCATGGTCTCTATACAATAAGATCCATGGTTTACAGCCAGAAATACGTTCATCTTTGCACCTCTCTGACACACATGGCTTTGAACAATTTTCACGTGAGCACATTCTCAACACCAGTTCCCTTATAATCTGTTTTCTGAAGAGATCTTAATAATATTCTTCACCTTATTCATCTCTTCATCAGGGAAAGGTTCTGAAGTCTGACTCATACTGTCCTAAAAATCGTCAGTGTTCACCATGATACTTCAAATATCTGCTTTCTCTTTCCACATAATTAAAACACGTAATTATTAGAAACTTCACCTGATAGTGTATTCATTTTCTCGTATGTCTTCCACATGAATGTCATCAAATCTCCTCTTCATACTACTAACAGATGAACAGAGTTCAAGACATCATATCTGAAGAGAAATAAAAGTATTCCTTTTTGTTCCAAGATTTTAAGCAGTTTTCTTCAGGTGCCTTATTTACTAGCAGATACAAACCAGTCAGGGCCTATAATCCATGCTATCTTCTGCAACGAGTGCAGGTGAGCTCTGGCCCTGCAAATATGGTTTATTCTGGGGGCAGGAATTGGGCATTGCTGGATCCCAGGGGCTGTTCTTGCCCTGAGAGGGGCTGAGATGGGGTCCCCTTGCCCAGCCTGTCCTAGCTCCAGCCCTGAGAATGCTACTGGGGAAGGGACCGGCAGACCCTGGCAGTGCCAGATGGACAAATGCCCTCTGGGGGTGCTGAGGAGCTGTGGGGCAGCTTTCATCTCTTCCCTGGAAGCAGGGAAAAGGGGGCAGGTGGGAAGGGGACAATGTATTAAAAGAAAGCCCCAGAACTAAGGAGGAAAAATATCTTACCATCAACACCCCACTCCTCTCAGAAAAGACCTCAGGATGCTCATAACTCACCCTAAACATCCTCACTCTTCAAGAAGACTTAAATTGTCAATGTTGGAACACACTAGAATGTGTGAAACCGAACACACTGGAACTTGAAAGGGTGGGCATAACTCCAGAGGAAAGGGGCAGATATCAGAAACACTCAGATAACAATTTTGATATTCTGTTAATAAGGCCTTTCTCTTTTACTTGCATGATTTGGACTATTAGAGCACCACAGCATTGGCTGTGGTACTATACTCTTGGCTCTAGGAAGATGCGCAATTTGTTTTCACCCATAATGAAGTTCTGGTTTTAACAGAGGAAACACGTAGATCCTGCAGAAACACTGAAATGCAGAACTAGCCACAAAGACCAGGCCTTTTGTCTGCATCACTCATTTTTTCATACCAGAAGTTTATCCTAGTAAAACAAGCTGTGATTAGAGGATGGGAAGTCAGGAAGCAGACAACGCATGTGATTTGTTTCTCTCTCAGCATTGCTTGTTCACAAGGTTAGGAATCCTCTTCCGAAATAGAGAGAAATGGTGCCACGGCAGTACCTGTACGACACAGTGACTGCATCAGCTTGACTCCATTGACATTAGCTCTTCACATTAGCTAATGTCAGTGGACTAATTAGCACTGTAGTGCTGTACTTTTGAAGTCAATGTCCTAGTCATCCTTACATTACAGCTGTAGCATGACGGAGTCACTAGGTGGGGAAGGGACTTTGGGAGGTCTGTAGTCACACCTCCTGCCCAAATCAGCAGGGCCAGCTCTGGGGTCAGACCAGACTTCTTAGGGCTTTCTCCAAGCAGGTCTTGAAAACCTCTAGGGATGAGGTTTAAAACAGTTAACTCCCATGCTTGGCTGTCCTTGAGAGAAAAAAAAAAACTTATTCCACCTAGCCTTAAGCGCCTTGTTTCAATTGATATCTGGTTTTTTTTTTGTCCCAGCCCCTTCCCTGCAGCCATCTCTTCTCCAGGATGAAGAAGTCCAGCTTCCTCAGCCTCTCCTCACATGGCAAGTACTCAAGAATTGATTGGTTTGACATGTATCCTCTTACCTTTCTCCAGCTTCTAGATGCCTTTGTTGTACTCGGTGGTCCAAACTGGACACAGCAGCTCAATGTGATCTAATGAGTGATGAATAGAGGGGATAGAGCAAATAATAGTATGGTTTATGGATAAAATGTTATTTCTTAATGGATTACTTGAATTGTTCAATATTATCAAGTGTGTACTTGAAAAGGCTCCTGGTATTGTTAATGCAGTCCAGGAAATATTTAAGATTTCATAAGAAAATGATGTGAGCAAAGGTCCCATTAAACGCCATCATTCAGTGTATTTGTTTGGACAGTCAACAGATAAATTGCGCAGAATGGTGAAAGATAGACGATAATTAGTTTGTATTAAGAAATTCAAAATGAAAATGAATATAGTAAGAAGCAGGTCTTTCCTTCTGAGAGTGATGTGGGAAATCACTCTCAGAAGTAAAAACATACTATTCTGTTTATTGTGGTAATAACTCCATTTAAAATTGGACTAAGTATGAGATATACTTAATTACTTGTAAATATCTCCTTTCCAAGAAAAAATCTTGACATATATTTCTGAAGACTTCATTCTTCTGCTTAGTCTAAACCCTAGGTTCAACATGAGGAACAGCACTAAAAAATTCTCATCCCATGGCATGTTTCTGAAAAGACAGAAGAGATGTAGCTTTTTGACCATTCAGTGCCTGGCAAGTGCAATGGCACTTTCTGCCAGGGTGCTAATTACTCTCCCCTGAGGCCACGGTTTTATTGATCTGGACTCTTGGCTTCTGGCAATTGGATCGAGGTCACAAAATTCATTTCATGTAGTTCTTGAACTCTGAATTAAAGGTGTATGTGTACAAGTGTTATTTGTAACTCATTACTCTGCTAAAACTGCAGTAAGGCAGTGCAGTGTTAAGACGATTTAAAGCCACTGTCTGTGTGCTAACTGTTCTCTTAACCCATGGGTATTAACCCTTGGAAACTGGAGGAATGCCCTGTCACTGCCTCATTATGGAAGCAGCACCTTAAAGAGGTGTTATTTCTGAGAATGACATCTTGGTGTCAGCAAATACTAGAGTTACATGCTGTGTGATTTCAAAAAGTACAGTCTTCAAAGAAAGGTCTCTCAGGAAATCGATGGAAGGCCATAAATAAAAATTTTGATGTTATTTGGGTAGGCAAGTCACCACAGTGACCACAACTTTCCTACTGTAATTTTCTCCTGATCTAGTTTTCTGAGTAACTGCTGGCTATAGTTAAATTTATTGTCCTACATTTGTATATCAAGATCTATTTTGTATTATTTATCGCTTAATATATCCTGTTTCACTGTTTATTTTCCATTCTTGCTTTGGACCCCATTTAATGGAATCTTGTTTTAGTTTTGGTTTGTTTGGTGGGGGTTTTTTTGTTTCTCTGTGCCTTCTTGTGCTTCATTGTTTTCTCTTTGTTATCCTGTTTTTCCATTTCTCCTCATCCAGTGCTTTTGTCCAAGCACAATCTGTTCATTTCCATCTCTGCAGGAACATGGATAAGAGGCTATGCTCGTACCTGTGATAGGCTGGGCAAACCCTGTTTCCATATTTATACGGACAGTTAATCTTCTTTCCCCCATTCTTTCCAGCTGCAGTAATGGCTTACACTGCAGCTGCTTTGCTGAGAGAAGCCTGACAGATGGGATGGGCTGGAGAAGGTCTGACACTGGCAGGACTTTCTGGAACACTCGTGGAAACTCTGAGGAAACCAGAACTCACAAAATTAAGGTAAAATTCAGGTGTGACTAGAATGTCATGGGTCTAGACAGCCCTTGGTTGCTTTTCATTTTCATTGCCAAATAAATGAAGCATGTTTTAAATGCATGGAATCATCTTTCGTGAGATCTTTGAAGTAATGCATGTATTTCTTTATTATAATTTCTGAGATCTTCCAAATTTACAATATGAACAGAGCTGAACAGAATAAAATTTAAATTAAAAAAACCTTATAGTAAATAAAGAGAGTAAAGGAGTTCAAGGGAAAAAAAAACCCCTGCTTTGGAAGCAACTTACAGGAACAATTATTTGAAAAAAAAATAATAATTTAGACCTCCACATAGTTGTACAGGAAAATAGAACTATATAATTAAAACACATGGAATTTGTAGTTAAGAGATTTCTTTTGTTTGGAAATTTTGACCCATAAAATGGGGTTTTAATTCATCTATTTTGAAATGTCCACAATATCATTATAAATTGATCACCTAGATTCTTGGATGATCAATTGTGAGAAATACATTTTGCATGAGGTTCCTCTGTCTTGTCTTACATGTTTTAGGATAAGAATAATGGTACTCTAGAACTGTTTGGGTTTTTTTCTCCCACTGACTGTAAAGGCACCCTAAAAGACTCTCTCAAAAGCAGATATTGCGAGAGTGCTCTTAAAACAAGAATGTGATTAATAAATAAATATTTTACAGTGATGCCCTAAACCAGACATTTCTAAGTGTTTCCCAACTACCGCATTTTGATAGTTGTGTCTGTAAGCGTGGAACTTTAGAAATCCTGACAGTAACTTAAATTCTTAAAATGTTATGGACATATCAGTGAACCTGGACTAATAAAAAATGTCTCCCCAGCTGCCTGTTAAATTGATAGTCCCAGCTTTTACCTGATGGAAACTGAAAGTCTTTAGTTGCTCATCATGAAAACAGCATGGCTTCTCTTGGTGAAAGTTCAGCACACCTAGCTGGCGTTTACAGAATTAGTTTTGTCAGAAAGCTACTGGCAAGTGCTGCCCATAAGATGCTGCTTTCCTTCCCCAGACTGCCCTCACATTGGCCCTACATTCTAGAGCCCATGAGGAGAGATGCCAGAGGGCAAAGCACATTGCTTTGTGCAGAACAAATTATAAAATGCTGCTAAACCACGGTTAGTTAAACCACTTTTTTTTTTAAAAAGGCTGTAAAAATAATATAAATAGCATGAGCTCCAGTGCATTGTACAACACAGCATGTCCTGTACTCCTCAGGATCATTATGTAATGATACTCTGTAATGATGCCATTACAATCTTACTATGCATCATTACAGAATATGAAAATAAAAATTAATTTACATGAAAATTTCCTCTTTTTTTTTTCTCTTCCTTGTGCAAATCTGATTCTGAAATTCCCAACTTTCACTGAGATTTGTCTATTTCTCTATTTTCATCAATGTACAAGTCTTTCTCTTTACTCTTGATGATGCAATGATCAGGAATAGTGTATAACTGCTCTTCGGGAATTAGCCACAAGCATAATACATTTCGTAATGAGTCAAGCAAGGTATGCCAAGCACACGTACTTCTAAAACACATGGTAGCAATTATTATCTTTACAACTTCTCAAGAACAAAAAGAAATGTCATATTTCAGAGTCCTTATAAAGTAGAAAATATCTCTTCGTCATAAAACAAACACAAAACCAACAACCTGCAGTGTATCATTTCTGGCCTTGAAATGTCTGTGATGCACATTAGTACATTGTATCCAAAATATTTTTCACGGTGTTGTTCAAATAATTTGTTGTGTTGATTTAATGTTGTACTTCTGTCAATCTTATACTGCAGCATCACCAGTTATAACATCAGCCATTAACTGTGCAATATCATGGAAAAGACGGCCTGGAAACTGAATTTGGTGATGAAATATCTAATTACTGTTAGTCAACACACCCTACCATATATTTTACTTTCTAAGGCTTTCTAACCCAATCCATGATTGTCTTAAAAGGGTAAATGTTTTTTCTACCTCATTACTACAAACTGGTATTTTTACTCTTATAACTTCACATGATTACTTTCAAGGACTTGTATCTCCTGCATCATGTACTTTGATGCATGTTATATGCAAGTAATAATATTTTAATAAGGGAAATCAAAGTCTCAGTAGGTTTCTTTTACTTATATTTAATCAGATATATCTCTGGGAGTTTTAATAAACAGTGAACATCATAATATAATCAACGACCATTACTCCTAAAAGTAGGACTGAACTCTTTATTCCAATACTTGCTGACTTTATAAATAATGCTGTTGGGGTCTGGAGAATTATCCATATGCATGAGTTAGGTATGTACAAAAATATCAACAGAATCAAGGTCATAACTGATTGAGCCTTTTCCTCAGTTATTTTTGGACCACAAGCACATTTTGCTAAATCTTGAGTTGTTTCTGCTACATTTGCTGATGGCTTCCAAGTCAAATTTTGCTAAACCTACAGAACAGGCTCAGGTTGCCTCGTATATTTAGCTGAGAGAAAGTCTGCAATGGTTCTTAGATTATCCGAAAAGCCTGTCTGTTCTTAACACAGGGATTCCAGTAGCACAATACTTTATTGTGCAATTTGCACTATTATGTTCAAAGTCTCTCCAGGATCACCCAACCTGCTGAGCATAATTTCAGAACCTAGTAGTACCATTAAAAATAAGTGTTCTATTGACTATTCTACCAAATTGCCATTACAAAAAATGGCAAGGGTTGTCTCTCAGGGAAAAATGTTTGATCTCTGTCCCACTGTACAGTGATTCTATACTAAGCTGTCTGATGTTTGAAGACTGTGAAAGAAAACCCGAGCAAAAAACCCCCCCTGACTTTCTACATTTAAGACTTTGAAATGAATGCTCAGGCAGTGAAAAGAAAATATGCTCCTCTACTTTGCTTTATCAAGTCATATTACTTCTCTGCTTAACAACACTAATAAAATAATGCAACCATGATAACTTGGAGAGAGCTCTTGTGTTAAATGTATATCTGAGTCTTTCTCATGGTATGATTTCTTGACCTTCTTCCAGGTCTCTCATATATGGTGTGTCACTAACTATTTACGTCTTTTCCAGACTGTCTGTTCCACAGACTATCAAGTTCGTGAAGTGTTTATTTTTGTTCACTATACGAGCCATTGATATATGGGATTGGTAGCTAGTAATATATAAATGCCTGGAGTTCAAATCCATTTTTGTGTTTGACCTTCATTATGTGAACAAGAAGATATAGTTAAAGTTGATGAACTATACTGAATGAATTATATTTAGACAAGTAACTAGGTCTAGGAAACGCTTCATTTTCCTTGGATTTTATGACTATGGTTCTGTGCTCTTTATGCTTATAATTCTCAGCAGTTTTGAGAACTGAGTGCATGTACAGCCATATTTTTGAATTATGCAGCCCATCTAACTGAGGGTAGAAATACATGAGGGCCCAAGAGGCAAGAGAGATTTTTCTGCAGAGGTAGTGTTCTTCGTAGTACAACAATAGCCCACTGAAGTCTTCATTTCACTTTTCTCTCCTCTCTTTATGTCACAGACACAGGAGTGCAGCTATGCTGGGAGGACTTGATAACATTGACTTACTCTGGTCAATATCTCCAGAAGGAATTGTGCCAAATTTGCAGAAGATACCTGTGGCTCAGATTCCCAATGAGACTTTGGGAAGATCTGTTTTGAGAGATTTCCTGTTAGAAGAATACTGCCCAAAGATCAAGATATTTGCATTTCAGGAAATCTACTGTTTAGAAGAACAAGTTAAAGCAGCACTGCAAATCCTTTCTTAACATAAATGAGGGAAGCCCCTCATTGCTACATGTGGTGTGGCTGCCATTATTGTCCAGTGCCTTAGGTAACATTTAAACTCTAGGTGTTTGAGCTCCAAATTTGGATTTTTAACATTGCCAGCTATGCACAACTGTCTTGAAGTACTGAACTTTGGTAATTCTATTTCAGCATCTAAACACCCTTTTTTTGGGCACGTGTGGTAGAGCCCCAGTGTTGAAATAAGAGTTCCTTGCCCACAGTGTGCCAGGCATTGTGGCTTGAGCAAAGGGGAGGCTCAGAGAGGCCACAAAACAGCCCCTGAGAGCTTCTGGGCACCCAGACCGTGTAAAATGCTTTTTTTTCTGAAACCTGTTTGTGCTTCAATAAATGTGTTAAATTTATGCTCTTGAACTTGTGTTCCTGTGCTAGACTTAAAGCTGGGCTTAAAGGAACAAATGAAATGTAATGGGTTTTTTTAATGTTTTTTAAATCACACTGTTACTATTCTGAGTTGTACCCATAATCTGTGCTCTAGCTTTATCTGGTCATAGGGGACTTGTTTTGTGTGGAGAAAGAAATAGTGTCAGTCAACTAAATATACTTAATTATTATTATTTGCTTTTCTTAACCCGGTACATCTACCCAGAGTGGTATGGAATTGGCACCAGGAGCACTGTATTCACCCATGGTTCTCCATGCAGGAGGAATTAAGTAGTCTCCAGTGATCTAAGCATGAAATCTGCAGTGGAGGACACTGCCATGCAGCCCTCACCACATTATCGCTCTTCTGTTATGGTCAGTCCTCTTCTGCTGCCTCCACTCTCCAAAAGCTCTCTTTCTAGGCCTCTTTTTCTTGACAGCTCAAGAGAAATACAGATGAATTATAGAATACGCTCTTTCAAATCTAGAAAATATCCCTACCTTAACTGATACCTCTCACCTCCAGCCTCATCCACTTAATTTCTCTTTTCCATGGTGCCTAGAAAAGAAATCTTCACAGGTGTTTTAGTAAGAAGTGACTTCCTTTAGGATATTTGTACAAGTGACTCGTCCTTGCTCATTATGACATCACTAACTTTTTTTCAGATGCTGAGATAGGTGTCTCCCTGCCTTGCAAACTGCAGGTGAATACAAATATTTTTAAAATACACTTTGATAAAGAAAAAAAGTAATTACTGATGTAAGGTGTGGTTATATTTCTTGAGGCTTTCAATGTGATGTAATGTCTTAATGCATTATCACAATTTGATCTGAAGAGTCTCTGTGATGCAAACCCACCATCTCTTCAGCTATGCAGTAAAATTACCCATTATACTAACATTTTGTTGTATAACTGAGAAGTTAATTGTGACTTTACAATTCTGGATTGGTAGTTTCCCTTGTAAAGTCTTTTTAGTTTCAGAAGTCATATTAATCATTTTATCCTTGCTTGTGACAAATAAATGCATATTTAATCTTCATGTATAAATAATGTGCTCTTCTAAATGTGCCAAACAAAATGTGATGAATGGTAGGGCCATTTTCAGTCTCTCCTTTAGATTTCCTTGTGATGCCAGTAGACAGAAGGAGAATTGAGTCTCAGTCCCTAGGGATGTGTTACTGTTGTAATGGAATTAATAGAGCTGATAATATGAATTATTCATGATGCAGTATTTGTTGACAAAGCTTCTTAAAAGTCCAGTACAGACCAGCAAAGTTGTGGTTAGGAAGTAGCAGTCATTGTTCCACCTCTTTTTTAATTTTGTTGTTGGTTTTTTTCCCTCCATTAAACTGCTGTTATTAGTCATAAAATAATGAATAATAACTGTCCTTCTATGTCCTCCCCTCTAACAAAGTATACCTTAGGAGGGATTGTGGAGTAAAGCTAAACAAACCAAAAAAGATACATAAGAAAAACACGATATATTTCTAATTGACAGAAGCATTTAACTTTCCCCAGTAAGCCGGAATATACATATGTGTGTTACATACACTAGGACCTCCACATTTAGAGACTATTAACAGTACCTGCACGTTATTTAACCATTCCACCCCTCTCTGCTCCCAGCATTTTAATACAATCTGCTTTTCCACAACTCAGATATGTTTCAACGCCAAAATTAGCTACCTGCGCACTTGGGTTCATCAGGATTGCAATTTCCAGGTCGTTCTGGGTAAATAAACCCTCTTTGTTTCTTAGAAAATTTACACCTCCCATAAAACCAAGAAAACTGACCATGGAGACTGAGGAAAAGGCAAGTCACTGTTTCCTGAGGATTAGATGAACATCCCTATCATGGTTCAGCAGTATTTGTTACTTCATATTTTCTACTAACATGGTATTCTCCTTCTGGAGAACTGTTGAATCCGTCAGTGAAAACACAAAATGAAGCAAGCTTGTGTTTTAAGAAATGATCATACAGGAATTTGGTTATCAAACTGTCAAAAGCATGATGGAGTATATCCCAGAATTACAGTCTACAGTTAAAAGAACCCAACTCTATTGTAATTGCACTGCTGATTTTAATTTGACTTCCCGTGGTAGCCTACTGGTCATCAATCAAGGGTGAAGTTGATTTCCAGACACCATTACAGATGAAATGACACTAAATGAGATAATCTTGTTTTTAAGTTGGTTTAATTTAAAAATCTTTTGAAGACAACAGAGCTTCAGAGGTAATGAAAAAAACTATTAAAATTATACAGCATTTCAGATGAAATGCATTAAATACATTAAATTATTCTGAACAGCATGCATTTAGATAATGTCTGAATGGGAGAACTATGCAATTCTGGACCACTTCATCTGATTAGAAAATTTGCATTATACAGAGTAGAGCTAATGAGAGACGTGAAGGTGGAGTTATATCTCCCTTAAGCCATCTGGCCAACCTACACGTGTTCTTAACATTTACTGTTCTGCTAGTTTATCCAGAAGAAGGTTAAAAAGGCAATTTAGTAGACTCATCAGTAATTTAGAAGATATCTAATGGAACAGGATGCTTGAATTAACTAGATTAAAGAAGTACAAAGAAGTTCAGTGGCTAAAATTCAAACCTATATAAACTAAGACTGGGAAAAGGACATACGTTATTAACCATGAAGATAAGAAACAACTGGAAGAATTTGTATAGACATGATGGTCACTTCTAGTCTTTACAGTAGGGTTGTGTTCTTTTCTACAATAAATGCCTTGGCTCATTAGTCACCAGAAAAGCCTAAATTGTGACAGATTTCTTCTGTATAGGATATATGCAGTTTTATTAAATATATAGAAATTTCAATATCTTGACATATTAGTTGTAAGAAATAATTTATAAATACAATTGGGCAGAAGTGGTGCAGAATATTCTAGCAAAACTGAAAATATATTTACCAACAGTATTACAGATATGCAGCCTTCTACCTCTCCTCCTGTGCTCAAGAGAGTGTTTGAATCCATATCGTCTTCATTACCCTCCTGCTGTACATCTCCATGTAGTCACAGCTGGGATCGAGTTCCTGCAAAGACTGATAATCAAGAATTTGTTCCCTCTGCCCACTCTTGGAGACAAGCTTGGTCTAATTTAGTTATGTTTCTGCTGATAGTCACATGGATTCTTAGCATGATGGAGGTGAGTCATTAATTAAAATGACTTCAGAGTAGGTACAATCACACAAGTACTTTTGCTGGTTTGTATGTTATTTCTGTATCTCACCTGACTCACAGTGGCCAAAACAGCGGCTACAAGATGACATGGGCTAAATTGTTTTCCCTTAGGCGCTGGGGAAGAATTAAAAATTGCTATAAATTGTGTGAAAAACATGGAGAAAAGTATGACTGCATTTTTACTGTTGTATCATTGCAGCAGTGATATCTAATATTTTATGCTGCATATATTTTGAGGCACTATGATATTTGTAGATTTTATCCTTTAAACTATTTTATATCTGCTTAGAAACAGTACATAGCAATTATTTTTTTGGCAAAATAAAGTCCTTGAAGCTTCAGAAGCTTTACATTGTTCTTTCTTAAGAAGGATGTTTCTAGATGGAGGCTTCTGGTATTATTACTTCACTGATGAAAAT
Source organism: Struthidea cinerea (assembly GCA_013397865.1). Lineage (NCBI taxonomy): Eukaryota > Metazoa > Chordata > Aves > Passeriformes > Corcoracidae > Struthidea > Struthidea cinerea. Next base: position 64,985 of record VZTI01005931.1, read on the forward strand.
GGTAACACATAAAGAAACCTTGGCAGAATTAAGGCATGTGTCTTAAAACTGATATTAAGGTCTTAGTACCAAACACGATAAGAAACATGCTCATTGAAGTTCATTGTTAAACCTCTGCTATTTTCAAGTGCATAAAATCTCTTGATCAATATGAAGAAAAAAAAAAGGCATTTTAAAGCCAGATCAGCACTATTATACATAATAATTGCCATTCTGTGGAAGTACCACAGCTGAATTTAATTTCAATTTACTTTCTATTTCCTTTTTATATTTCTGTGTTTTAATTGTAAACTTTGAAGTTCCTTATTAGGTCATAAGCTCTTTGGGTTTGGGACAGCAGTCAAATATGCTCTATCAGCTATTAACTTTTACAATGATCACCATTAACTGACATCACCTAGCTGTCATCTTCAAATAATAAAGTAATATAATGATATTGCAGTTTGAGGAACATTGTTCCATAAAAATTGCACTTTGTAGGAAAAAAAGGAAAGTACAGTCCACAATGCAAAGAATTATTAAAATGATATTGCATGTGCAAACCAAATGCCCAGAAAATACTATGATTACATAATATTTCTTTACTGAAAGGGTTGTCAAGCACTGGAATGGGCTGCCCAGGGAGGTGGTGGAGTGACCATTCCTGAAGGTGTTCAAGAAACCTCTGGATGTGGCAGTCAGTGCCATGGTCTAGTTAACAAGGAGGTGATCAGTCAGTGGTTGGGCTCAATGACCTTGGAGATCCTTTCCAACCATGATGATTCAGTGATTCCATGAATACTTGCATGGCAGCATGACCTGCAGCTCTGTCATTCAACCTGTTATTACAGACTGCCAGCAATGAAGAGTCTACCTTGCACCCGTAATGGATGCTTTTGCTATCAGCAGTTTGAAACTTTTCCTTTCAAAGTCACATTCAACCTAAACCTCTCTTGATAGTTTCACAGCCAGAACTTCTTGCCTTATTGTCCTCAGACTTGGATAAATAGATTACTCTTTTCCTTTTTTCCCTAGATTTTAAAGTATTTGGGCAGTGTTTGCTTCATCATCCTCTTTTGAAGAATAAGGACCCCAAATTTGCTCAATATTTTAAGTTGAATTCTATAATTTGCCTGAATATTCTGAGTAACAAACTGTCTTCACACCTCTTGTGATGTTTGCCAAAAAGGTTGTGCCTGCAAAAGGAGATTTCTTTCCAGTATTGTGGTATCTGTCTTTAAACCAGCTCCTGCAGCTTGGTGGAAAGCACACACTGCAGTTCTGAATCCTGCTTTTGTTTATAGCCATTATAACTCATTATCCATTGCTCCTGTAGAAACAGCATCACTAACATTTCTCAAATAACTTTGGGACAAGGATAATTATATGACTTTTAAAAGAAAAGGTAGGCCTAGTTTACTGTCTCAGAGAAAATATTTGATTAAGCATTTTGTCAACTGAGATACAAAAAGCAACTAAATATGTTATCTGTAATGTCCTGAAGCTTGTCTGTGTGACTAGGTGTTACTGGAGAACCTCAACACTTGGTGCTGCCCTCATATTGAGTGTCTTACAGATATCCTCAGCCTGACACTGCCTCTGCTCTTCATGTCGACTCTCATTTTTACTCTTGAGATACTGGATGATTATAGCAGCAATTTTTTTCGGAGCAGTTTCATCATTCTTATGCAAAATGTGTTTTCATCAAAATATATTACATATCATGTTTATTTGCAAGGCAAACAAGAAAAGAAATATTGGTCTTTAGGACAGGCTTACAGAATACTCCTTTTAAGACTAATATAAGAATAGAAAATTGTGAAAAAGAAATTTTAAAGCTCAGATTTGTTTATTTAGTTTTCAGAATTGTGGCTCATTTAACACTAATAGATATCAATGGGAAGTGAGAGACTTTCTTATGTTATTAGGGGCTGGCTGTCTCTCAGCCTTAGTTGTGCACATTGCTTCTCCAAGTCTCTGGGTCAGATAACTTGTTCCTGCAAGTTAATGTATTTCATGTACAGCATATCTCAGGAAAAAATGATACCTGTCACCTTAACACTACAAACACACACTGGTAAGTCTCATTCTCGGGAACTAAGCAAAGCATAGAGATGTAAAAAGGGCAGGGGCGCGATTCGAGACACTTGCATAAGCCAACTTGAAAGCCCTTTTGCAGTTAGGAAGGTTTATAAGCCTCTTTTTAATAATTAGTATTTTCAAAATAACATGAACAGGGTTGTTTTTCCTAGCATTTAATAGTTTCTGTTCTAATTTGATTCACCAACATCAAATCCTGCCTGACCATGCTAGTGGAATTCTATGATGAAGTGCCTACATCAGCGGACAATGAAAGGGTCACAGATGACATTTGTCTGAACTTCTGTAAAGCCTTTGACTCGGCCCCTGAGAGTATCCTCTTAAATTGCAGAGACATGGGTTCGATGGGTGGACTGTTAGATGGATAAGAAACTGGTAAGACAGTCCCATCCAGAGGGTTGCAGTCGACAGCTCAGAGTCCCAATGGACATCAGTGACCTGTGGTGTCCCTCAGGTGTCTGTTTCGGGAACAGTGTTACTTAATATCTTCATTAATTGACACAGACAAAGGCATCGAGTGAACCCTCAGAGAGTTTGCAGATGGCACCAAGCTGAGTGGTGTGGGTGACACATGTGATGGATGGGGTGATCCAGAGGGACATGGACAAGCTCAAGCAGTGGCCCATGGGAATCCCATGGGGTTTAACAGACCAAGTCCAAGGTGCTGCACCTGGGTTGGGGCAACCCCTGGTACCAATCCAGGCTGGGGATGAACAGACCCAGAGCAGCCCTGGGAGAAGGATTTGGGAGTGCTGGTGGGTGAGAGGCTGGACATGCCCCAGCCGTGTGCTCTGGGAGCCCACAAACCC